>CM074193.1:2093930-2596946 GCA_037179385.1 Holothuria scabra
TTACTATTAGCCTACTTAAAATTACTATAAGCCTACTTAATATTACTATTAGCCTACTTAATATTAAAATGTCGAGTATTTGAGGAAAAATGTACCGCATTTCGTAATTAGCGACATTTTTCACACAATCTTGTCACATACCGGTCTCCTTTGCTGTACAAATCTTTTCCCAAAAGATCGGTTTGTTTCTCATTGGGAGTCGTCCGATAAACTGAACGAAAGAAATGGGGTCACGTGATCATCAGAAAATGCGACCAACCACAATAATGGACATGCTGTGTCATGTCCATTAATAATGGACATGCTGTGTCATGTCCATTAATTAGCGTGAACATAATATATATATCTATCAAAGATAACTTACAACAATATCGGGTACATCAATATGTGGATGACAATCACGACTACTTCAAGATATACCCAGTCTTTTATTCCCCATGAAATTCCGGTGATGAGAAGGTATCCAGCTGCCCAGAAAAATTCCACGAAAAGTCCAACAAACATTCGTTTGCTGTATCCCACTATTTCTGTTACTGTAAAAGTAAAATATCATTGCAAATTAACTCATTTTCCTGGTATCTGTGAAGATAATGTAACCTTCCAATATTCTAAGGCCTTTGTCACTATACTTATCCTTATACTTATCAAACTGGGCAAGATGCACAATAGCGTGGTCAATCAGGTAGACCATACCCCAGCCCTGGATCCAGTCGAGGAGGGGGTGGGGATCTACCAATCGATGAATCATTAGGAAGCAGTCGAACCAAACCTGACCTAGCAACAGGCGTGTTTTATGAATAAAATATGCATCAAAATGCTTTAAATAAAGCACTAATTTGCATTTCACTGTTCTTCTAAAAGAACACGTTTTCCAAAGGAAACACCCTCACCCTTGGACCTTTTTCACAAGAACGGACATCCCCACCCCTTTTACTTTCTTTTTTTTTTCAATTTTTTAAGGTGAATACCTACACATTAGGTATTTGAAGGCACCGTTTTCCATTTCAACTTTCTCCAAAAAGAAAATATTTAATATGGCTTCCCCTATACACGTTCCTCCGGTATTTTACCTCCCCCCAACACACGCACGCACACCTCAAATTCCCTGCGCACCGGAGATGATTTCGCTTCTTGTATAGCTTCAATGGTAAAGCCTCGGGAGCATGCAGGCCTTTTTTTGGTTCCTGTTTTTGGCTCCGTGCACTCAGATTTGCCTAAAACTCATATTAAAACTAACTCAAAATACATAACTCTAGAGTAACTCCCAATTTTCTTAGGATTAATGGTTCATCATTCAGATTAGAAATAACTTCTACTGCAACGTGTTAGGCTCTGCGTCCATGCAATGTCATAAAGTACAAACAACGTGTTTTCAAGCTTGTAATAGCATGAAATATTTCATCATTAGAAAAATAGTGGCGCCTCCTTTTTGACGACAAGAAGCTGATTTTTACCAGAAGCTAAGTAGAATGGAGCGTTCCCGTTGAAATAATTCATGCTACAGCACGAATGGAAACATTCATTATTTATCCCATCGGCTATCACACCTTACTTCCTCATTGGTCAAAATGTAAATGGAAGTTGTCTTTCTTTTATGTTTTCAACTTGTCGTGTTTTGCCAAAAACTTATTATTGCGGTTTTGCATCTAATGGCTCGAAATACGTAAGTAATTGTCTTTCTATTGTGATTATTTCTAAAGTTAGCAATGTCGCTCATTCTAAAGTCCACAATTTTCATTATGCTTTAAAGCTTGAGGAGCCTTTTCTTTAACCCGCAACCACACTACTACATATTCAAAGGAACTTATTTAAGCCATGGGACACGAATGCAACTGAAAGAGCGTCATCACTCCGGGCTGTCTTTGGCATACTTAAATTTAGCCAAGTGTTGCCATATCACAGTATGCGACTAACCCAAACAAAATATCCGTTACTCTCGAAGTCAATTCCCGATATATCTTGGAAAATGTTCCATTACTTCTTTTGGTGATCTTAAGTTTGAATTGTTATTGATAAGACGTTAGGAAAAATGTGTATAACTTGTTCTTACTGTAGACGAATGGGATAATCCAAAGGGCATAGTTTGACATCGCCATTAGAGTACGAACGGAAGTGTAGGCCCAGAAATTGCCGGTGAAAATAATAATGATGGCGAAGACCAAGGATTGGGTCAAGCAAACTCCGAAGGCATAGAGACGTCCGATTCTGTAAAATGAAAAATGTGCGTTGTTATTAAAAAGTAGAATACAGGTGAAAGTATCGGATACAATAGAGGTCGCTATTTTATTTTTTATTTATTAAAAATGCAATCAACTATACTATAATGCCTCTACCACTAATTGAAGGTTGATGCTGCGAAATCACTACATCAGCGACGTCTCTTTCTTAATGTAAACCTGTTTTTGGTTTGCTATGCATAAATCCCTACCATGTCCTCTAAATGTAGTGCAAAAAGAAGTGGTACGGATGTGATTCCTCTTTCCATGTCTTCCTTTTTGGGAAAGTTTCTCGGGTTCTTAAGGATACAGAGGTACGATTAGCCAATCGCGCTGTTGAATTACAGCTCTGTATTCATAAAATGTCTATTGTTTTCGCTGTTCTAATCACCAGCTGAAGGAAATCCAGCTTAACATACATTCCAAGAAAAATTGTTCTTACACTAAGCCTTTTCATTCTTTTAATTATCAGTATCTACTAAGAGTCTTTGTACCGGAGTAACTTTGTTGAATATTTTCAATAGTCACCTTTATGCTGCGCTTGTTTTTGTAATTGCCTTTTCTGTTGGCATGAAAGTATAAATTTGGAAGTCTCGGGCGGTTTTCGTATGATCTAGAAAGACTTATATGACAGAACATGATCATAAAGGTTTCTACAGATTCTTCACTGAGGAGCTATCGTACTCATTTTCTATCCCAAAAGTATCATCTATAGCAAACAAGTCCCGCTCCTTTCATTGTTCTACTTAGTCTAAGCTTTCACAGCTTTGGTTGGACTCATCAATTTTATGAAGGTATTAATCTTTGGAGTCTGATTTGATTGTCAGATTTGATTAGATTGTCTGATTTGATGTGCAGAATATATACTATATCTCTAAGACACATTGCAGGACTAATAAGTATAGTTTAGCATTGGCTCACCTATCTGATAGACTGCCAAATACTGGACACCCGATCAAACAGCCTATAAAGTAAAGAGATTGCGAAAGGTGGATCAGTGTTTCTCTTTCGCAAACCAGCTCGAACTGAAATAAAAAGAAAAAATGATATTGTAAACATTTACTTAACTTTAATAAAATCGCAACAACTTCTGAAAGGATTTAAAGGTGATCGGGTAAGTGCTTGACATTTGGTTACTCTATTCAATACAGCTTTGAGTCAAAAGGTCGAGCACAGTTTTATTTGACTCTGTCTTTTATCGTTTGATTTTTGGAATATTTATAAACAGGAGACCGTAACGTTTCTTTATCCATAGGTTACTCTAAAGCAGACACTTATAGCTATACAATGTACTAACAGGACAAAATCTTTTCCGATGGAATCTCAGTCAGAGAGTGTGATGTGCTAAAATGTAAAATTAGACGACACTGGCATTTACTAAGAAGAAAAATCCATTCTAGGGCTCCGATCCCAACCCGAGAATAAAATTCGGCTTCACTAAGGCTATAAGCATCCGAGAGAAGAGAATTCAAGAAGATTATACAACGAAAATCTGTTGATTGTGCTGAGGATTAAGCACCCTCTTTCATAAAATATTGACCAATGGGAGAACCCCTTTTACCAAAACAATAAAAATGAAAGATAGATAGGTTTAAGACCTTTTTAAGACACTTTTCAATGGTGCAGATGTGTAACAAAGCCGACCATCTATATGCTGAGGGAGGCAAAAAGTGGGCGTGTGTATATTTTTCGAGATAAAGCTTGCCCAGATTGCCAGAATTGAAGCATACAAAGACTTAAAAGTAAACTTATTTTGTTACATATGGTTTAAAAACTATAAGTGAGGTTGCTGCATATTACTTCAATTGTTGAAAAAGAAGGCAGTGTTTCAACCAGACGCGAACCGACACACCTATGATTTTTTTTTATTTAAGACTAAAACTCGTGGCGCACAATCACTAGTTGGTGCGAATTTAGCGTAAGAAAATTTTGGCCGAAAATGCCTCCCTCTCCCCCAGCGTTTGATGGGGATAGCACTTGACAGGTTTCTTTACTGGAATTAAAAGAGAAATAATTTAAGTATGATAAGTGTACTTAACATTAAAAATACACCCGAAAAATGAAGAGTGAAATTTTACTCGTTGTAAGTGCGAAATTGGTAAAGTTAACTTTAAAAAACAAAACTTCATTCCAGGGAGAGTGAAATTCACTCCAAACTGCCAAAAGAGCGAAGTTTCTCTCCTAATGGAGTGCCTTTACTTTTAATCTTCACTTGGAGTGAATTGAAAGTCTTATGGAATGAATTTACACTTTTCACTTTATTAGATAGTGACTGAGTTCACACTTCTGCGTTTAGAGTGTAAATTGTTGCTCACAGGAGGTTGCTTGTTTGCCTTCTGGTCATAGGCGTACGAGGTGGGGGAGCAGGGGACACAAGCCCTCCCAATTTGGGCAAAAACATGATAAAGGATGCCATTATTTTGGAAAAATTTGCTCTTGCCCTCCCCATGAAAATTATCCCCGTACGCCTATGCTTCTGGCTACATTCCCAGTGAGAAAAAGGCCATGCGCACGTCTTCTTCAGTGTCACCTTATGATCATACCAGATACTATAGTCGATAGTCACCTGATGCTTCATTTAGCTGGGTGGAAAGCCAATGCAGAGCCAGGGACCGGAGAAAAAATCACATTCAAGAGCTGACCAGAAAATACCAGTCTAGATGTAAAAATTGGGCTATCATGGTTCTTTTATGTTTTTGTTATTATTATTGTTATTAATTTGGGCTTTCGCATCTTCCGAATTTGTCGAAACACGGTGGAAACACTTGAAACCTCGTTTTCACCATGCTTTTATATAACGGAGGATAGGCCTTGCTCTATTTGCTTTCGCGAAAGGGTCATGCACATCCACGAAATGGCAATTATGTC
Organism: Holothuria scabra; assembly: GCA_037179385.1. NCBI lineage: Eukaryota > Metazoa > Echinodermata > Holothuroidea > Aspidochirotida > Holothuriidae > Holothuria > Holothuria scabra. Next base: position 2,099,015 of record CM074193.1, read on the forward strand.
ACTAGAAGTCGATCAATATAACAATATCTAAATACATGCTGAAAGATGCATTTGCATGAAAACCAGCCGTTCCTTCTTCGGGATGTTTCCAGTCATTCGTTTGTGTTATAATTAAATTCAAATTGTCAGAATAGAACCATAAGCAGTTAAATATATTTACTGAGGCCTTTCCACTAGTATGTATGTTATGAAACATTCCGGAAAGGCTACTTTAAACTGTTAGAGAAATGTCGCATATTGTCCTACAGACCATTGAAGCGTCAATTTATCATCAAGACATTAGGAAATATCCGGGTCTTTCGCTTTGAAGGTTTTGCGAATCGTTCACGAAGAAAGATAAGGTTAGATGGAGTAATATGGCCCCGTTTCCAACCAATTGGTTCAAGTCTAGCCGGTCACGGCCTTTTTTCCAGTTGTAGCTCACTGACGTGTTTTTCCTACTCCATTTCTTATCCTGAGCACCAGTCACCAAGCACAACGGCAGTAGGTTCCGCTGGTAAAGTCTTCGCTATGACCCTGCCAGAACTCAAACTCCCGACCTCGAAACTGCAAGTATGGTGTTCCAACCCCCTAACCAAGCAGTCATGAAGAAGAAGACTAGGAAGCTAAATGAGGAACAACGAAACCATGTGATTTCCTGCAACATGTTGTGTGGCTAGAACTATCCGCAATTAGTAGCGCCTAAAACTATTCTCAATCTTACCTGGACTTAATTGTGACTGGGGTAAAAGCCTGCGGTATAGCAAAATAAATCGATTCGGAATAGTTATTGTTCTAACTCTAGTCCGACTCAGCCAAAACGCCCAGTTAGGCCCCGTCTGGGCTCCAGCTGAGTTACTTCGTGGGCCCCAGCTGGGACCCATTCGTGTTTGTCAGATGTTCCCACGTGGGGCCCAACTGGGTTAGCCTTCCCCAGCTGATGTTCAGTTGATGTCCAGCTAGGCCTAGCTTCAACAACTGAATTCTAGCTGGTCTCCAGCTTGGCTTCAGCTGGTAAAAGTTAACCCAGTTGGGTCTCACGTGGGAACAAATGACAAACACGAAAAAGTTCCATCTGGGCTCCAGCAAGTAGCCCAGCTGGAGCCCAGTCGGAGCCCAACTAGCCATGCTGGTTGGACATGTAATAAATTGGGCGCTCTAGAATTATCAAGTCAGTTGGGAAGTAGACCGCACATTTGTGACCGTTATTGCGCAATCTTTACGACCTTAGCATTCGCGGTGAAATGCATTTCGGGGGACCGTAATGGAGCTACCTTTAGCAGAGCGAAAACGGACACCCGTTAAAAATGTCAATAATTCTTATTCAAAATGTTACGTAATTTTGGCAATTAAGGAAAACTAGAAAGTTAAATATTCAAAAGAAACTCGTTTTAGTACAGAGCGATTGTCAGGAAGTGAACTTTGGCTAGAGTCTTCGTCATAAGCTGTTCGAGAAAACAGAAGGAGTGAGAGCGCACTTGTTTCAAACTTCACGTTTACCGTCTTCAGAGTGAAAATTTGTTGAATTGTCATTTGAAAGAGAGAACAAATAATATTTCCAGAATAAAGTGGTAGCTTCCTTTTTATCCTTCTATCTTCACTAAAAATGCTATACGGAAGCCTGATGTCTTTATTCTGCTTATTTATACATTATATTTACATGCCTTCACACCAATTTACGTATGTGCACACCTTAAGCATGACAATTTGTTGGATTTTGTATCGCAGTGCTCCTCACCAGCCACCATCATACATTGCGTTTAAAGATGACTGACCGACTACAGGTAGCCTAAACAAAGCGGGACTAGCCGTCTTCAGGAATATTAGAATAATTTTTCATCGAACCTAGGCTGTGGGAACGTATATTTCCTGCCATACATTGTGTATTCGGTACTTGTTGGACAGCTTCAGGATGATATCGGGACAAATTTATGACCATTCGGCAGTTCGGCGAACGTTCGGAGAGGGTGAGCTAAAATTTCCCCTGAAATTGTTTTTATGATATTTGCGAAGTTAGTCTGGTAACTTTCATAGTTTCTTGATCGTAATTGGAAGTAAACAGAGTAAATAAGCCACTCTTTTTACCAAGTGTACATTGCCATAAGCAGCAAAAAATTCAAAACTCTGTGACGTCATTCGATCTTAATAAATTTCGGTGACCCCGAGGTCAGCTTCCCAACTGAAGTGTAATTATCCAAGAATTTAGTGTTGTGAATGGGTAATACGTCCAGTGGGTGATCGGCCCTTGCTCGGTATGTTATATGAGAGAATGTATTGCTTAATAGAGTAAACTGATGACGGCTGATAAGCTGCATTTCAGCGTAAGTGTTAGATAGATGGCAAAAGACAATGATTCGTTCGTCACAAATACCTTCACATTTTCACTTCAAAAGATAGGCCCTTTTCCTTCAACTTAACATAAATTATTGTGAAATTTCAAGTTAATTGAAATAAGTTGTTGATATTTACTGATGAGACATTCTGAATGCAGATATTGCTTAATTTATTGTCAACTATTTTACCACAGTAAGGCCTATATGTATTTCTAAGCGATTGGTTTAAATCTGGTTGTTCAAGGTCTTTTTTTCATTGTACCTAACTGACTTGTTTACCCTTCTCCATTGCTTATGCTGAGCGGCACAAAGTAAATTGGCAGTAGGTTCCATTTTAAAGTCTTCCATCCGATCCCGCCAGGAATCGGACTCCATACCTCATCGCTGTCATGGAACTGAAGCCAAAGAAGGGTCATTAAGAGTTTCATTCCTTAACTTGTACCTTTTTCTTAATACGCCTCATTTGTTTTAGTTGGGAACAACTTGTGTCATATCTGTACTTCCCGTTATAAAGTCAGTGATAACCAGTGCTTCAAACAGATCTATCAAGGAAAGTGTTTCTGCATTACCTTTAAACAAAGCGTTTATGTAAAAATGCTCAACAAAGTAAATACCCATTGCCTAAATATGTGAACCCCATTGAGACTTCACATATCCTTATAAGTTCTATTGTTGACATTATGTGAACGAACCGTTGAAAATTGTGATCTGAGCTATTAATGGGCGATAGATATATGACCCTCGACAAAGTGATATCTGCCTGTCTCTCATTCCAATCTAAAATTTATTTGTGATTATTTTAGGTACCTGACGACCATGATCACCGATCACAATATATTCTGTTTTAGTCAATGTTTAAATATTTTTCTACTAAGAGAAAAATGCATGCTGTTCTACAGGCATTTTATTGTGGGTTGCTAAATACTAAGTACCGTCGGAAGTACCCAGGAATGTTGGAGATGTTTGAGTATGTCCCCTTGGTCTTGGGGATCACTATTTTAAATGAAATAGAAACTCGTTGATAAAGCTATTTATAAAATCCTCTTGCATACATAAGCCTTAGGTAAAAATTAACGACCCGGAAATTCCAGATAGAAATTGTTGGGGGCATTGTGAATGGTAAGCTTTTCGTGTTGATATAGCCTATTATTATATACAGATTTTTAACGTACAAGGATTCAGCATATTTGAGGTCCATGGGCGGCCATCCGTCTTGGAAAATTTCGGCCAAAATACCCCCGAGATCACCCGAAAAGAACGTTTCCGCGTTACTTAACATAGTATCATAGCAGCTGTCAGGAGTGTATTTCATGAAAAGGTAGAAAGGCCTGTCATAAAAAGTATAGAAAAGAAAAAGTTGAATGAAAAAATATCATTGAGCAGTGGCGTAGCTTGACTATTTTTTTAAGTGTGAACGCTATTTCTCGGGGGATGTGATTTGCGGGGAAAAGCCCGCCAAAAGTTTTGCCCTTAATCAGCAAAGTTTCGAAAATTCGGAGATTGTATTAGAAAAACTTTTGGATTCTAGGTTCCCTATATAAGTAAATGTGAAAAGTTCGGTATAACTGAAGAATCTGTATTTCTAATTGGCAAGTCTGAGATCGCACATCTACCAGAGATCGTTGTTACTATACAGTGTTATCTATATTAGACCTTCAAATTGAGGCTGTACGACATTTTAAAAGTCAAGAGCTGATATTAGGGGAAATTTGGAATTTAATGATAGGAAATTTATAAAAATTGCACTTTCGTTGCCGTTATCACTCAATGATCTGGTGATTTTATCATTTCCAGCGTATGGAAAAGCTTACCAAACTGAGTTATGACGGAACATGACTGTAAGTAGCAACTGAAAATTTCTGCGCGCGGAGGGCGGAAAATTTTGCACATTTGACACAAATAACTACAAAATTGGAGCCCTTATTGGAGAGAATTTGGAATTTCATGAAAGTAGAGTTGGAAAAACCACACTGTAGTTGACTGACGTCACAAATGGCAAATTTCCTAATTTTCTCCCTGTTAGAGCCATGGGCCTTGCCAATCCCTCCTGCCATCCTGTACCTACGCCACTCTCATTGAATCTCATTGATTTCTTTATATTGTATATCTTTCATTTGTATAGTAATTTTTAGTCATTTCAAGACAGTTCCATGCATATCACAGCATTTCAAGTTCCTTGTCGACGATCCTCGGGCTCTTTGTAGTTGTAAACTGAATCAATTCATATAAATAAAGGCCTTAATATGATGTAATTGTTTGTAATCGTCAGCCATTTTCTGAATTTAAGTATTCTTAATAATGGCCTAAATATCTAGTTATTGTTTATGGACATAAGTCATTTCTGAATTAAAGATTCTGATATTTTTTTTTCTGAAATGAGACTGAGGAAAATCGATAAACTTGAACCAAAAAAAAAAATAAAAAGAACAAAAATGAAGTAAAATGGAGTAAAAATCACTGCATGAACCGTGTGGAGCTAAAACTGCGGTAACATAAAATTTCTCTCTTCATGTGGAAACCCAAGTTGTAACAGAAAAGAAACATTACGGCTCGTCGAGTCTTTTGCAATTTTGATTGCATTGAAATATTACTTATTCTTTTACTGCATGTAAAAGTCACCTTATTAGAATATGTATGTGATAAATAGATCCCATATATCTTCTATTTCAAAAAGAGAAATAAATTTAATGATGATCATTTTCGAAGGTGATGGGTGATTTGGAATACTGGTGCATATGTGTGATATATTCATGTTTCATTTGCTCCATGGGAGGGTGTGCAGAACATTCAAGTCACATTCAGACGTTCCCTTCTATTTTTAGAGAAATGATCTTACGCTACATTTTAAAAGCGTGGACTTTTGTAATCTTTTAGTTTTCCGTTCTTTTAAAAAGAGTTTTCATAAAAGAAAACTTTTTGCTTAGTTTCCGAATCTGAAAGTTTTTTCATGGTGTATATATCCCCCAACCCTTCATCCCCACCACCCGCCCGCCCCGGGATCGCCGCCCTTGTTGGGGACGGCATAAATGTAAAAGTCCAAATGTGTGTATGACACACGTGTAGAATGCGATCAATGGTACTGCAAAAATAAGAAACTAGATAAGATCTTGGGTCTTCCATTTGCAATGTCACAGAGCCAACATAGTCACTTGCTTGCTTGAGGTTCTTCTTAATGTCTCTTTATCTGAACAAATTATTGCTACAAAGCGCATGACGAAATTATCGCACTCCTTAACGTATTTACAGATCATAAACTTGTTTCAAAGTTTGATAGTTTATTATTAAATACAAGCAATATGTACCAGATACAAATCAAGCGCTGGATTTGTCGCAAGCGCTAATAAAGTTTCTATTAATCTGCAAGGGTTAGTAATAAATTCTTACCTTTAAGGTACAAGTTCGTGTTTAAGTGTCTTCTATATGGCCTACCCGTCTCCTGTATAACTTATGTAATAACCATACATTAACCAAATATAACAGTCGTGTCTGACAACTGTATGGGGATTAAGGAGTGTTTTTTACGCTCCTAAAGTTGTATCCAAATTTGAAGGGAATCGTATCACTGAGGTCAATTTAGTAGGAATCTCATTAATAGTTTAAACAGATTTTGTTAAGCTAGAAATGGTCTGAATTTGATCCATTTTTATACTGAATTTAATTAAAATTTCCATCATCTCATTCATGCTCAGTGACCCTCTGATAGGATTCTCTTAAAATTGCAATAATTGCTTTTAAAAGTGTAGGTATCTTAGTAACTTCCAAGGTTCCGAGGGAGGGAGAGCTGATGTGCCCTGGGAACAAATGGCCGACGAGGACCAACCTTTAGTAACTACGCTTCATGGTCCTGGTCGTGTGGTCGAAGATTCATCCTACCAACCATTCAAAGGGATTTATGGACAGACAATTGATTCTTATGATCCGTGAGTAGCATTTCCCAATGGCTTTCCTGAACTTCGGTTTACTTGCCAGCAGCGTAGTGTTTCTAGTTATTTTTGGGGGGTCACTTGCCTAGATATCAGTCTCCTCTATTTATCTAGCTCTTGATATGTATATATTTTATACTATCAGCATCAGTCTCTGAACTGTATGAACTTTATTCAGTTATGAGGTATAAGTTTTACATTAAAATTGAAATAATTGACCTTTAAAACTATGTTCAAACAAAGTCCTTTAATCCTGCCAACGGATGGAGATGGCAACAGGGAAATATGTGGCTATTCCTTGACAGCTTAAGTCAGCTTTTTCAATACACGTTGGTTGGAGGAGAATCAATTACTGTTGTTTCTTTGTTTTGCAGAGAAAGTTGCAGGTCTGTAGTAAATGACAGTTCTTGCTTGTAAAGTCGATAAAGTATTTTAAAATAATTTTTTATATTGGCAAAATCTTTTAGTAGACATATTGTCAATATATCTCTAGACGGTTGTTCTCTCCTTTAATTAATCTGTCTAGCGTGGTTTTGAACTGTAATAAACCGTTATCTATTTGATAGTAACGATCAATTTCGTAGTATGAACTCACTCTGAAACAAGTGCATGTAGCTGTAATTAGCAGAGCATATTTTTATGATGCCGTCTGTAAGCAATTTGCTTTTGATAAGGATATCTTTCTCCACACAATGCTATTAAACACAGAATACACACAAGGATTGAAATTATCAACAACAAATCTGTTTGTTGTTACAACTTACAACCAGATAAGAATACAAGAGACAATTTACATATGTATTTTATACAATTTATATATATATATATATATATATATATATATATATATATATATATATATATATATATATATATATATATATATATATATATATATATATATATATATATATATATATATATATATTTATATACATAAGATGAAAACATAAAAAATACAACTCATAATTGACGCAAAAGGAATGCTGGTAAAAGCATTTATTGTTGGAATTTTCGATCGACCTAAGATAGATCTCGGGAAGTTGTAGACTGGCAAAATTTACAGGGTGACTTTCAAAAGGGCAGAAGCAGCTTTGAAAAATTTTAATCCTAAAAGGCTGTGTTTGTCGTTTTGTCTTTTGGTAAACAGGGGGCACCCCTGGCACAAAAATGATTGCCGAACCTGGGCAAAAATTTACCCAACTTTTGGTTCCGTGTGCCCCATGACCGACACTGGGTAAAAAACTGCCCAAATCAGTAAGTCAAGTGTTTTACTCATTAATTGGGCGACAGAAATTACCCAACCATTCCACCCAACTTATTTTGTCCCAAAAATGGTTAAAATTTGTACCAACACGTTTTCCAAACAGCTGTACTGTTGGGTGCTTGCTTGGATTCCAATATACCCTGATACACAATAATATGATTTGGGCCAAAAGGAGATTAAATAAAGAACCCTAAAACTTACAAACTTTGCTCTCCAAGAGTGGTTTGGGCAACTTGCGACGATGCACTTGGTTAATTTACAGTGAATCGTGTAGTGCAAAATAACAAACTCAATCGTAAACTTTGTATTTCTTTTTCCATTGATTACGTATTAGTGAAAACTTTTTTTCTATACGACCATTACTCTTTAAGTAATTGCGTCCAGATTTTTACTGCTATTCTACCGTAATCATCTGATTGGTCAGTTACATTTTGGCCAATTGTTGGGTACTTTAAAACTTGCCCAACATCTTTTACCAACACTTGAACTGCACCCCTCCTTAATTTACCCAACAAATATTGACAGATTATTTACTCATTTGTTTGGCAATAATTTACCCACGTTGAGCACTTTGGACTTTGCTCGACGCTTTTTACCCAACAGTTTTTAGAGTTTATTAGAACCTCATCCTACAACGAACGTCCATCGATGATCACCCGCCTGGTAAATTAATGCTCAAATTCAGAGAGTAGGAAATTTTAAGGTTAAGCAGGGCCGCTTGGCAGAATTTTTTCTGATCCATGCTGCTTTGTATTATCTTAAACGACAAACTAGGGAGTTCGTCGTGATAAGACAATGGGTGGTATTGTTGCCCTTTAACCTATTCTATCATTGCACACCCCAAGAGAGCTAAAGGTTAAAATTTTGTCTGGTTGCCATAGCTGTATTTGTGTTCCATTTATGTTACTTCTATAAATCTACAATTATTGACTGAAATGACATTGTGGTTTGGATTTACTCGGATCTTGGATTCACTCGCATCTGGTGGGTTTTCTGAGCCAATAGTTTCATGTAGTAGCCTGGCTTGTGGCTACAAGTGACTACGCGTAGGCCTCGTCCAGTGGTTGGCTTCAAATACAGAAACCACATGGACCTTGTTGCAAATAACAATGACATACTGCGACATTTGTAACATTGTATGCATTCTTGCACTGAGCCTACGTACGTGACCCCAAAGGTAAGACTATAGCGTATTGCACACAGTGGGTTTGGTACAGGGAATCGCTGTTCCTTGATCTTAGACTTTCCACTGCTTACCTACATTGTAGGTTAGAAGTGAACAGGCTACATGAGGGCTTTTAACTTGCTTGGAACGGATTACAACACAAAGCCAAGAAACTACACAGCAAAATGTAACAGGGGACAAAAGAGTGTTTTGCTACCATCGAGACTCAGAAACTGCCACCCCGAGTCGATTGATCCAGACCTAAAAATAAAGCCCAAGCTCGACAACTACGAATCACCCTAAAACAAGGCCCCACCCCTCATCAAGCAGACTCTACAACCAGATGTCTGGGCAGTCTGGGGTGAGATGATCATTGGCACTTAAGGCTGCAAATAAAAGTTACGTCCTGGTCATTTGAGAAGAACCTGAATAATAGAGCCGGGCGTCTCGGTCAATAGGCCCACCCAGGTTATACAGGCCTGTCAAGAAAACGTTTCACACTCAAATTTACAGTATGATCCAGCCTAGTAGCTTAGCGTTAGATTAGCTTACGACAGTACTGCCCAGGCCACCCGTGTTGTTTATCAGAGTTTTCCGTTGACCGAGCTTTCCTTTAGGCTAGGACATCCACCAGTCGAAGATCAACATCCAAACATTTTATAGGTCCCAGCCTCAAACCCGCCCACACACGGGCACTAGTATTCTGCGTATTTGCAAATGAAGTTCTAGTTAAACAAGGGATACACTTCAACAACTCTATGGTTACCAATTCCTAGTGAAAACAGCATAATGTAAAAAGCGACGTCTTTAGCGACATAAATTTGAAAGCCTTACGAGATTCTCTAATCGCAAGTGTAAAGAACTCCCACAGTCCCATCCCACATCCATGGATTGGATACAACTATTTTTCCCTGTCCATTCTTCTCCTCTAGAGTTTAAAATATTTATGTGATACGTCAGGTGGAACTGAACATTTTCTTCGCTTGCTATAAGCTATCATCTGAATTGCACTTTGTTATTTATTTTTTTAATTGTCTACCACTTGCAAGCACCACACAGTATAGGCAAATCCGATCTTGTTTTTAGTGACTGTACCTGCAGGCAGCCATTTATAGGGTGCATTTGCCCTAAATCATCCTCATTTTTCGTTTACATGCATTTCAAATATTCAGTGAAATTGAGATAATCAACATACAACTCAGTGTACAATCCTCCATGGTAAAGGTAATCAAAGAAATCGAAAGATTAAAACGAGATAGAACCCAGTTATGGCCTACTACAACCAGACCATCACTTGTTGGCCGAATCCGTTTAGAGAAGGCTATACATCTCTTCATCCTAACCTGCTTGACTGCCCTATATTACAGCTCCATCTACTCTGATATAATCAGATCATATTGCCCTTCCCACAGTATTTTGGTTTTCAAAACTAATGAAGTGCCTTATCTACCTGTCCACAATCCAATTGTCCAAACATAGGGGTTTGTTGTTAGAGTAACGTTGGAACGTAAAGATGCTAGAAGACAGAAAAAATTGTCCTAAACGCGTTGCATCTTGGATGCAGTGGCATCTTAAAATGGTGTTTAGTGCTTTCAAAAAATCCAAGCTGATCTGCATATATGTTATCAGTCAATCGCAATGAGCTTGTACGATGTAGTGTAAATGTTCACTGGTCGCAACCTTATAATGTAAATGATTAAATCAGTTGACGGTTTGGACATTTGGACCATATTTTACTTATACGGTTGAGCTCGCGTCCCATCTCTTCAACTTTATTTCAGCGAACTTTTAACGATGGTCAAAAGATATCCATGCAGGATGAATATTCCCTGAGAAAGTGTTCTTTTGTTATCAACTTGTTAGTTACTTCCTCGATAGTTTATGTGAGGCCATGCTCAACCATTGGTATAAGATCGCCCAACGGTTTTTGTGTGTAACGTAGTACGTCCTGGGCAAAAGTGCCATGTCATTCAAAATATTGTTGCTTTATCGTAAGAAGCTATAGAATATTGAAAAGGTACACTGCATCGCAGTAGTTTAAGTAGTGTATATAGACCTTACATGGTGATAAATCAAAGGTCGCAGAAGGCAGTTGTAATTTTCAACAGCAATCTATACCTGATGTGTAAATAGTTATTAACTTTTAAATAGTGTAGATGAGTATAGACGAATCCGGACAGATTGCCATGGGCTGATTCTAGTCGGCCATTACTGGGGACCATTACCTTTAATCTTTAAATTTCCTTCCTTACCTGTTCGTTCCATGGATGGTTGCACACTAAAGTGTATCTTGATTTTCTCAGCTTCACTGAAAATGAGGATTTGAAATTCACGTAGGCAATAAATGGAGACGATTAAAGGCTGATGGACCCCACTAATGGCTGCCTACAGTCACTAAAAACAAGCGCTAATCGGATTTGTTTATATAGCAATGTGTGGAGTTAGGGTGAGACAGTAAAGTGTAGGGGACTATAAGAATTTTTGAACAATCATGACCATCCTTTTAACTGGGGTTAATTGCAGGAAATGAAAATAAATTCGGAGAAGTTGCATAAGCATAAAGCAAGTATTGAATAGCCATCCGATAAAGCATTTATCATGAGGAAGGATAAGAACCAACTCGCCTAATTGATTCATTTCAAGAAACCACCTAAAAAAACACACAACAGCCTTAGGAACAAAAATTTACCATAAAAATGTGAGAGAGAGAACGGAGTTCCGATGGAGTGAAATGGACGTCTTAATCCCATTAACATGCTGTTTTATGGGGTGAAATTGAGTATAATCAGCGATCATTGCTGTTTCCCCGTTTTAATCTGAAGAAATGTGAGATTAAACAGTTTCAGCCTGTCAATAATAATTTGAGTCGTCAGTTCCAGCATTTAACTTTGTATCCTTCGAGTTTACGTAGATATGTAATTTGTTAGTTTATTTCCGGGCAAAAGACTGAAAGTAGGCCTAAAAACACAAGGATCAGAAAAGCGTAGGGGAGTAGGTGTAATGCCGACTGTACATTGTTTACCTGCCATGGTGAGATCACATATGCCATGAGAAAATGTACCACATTTATATCTCTCTGGAGATTTGAGTGCACATTAGAACATTTTACTCACCCTCTGGGAAGGTACTCCTTCTCGTGGATAATTGAAAATGTGAGGAATTTTCACTTCCATCAAGAAGTGGCCAATGCATGGCAAGTGATGCACTTCCCAGTAGACCTAACCATAATAATTTTTCTATTTTTCCTGTAAAACCCGTGATCGCAATTATGGAACTCTCATGGGCATCTTTGAATTTATGTTTAATGGAGCTGGTACAGAAATCTAAACATTTTGTTTTCATTTTAATTTAATTTTTTTCCTGATGAATGCAACATCGTTTCCAGTCAAGATCGGTTGTTCGACCTCGAACTTTGAAGAGACATCAGTTAGTAGTGAGATGTACCCACATCTTCAATTATCAGAACTTTGTCCATGCATACCGTTGTGACATTTCGACACCAACATTATCTGTTTTCCTCAAGTTAATCTTACCTTTGTTGTCAGGGTTCTTCCTGACTCTGTCTCATCGAATATCCAGCCATGCTGACAACTTGTGACGCTGAAATTCGTTGTATCTAAGTAAGGATCAAACTCTAAGCCAGTGATATTGTACATAACACATTCCTCATAATGACCATCTTCTTTAATAGGGATGGAAACATCCCTTTTAAATTTCTCGCATTCGAGTGTATCGATACCATACTCAGAACAAACATCATTACCCCAGTCCCCAGCGCTACACCAATGTGGGGTGTGAACGGTGAAGAACATCTGAGAAAAAAGAGTTACAGGGCAAGCTAAAGTTCCAAGGGAAGCAAGAATAAACAGAAACCATTGGTATCTTCCCAGTTCACCAATATGGATTAAAAGATCGTCAAGAGCCATTTTGCTTGTCAAAAAATAACGTTATGAAAATGCCCACAATGAGTAATACCTTGGCGATATGGTTTTAAAACAGCGAAAACCCACGTTGTATTTAGCACTTCCAACATGAAGGCTGCAATCCTTGTGGGAACTTCCACTCCTGAGGTAAAAGCGGTAAAAAACTTTAAGTCACTATTTTTTCTGGTCTTGGTCGGCGGCTGCAATGCTTCAGCAGGTTCAGTTACATCATGATTGAAATCAAATCTTTAAAGTAACTATTATCCGTAATATCAATACGTGAGCTTGAATTTCAGTTTTACGGTACGTCGGTCTGTTTACAGAACTAATAAAACTAGTGATTGCATGTTTCTATGCATATATACATCTGAAGTATTGTAATGGGTATGACCGAGGATCTCGAGCAGTCTATGTTAATCGGTTTAGTCAGTTACTCCAGATTTGCGGTGGTGATACTTGAAGTTAAAAAAAATAAAGTAACAAGCATTATGTACACACAAGTGACAGTTATTTGGATCAGACGTCCGAGCCTTACTAAAACTATTTTAACCTGGTGTGAATTTTTGTACTTGAGGTAAGATTTTGATGGTTTCAAAAACAAATGAAAAGTTTGGTGTTAGTTACACGCGTGTAGCCGTTTCGCTGTCAGTCAAAGTAGCAGACGTCATACGCACCTGTTTACATGGCTCAAATCCTTTAAATGCCTGGGGAATTAAGGTCATTGTTAAGCCCAACTAATATCAAAATAAGCAAGATCAGTATCTGCCTCATGTGGAGTTCCATTTGTGGAATTGTTTCCCTGTTCAATGTCAAATAAAAATAAATTTGATCATATCCGTACTGAGGGTTCACCATGACAGATCTTTTGCCAAAATCACATCAGTACAGGTATTTTTAACAGACGAACCATTTGGGAACCAAACAAAGCATGATACAAGTAAATCTGCACATCCCAGGTGTGGTAAACCACGTCTTTCTTTCAGTGTTATCTCCAAAGCAGGGATTAAGAGTCTTTGACTACGTACTTCACCTTCCAGTGATAACTCTTTAAGATTAAAACAGATGCGAGAATACCCTTTAACATACTCTGACAGACACCTCCTAACTGGCAGTTACAATGATTCTGTGATACCGTTATTATGACGCATTGGGGCTGACCAATTCCCATATAACTTCAATTCTATCATTTACCGACGAACTCCTTATTAAGTGAACCAGTGCGGTAGTGAACAGTCACATGAAGACCTTAGGCCATTCCTCAAACATAGGATAGGCTGGGCATAGCCTTAAACTGCAAGAGGATATATTTTTTAAAATGGATACTTAAGCCTCAAGTCGGCTTGTATGTGCTTGTGCTAAGATCAAGGGTAAGGTCTAAGAAGTTCTCTATTTTTTTTTTTTTTTTTTTTGCTTCAATTTCTATTTTAAGCTTGTTATTTGAGAATATCTTGCATATTTCTTTCTTTATTTTTTTCTGTTTTCCTTGGTGTTGCTTTGCAAACAGCCAGTGAATACATCTGGAAACTAATGGATTCAAATGTAGAACAGTCCGTAAAATGGAAACTCATGAACAAAGTTCGAGCATACTCCACATCATCTAAAACTTGTAATCTCTGTCTTGAAGAAAAGTTCTTCATTATACTCAAACCTTCCTTAGCAACTCTAAATAAAAGAAAAGAACTGATCATAAGCTCTTGTAGACACAGGAACAAACATCTACTGTGTAATTATTCGAATAGGTAATGTATCTTGGCTCGCTGTACACCGTTCTTGCCTGTTCACAACGAACACGGAACGAACACGTGCTTTAAAACGGACACGTTCAAAAGCAGCGAACACATACGTATTTAACGTTATTGACATTATTCTACTTTAGGCTTATGAGGTGTGAGGACCTACATTATTGGCCCTTAAGAAACAGTTCTGTAAAGCTATGTTGTAAAAACTTATTGCAACCTTTTCAATATATATTATATATATATATATTATATATATATATATATTTATATATATACATATATATATACATATTATATAAATATACATACATACATACATACATACATACATACATACATACATACATACATACATACATACATACATACATACATACATACATACATACATACATACATACATACATACATACATACATACATACATACATACATACATACATACATACATACATACATACATACATACATACATACATACATACATACATACATACATACATATAGCGTTCATTAATTCCGTGTGTTGGACGTAATAAATAGGAAAAGATGGAAAACGGTGTGTGCATAAAGATCCAATGAATGATTTATTAGAACAGACATTTTGGCCGTCTCCCGACGGCTTCATCAACTGTTTTATGGAAATCAATCGTTACAAACAAACACGTTAGAGTTGAATGCGTACAGAAGCGCGCAATATTAAAATAGGTTTGAAAAGTTGTAAAGTGACGTCATAATGATGATGATAGAAAAGTACGCAATTACAAAGAGCACACGTTCTCACATAGTAATTAATATGAAACGAGCAAATCATAACCATGGAAAGCTTGATTAACCAAAATATTGTAAAGTGAGGAAAAAATCTAAAATTATAGTACGCGTACCTTATTTCGTAGTTTGAATAGAAAACCGTAGTCCTCTTAGAAGAAAAGCGTGTGTACATACACTCCATGGTAACTAAACAGTTTATGTAAACGACAAGATACGAATGCGTGAGATATTTTCATGTAATAAAACTGTCTCACTGACAAATACAAAGTGTTCATGTCTACTTAAACAAATAAACCACTAAATCGCACATTACAAGTGATACTAAATTACAAAGCATCCGAGTTTAAAAACGCAACTATACCAGTGGGCAAACTATTTCAAAGCTATAATAGTCTGGGTTTATAGTGATAGAAAACATCCACAATAATATTAGAGCTGCTAAAGGAGAAGTAATGCTAAAATAAATTTATCGTCTTAACACGTTCGCTCCAGTAGTTACAAAGGAGAAAGACGGTGACAAGGGACTTAAAATCCCTCCCCCCCCCCCCTGTAGTTTTTTCGGGTTTCTTTTTTCCTTTTTTTTTTCTTCTTCTTGTTAGCGGTTCATGTTCGCCGATATTCAATATCAGTTTGCCAGAGTATGTGAGAGGTATATCCTTTCGAAACGTTGTACATTTTTTTACACTTTCAACCTTTTACGTTGTACGTGCTTTCAAATTTTATTAATATCAGGTTCCAATTTCAAATGGATTCCCAAAATCCATGTCTCCTCACAATTTTTATCAAATATGTCTGTTTTCTTTGGGACTCATGTTGGCAATACTCAGAGAAAGCATAACTTGTTGCAATAACCCGTGACTATTTGTCGCACGTGAGAGTTAGGTAGTCCGTTCCTCCGATCCAAACTACTTGTCCCACCTACAACAAGGCGTCTGTCGTTGTCACTGGTATTGCTATTTTTGGATAGAGTCGCCGAATCCTAGTCGCACGTGTGACAAGAACTAACGAATGAGGATCACGTGTGAGGCTACAATTTTGCCAAAAAAGAGGAAAAGTTATGCAATAGGAGCTGGTCACCCAGAGTTAGAAAATCCATTTCGAAAATGGAACTTTAATCCAGTTTTCTTTTTCAAGGTTCAATAAACTTCTGTGGATTACGTAATGGTGTGTCGCGTGTGTAATGAACCAGCTTTACGTCTCTCCTCTTTCGTCTAAAATTTAACATGATCTGCAAAATCAGTTTCAAAAGATCGAATTTAACGTTCATTCCGTTAGGGAGAGAGTCTTCAGCTTCATTATCAAACAATTTTGGGTGACCTGGTTTGGACCCTGTCCATGATATGACTTCTCTGACCATCAAATCTTGTATGGAGCAAACTTACGGGGGATTCATACGGTTGCTTGATAGTCTTTAAGTTTTAGTGACCAGATCAGCCGGGCCACGTTTTGATTCACCCGCATTCAAAATTGTGCAACGACTACAAGCTCGGATGTATACTTCATTAGTAGACGTACATGTAAAATGGTTTTAATGGCATTATAAATAATTAGTCACAAAAATTAAATATGACACTTCTTTTGCAAATGAAGTTGTTATATCTCATTGTAACGAAAACTAGTTGTAGCTTTTTGACATTCAGTCTTTGTCTGCATGTCTAGGCTTTCTTGAATATTACTGTAGGATGGAACAAATATTAGAAGGGGAAACTCTAGCAAAAAATTTAATTTTCATATGTGAGCGACTGAGGAACAACATTCACACAGTGTGGTGAAAGTTTTATTCAAATCGCAGCGGATATGTATTTCTCGAGATATCTGTGAATGAAATCACAAGATTCATTCGGAATAGGACCCCCCCCCCCCCCGAAAAAATGTAAAGTTTGTAAAATTCTGAAGCCTTTTACGCAATCGCATTTCGATAATCTGATAATGTGGGGTTGTTGAAAAAATTGTAAAGTTCAAAGGACTGTTCGTTAATGTGCGGATATAATTATGATTTCATATATGCTTACCTAAAACTTCACTTTTTTGGAAAATTTGACAACTTTATCCCAGCCAACATGCCCAGCTGGGCCCCAACTGGGTTTCAGCTGGGCTACATGCTGGGCCCCAGCTGGGGCCCATCCGTGTTTGTCAGGTGTTCCCACGTGGGGCCCAACTGGGCTAGCCTTTCCCAGCTGAAGCCCAGCTGTACCCCACCTCAATAACTGGAGCCTAGCTGGGCTTCAGCTGGGAAAGACTAGCCCAGTTGGGCCCCACGTGGGAACACCTGACAAACACGGATGGGCCCCAGCTGGGGCCCAGCAAGTAGCCCAGCTGAAACCCAGTTGGGGCCAGCTGGGCATGTTGGCTGGGATTTGATCGTAGTATCCTGATAACCACACGTCAGATTCCAATGCAAATATCTTCAAAGTGCTTAGAATTAGTACGGTACCCCTGTAACGTATAAAACCTGATGGGACTTCAAACCCTTCTTTGAAGTAATTTGGAATACAAAAGTTGCAAATGTATCCACTGCTGCGATCGGAATTCAAAGAAAACGGTTAAAATTTATTGAATAACGTTTCATGAATATTACAACAATACCCAAATCAAGTCATGTATTGAACACCGAATGCAAACACTTCTTGTGTTCTGATTTTCTTGTGTTCTGATTAACTTCGAGTGCACGTCAAGTCTTAAATTTCTGAAATATAAATATCACAAAGCATCAATAATTGATTGACTGACTGGCTGGCTGGCTGATTGGATGGTTGGCTGGTTGGTTGGTAGGTTGGTTTGTCGGTTGGTCGGTTGATCGATTGATCGACTGATCGACTGATTGATTTAATCATTCATTTATTCATTCATCCGATCGTACTCAAAGTTATAAATAAATGCTTACGTAAAAGAAGTCTAAAATCAGTCAAACATTTTGGAACATGCTATACCCCAAAGATATCACCTTATTCCATCAGTGATTTTCAAATGAAATTTTTATTAACACAGGAATTGGAAATTCTGAATATCATCTGCCCGATGTGCTTAACACTGAAATGTCTCTAGATCAATGGTTAGTGGGGTTTTGTGACAGCATGTTTGAGATGGCTGTTTTGTTAAGTAATTGAGCTCGTCAACTTCTTACTTCGTTTTTACTACTGTTTCCTGTATATTTCAACTGCTGTTTGGCATTACTAAGGCACATCATGCGAAACGATTTTGCCAATGGGTGAGTTGACCTTTGACCATCTCATATCCTAAACCTCCCTGGATAAGCAAATACCCACGAGAGAATCATAAATGTTTTTCCCACTATCCCCATTCTGCATTACATAAGAAACAACATATGAAATCGTTTTTCAATTGCGGCCCTATGGTGGGGTTAAACTTTGCCCTGAATCCATCCAAAAGAATGCTATACCCCCATCAACATGGTTTCATGAAACTTCATTAAACTTGCTCCACAGGATGATTGGACAAAATACCGACACGTTGATAGTATCAAGACCCATGCGAAGAAGATAAATGACAAAATAATTTTTAATGCAGAGGAAGTGGTTTTACATGCACATGTATAGAAAATGCTCGTTCTAATTGTCTGACATCTCATAAAGTCGATGTTTTTCTATCTAGAGGCAACGTGAAGAAATCAACAACACGACATGAATGTTCTTTCCGAAATAAGTGTCGACTTGTATTTTGCAACCGTACTTTCTACTTGTCAACCGGCTTAGCTAGGGAACGTGCAAGAGACATGAAGACCACCCTGGCCCATTTGTGGCGCTTCGGAGGATCAGAGGGTATATTTGCCCCCTCAGATCATCCTTGCCTCTAACCCCATTCCCTAAGTTAGACCAGTTGGGACTTAGTTCAACCGAAAAAAGTAATATACCTCTCCTGAGACTTCTTTTTTTCATCCAGAGATATGATAAAATCTCAGAGCATCCGGGCGCTTCTCCCATGGACCCAAACATGGGATTTGCCCCTGGACCGACCCGCAAACGCGGGCTTCGCATTCGGTTTCCTTTTTGCTGGACATCTTTGCCCCAAATATTTTCCTTTTGCCCTAGTTTGATCTCTGATTTGACCTCCGATTTGACATTCTGACCATGTCACTGCCATAGCCTCCCCTCTCTATATACTGACAATTGCGGTTTAACTTACACATCGAACTGGATAGTACTAAAAAGTAAAATCGAAAGACAAGCGTGTCCAGAAGCAACAAGCCCTTTTTCCATTTGCCCTTTGCATCTGCTCTTAAAGACTTAGGTAATTATGCCTGCGGTTAATACATTTCCATGTTTAATAGTGAAGATAGTTTAAGATTGTTACATACTTTGTATCTTAATTTTAAACTTATCTGACATGATTAATTTTTAAGAGCATCCATTCTCTTTAAGATAGCCTATCCGGAGAGGTGAAAGAAACTTTAGTTGCCAACTCTAAAATATATTAGACTGAGAGGTACCAGACTGAGGTGTTAAAAATTGTGTCAGATGTGTGTGATAGAGATTCAACGGAAGGGTGTCTTAAGTTAAAGGGCATCTCAAGTCAAAAATTCAAAAATGTATATTGAAGAGCATGAAAAGTGAATCCTAACAGTCCAACTCCCATCTTTCGAGGACATTCCTGAGCTGAGATATAAAATGTTTAAGTTTATTTACTTAAAGAGGAAGTTTAAGCAAATATTTACTTTTCATATTTGAAAGAGAAACAAAATCTACACATCGTGGTGAAAGTTCCATTCAAATCGGACATGTATTTCTTTTTTTCTAAAAGTCCCCTCGACTTTCTGGCGAAGAGCCAAGGGGCGAAAACCAAACATTAACTCCCGGAAATGTATTTCGTGAGATATCAGTAAATGAAGTCCGCAGATTTGTGTTCAAAAGTGAGTTTGAATGTAGCAGAGCTTATATCACTTCCTCACATTGACAAGGAACGCTTTGTTTCCCTTTGTTTTATCAGACTGTTGTGTTGACCTTGAAGTTAATGGGAGTATGACATCCCGGTGGGGGATGCAAAGTTTGTAAAATTCTTATGCCCCTTATGCAACCACATTTTTATAAATATGGCATTGTTGAGGAGAAAACCCGGTATAAAGTTCAAAGAAAAACAGAAGACTGCCCATTAATGTGGGGATGTGATGTCATATGTGCTTGCTTCAAGTTCACTTTTTGTTGAAAATGTGAAAACTTTACTTGTTCATATCTTGAAAACCACACATCAGAATTCAATACAAATTTCACCAAAATGCTTAGAATAAGCACCTCTCTTACATGCCAAATCCTGTTGTGGCCTTGACCCTAGCTTCTTTTAAAACAAATTGGTCCATTGCGCAATACTTTGTGACTTTCTTGTTGTACAATTCAAATTTTCTGATTTGTTTCCCTTCCAATGAAAATGTTTACATGACCTTGAAAACTTCCTTTTTGCTTGCATAGCATTTAGCACAGTGAGGGCTTTACTAATTACATCACCCCGTAAGAGCAAGAGTGCTACCACACCTTGGTACAAGGTGCAGTAACTTTCAGAAAAACAAAGATATACATACATTGTAATTGAGTAGTACAACAATGACATCGCAAATTGTTGCGCAATGTACCATTTTGAGTTGAGTGAATAAATTTCAACAATTTATATCTCAGCTCAGGAATGTCCTATAAAGATGGAAGTTGGACTGTTAGAATTTATTTTTCATGGTCTTTGGCATGTTTTTTTAATTTTTTGACTTGAGGTACACTTTAAGGACAATTACTCGTAATCGTGGTCATAGTTAGAAGCTTCAAGATTACACAGTTTGTGTATAGACTCATCAAATTTAGTTTTGTTTGCAGAGTTGTTGACATTTGGAATAGCCTTCCTGAAAGTGTAGTTTCAGTTGCTACTAATTTCCAGTTTGAGAAAGCTATGTGGAAAGGTTTGGGTCCTGCCTGGAGATTATGTATAACTATAAAGCTGATCTACATGTCAAGTAATTAGCTAGTATGGCAGTCATCCATCTGCCCATACAGCTTGCTAAATATTTGTCGCATCAGTTACGGACGGTACAGATGGTGAAGAGGACACGGACATAGAGTTCTGTAGGCCTGTGTCCACTGAGGTTCCTAAAGTACCCTGAGGTAAATCTCTTCCGAGTTGGAGCACATTTGGACTATGCAGTAAAAGTATGGAAACTTTATCTGAGGTAACCAGTCAATAAAATGAAAAAATGTCAAAGTTAGAACGACAAGGGTGATACAGAAATGAAGGAAAAACTTTAAAAGACAAGATTAAAAGAACTGATTTAATGTCACTAGTTCAGTTCGAGACACTTCATACAAGACGGGATTCCTTTTATTATATGATTCATGAGAGGATGGAAGTCAAACTGGAAGAAATACCCTACTACACGGTACTGTATACAGTACGTAGACACATTGCACAAGACACAACCAGTTGCGTGACTACGGGGAAGGGAGAAGGGCGATTGAGTCGTTGGTTTAAAAAAACACATTCGGACTGTTTCCTCATCAGTAACTAGCATTGCTCAAAATGATGAGGACAATGCGAAGTCAGAATAATGAAAGTCTTGCCCAAGACCGTTCCTTGATAGTACACAAGATTCGCATAGAGTTGGGAGTGTGAACACGCCTTCTTCCTGTCTTCCCAAATCTCTGTCGATAGTCTTGGTTAAGACGTTAAGTACACGTTCAGTTCTAAGATTTTATAAAGTGAGGGCGCCTGCCAATTAGATTGTACGTACTCGGTTTTTCGTTCGGTATTAACGAATAATGGCAGCCTAAGATTCTTCTTGAAGGCCTTGAAAATACCATTTCCAACTGACTGTGAGAGACGCGATTTTCCTAAATTTCTGTTCGCTCACCGTCAACTAATGATGGGGCGCTCAGACAATCGACAGGTCGCTTGTGTCATCTTACATTTGAAGACGGATTGACGCCCCTGGTTTGACACCAAATATAAATGTACTTCAACTTATTTAGGGGATTGGTTGTGTGAGGTGCAAAGTAACGACTCCGGGCCGTTATTGAAAAAGTCTAGATCCCTGTCTGAAGAACCCCAAATTCGTCAGCGTAGTTAAATATACGAGTTGTATTGCAGGACTACGAAGATCAATGCAAACAATTGATAGCTTTTATCGGACTATATGCGTGCCATGTGACCCATGGCCGTACGTGACGGGGACCGAGAGACTGCACCACCCCACCCCCTACCCCCATTGGCCAACATCTTTCTGAATCGGGCAGATTTTGGTGCCTCAGTCGGGCAGAGATTATGTCATGGTTGGGTATCTGTGGTGGAGCGAAGGTCACCCACTCCCCCCCCCCCTCCTTGAGAGAAAGAGTCCCGTACGGCCATGACCATGTCCCATCCGATGAAAGCTGCCTGTCGATACGAAATAACTAGACCTGGTGTAAAGCTAATTTTCGTAGAGGTAGCGTTTCGAATCATGACTTCCCACAATCAGATTGGCTCCCGTTGTTGAAGAAGCTCAGAACAGCAGTGACAAATTTATGACATTACCTAGACTGCACATCGAAAAGTTGCGTTCATAAACATATCATAAGTGTTACAATGAAACGGCGCATAGTGTATTTTTAGGATATCTATATAGTATGCGGGGTTGTACTTTAAGCGTGCTAAACTGGATTTGTGATGCTCGCATTACCCACCCAGTAAATGCCGTGACGGTATTTTTTTATTGAACAAACTCCTTTTTCGTCTTACACCAACAGTTTATGGGACTCGATCAGTGTCTGTATGGGAAAAACCATTTTCATTCCAAATTTAAACACTTTAGAGGATTAATACTTTTAACCACAAATATATTTACACGCGCGGCTGTTACTGGGAGCTGTGTGCCATTGGTACCAGGGAAAGAACTTGGTTTATTTGGGTCTACAGCCTTTTGGCGTACACCACATAGTTGGGGGCGTGAGTTGAGGTCAGTATTATTCTGGAGAAATTCCCGCAAATTGTGAAATCTCAAAATCATCAAAAATGACATAATTTTGGAGTAAGGTTAACTGTTTTAACTGTTTATTATTTTGTGACCTCCTCATATCCTTTCAAAGCAAAATCGATTTAATAAAGTATGCTTTAATCAGTTAATTATTTCGTAATAGAATGAGCAAATCATCATTTTGTGTACAAACGTTTAGCCTGGATTGAATGTGCCTGCTTTATATACAATGCGCATCTCATAAATGAATGAACCCTGTACTAGAGCCGTGTTCCCATTTGATCCAGGGAGGTGGATCTTGATCTACCGAGGTGGATCAACATCAGTTACCTTGATCGAGATCCGCGTTCCCATTTGAGTGAGCGCGGTAGATCAAACGTGTTTTATGAACACATTGCGCAAGCGCGAAAAGGTCACCAATGTTTACAAGTCGGCCTGCCATGCATTTCGTATCGATGTATCACAAAAACATACATGAGTGTAACCGGAGATCCAGGGTCACTTGATCTACCGATGTGTTCCCATTACAAACTTTGATCCAGCGCGGTGGATCTGATCTGCCCCGAACGGTCGATCAAAATCGGTGGATCTTGATCTTGAGTGAGTGTTGTTGATCTGCGTTCCCATTAGTGTTTGATCCACGTCGGTAGATCAAGATCCACCTCCCTGGATCAAATGGGAACACGGCTTAGGTTTCATCGCGGGAGCTCCTTCAATTTATCATGGATTTAAGTTGAGCTGTAGAACCTGGGTTGCCACACACTTTCTGTCGTGACCTATTTACTGCTGTTCGTAACCACCTTGCTATCCGCCACCATCCAGAGTGTACAGAAATTAAACACGCAACCACAAACGACACACAGAATAAGCAGGTGTTTGGTCCGTCGTGTTTTTACTTGTGGAGGGGGCGATCGGGTCCCCTTTGGTTATGACATTAAAAGGCAGACATCTTCATCACAAATCTCCAACAACACTCATTTAAATAATTTCCATTGCTCGTGAATTTTTGATGACCATCACTAATATTACATTTATTTATAGAGAAGAACCAACATGTATTATGTTCATGGCGACAATACGTGACAATGGAGACTCTTCTAGTCTGAGAATTCGTTCGCGACTCACGTGGCCTACATAGTCGCTTGCGACTCATCAGAAAGCATTGGCAACCACATTTTGATCGCGACTCCTCATTTGAGAACCGCTGTTATTTATGAATTGTTAATACTTCTAAACCTTGAGTGTGGAATTAGTTAGTAGCCCGGTGCCACCCTTGACCATTTGTACGTTATGAACATTATGGGGAAAATAAGAGTAAGTATTTGTCCGAAATCGTAGAAAACACCAATCAATTCAACTTAATATGCCTACAAATTTGGCAAAGTATTTGATACATGTGCTCCCTCGCAGGATGTTATTTCTGAATGTCACTTATAAAGCCTCATTCTCTTCTTCTTTCTGCAATTCCCGTGAGCTTCTTAGAATTTGCATGCAGGTCTCTCAAGTATAAGTCCTGGTAGCTGTTATCTCAAAGCCAAAATATCACTAAATAAAAATGAGAATTGCTTTGCATGTGCCAAATTTGGTCTGATTTATATCAATAAAATTTCTCTCCCCTTCTCATGACTGTACCTTTGCACAAGGTGAAAAGGACATTTTGCAATTGGACGGCCGTGGACACTGTGAGATAGTAAAGCCTTTCTCGTGGGGTCTAGTAACCAGCGAGAAGGCCCTTAAACCCCTCCAACCTAAATCTGCTATAATAGGACCTATACATCTAGGCTGAAAGTACCATGTCATAATTCTCACGGAAGGTAAAAGGGATGCAGGAAATCAGACAGACCACTGTCCCAAGATTACGTAACGAGGTTACCATGACCTGTATTCCTATAAATAGACGAAAAATGGTGACCTTCTTGATTCGGACCAAAACATTACTAGCATAAGCCGTGTTCCCATTTGATCCAGGGAGGTGGATCTTGATCTACCGAGGTGGATCAAACACTAATGGGAACGCAGATCAACAACACTCACTCAAGATCAAGATCCACCGATTTTGATCGACCGTTCGGGGTAGATCAAGATCCACCGCGCTGGATCAAAGTTTGTAATGGGAACACATCGGTAGATCAAGTGACCCTGGATCTCCGGTTACACTCATGTATGTTTTTGTGATACATCGATACGAAATGCATGGCATGCCGACTTGTAAACATTGGTGACCTTTTCGCGCTTGCGCAATGTGTTCATAAAACACGTTTGATCTACCGCGCTCACTCAAATGGGAACGCGGATCTCGATCAAGGTAACTGATGTTGATCCACTTCGGTAGATCAAGATCCACCTCCCTGGATCAAATGGGAACACGGCTATAGATACCAAGCCGGCTCCTTGAGTTGAATCATTAATTTCAACATTTTTTCCAAAGCTGTTAAGACCTCTTCACACACCAATAACAAATTGTCAAACTTTGAAAATCTTCAAATCCTACACACAAGTAACTGTTTTATGAGTGAATACTGAACGGCTCAATTCGATTTTGCAAAGTTCGTGACTACACTGTAAAAAATGTCTGTAAGGTTACAGAATTTTTGTACTATTACAGAAGAAAAAAATAAAGAAATACAAAAAGAATACATAAAAAGTGCTGTCTATGAGTTGACAGCACTTTTTATGTATTCTTTTGATTTTCTTTATTTCATTTTCTGTAAATGTACAGGCATTTTCTACAATGTAGACACTTTTTTCAAATTATTGACAAAACCGCCACAAGTCAGGTCCAAAACAAAATTCAAAATTTTAACTTTTCCGTAATTATTGGATATAAAAAATAACCAATCAAGCTAACTAAAAACATTTTTATGTGGTAGTACCCTTAGAGACTATCATTAAGTTATCGATATCAAATCGATGTGCCTCTTTGAAATGGCCCGGTGACTCCGTCTGGAAGCGAGGGGGCAGTATTGCTGCAGCACTGCATAATTACTGGTCAGTCGTCCACTTGTTTTGAAAGCCAACAGGTTAATTGATATCTCCAGGCGGTATGAATACGTGTGATTTCAAAACATTGCAAATTATTGTTTAATTTCTTCATTACATTTCACAGTTCTTGTTTCTTGGGCGATTTCTTTTAAAGAACACTTGAACATGAATTCACATTGCAACGATTGGTTTAAAATTCATGGGCTTACTGATTGGTCACCTTGTATGGTATGTTGACAAGCGCACTACCAGATCTTTACAGGCGTTTATATTCGTACAGGTTTGCGACGAAAAATCAACTAGTGCGATCGTTTTCCATATACGCAGAAGTACGCTTCAGTTACCCCATATTTTACACACAGAAATAGGCTATATCATGCGCATGTAGAAAGCGTTTTAAAACAAATGGATGCATGCTGACCTCTCGTCACAATAGAATTTTCTGCTACTCGTCATCCAAGGTTACATAGTTATGTCGAATGTCAGATCAATAAATAGTAATATGCACTTGTCAAATAAACACTTCCACCCCTCCGTGAGGAGTCAGCGCGTACAACGGTGTAGGGAAAGGAGTTTGGAATATAAGTTAGTATCTTTGATTTCATTGAACCGTTATTTGTGCTACATAATAAAATGGGGGGTTTGCATTGGTCGTGCGCATTTATCTTAGTAGGATATTATAGTATTTCCTTCTGTAGTGCCCTCCCCACAACGAACCAGTGGATTATATACCGAACGAGTGCCGATGTATGGCATGAGTAAGTGTGACGAAACCCTCTGCTATTGGTTGCTGTTTGGTCGCATACGTAAAGTGACTACATTGTGAGTTTAAATGTCTCAAAAGTTACTGAAATAGTCCTCAAGAGTAAAAAGCTGCATCTAAACACTTACCATTTGGGATATTTTTCCAGAAAAAGGGGCGATACCGCCTCAAAAATTAAACGTGATTTTTCCGTACCCTTTTCACAAAGTTTAGTGCTTTTAGACACCAATATTTTCTTTGCATCGCCCAATAAAGTGATTAACGGTATTGTTGACAATTAATACTTACAAACTTGTCTATTTTATTCGCAAAGGAAGGTCAAATACTTTCACAAAAATTATTAAATGCATTAGTCATTTCCGCATTATGTTAGGATACACACATTCTGTGATTTTCATTGATAGCGACCTGACGCATTTGACTTAACTGTTAGTAAAACTTTCCAGGCTTTTGCAACTAACACCGCAACTGTTATTTTTCAGTAACAAAACATAATAGCTTAAAGGGGGAAAGGAGGGCAGGCTATAAAGCCCAACAAGATACCCTGTAATCCATCCCCCCCCCCCCCATAAAAAATAAAAAGCGAATCACCGTAACGATAGATTCATATAGTGAAGCCTTCTAGCTTGCCTAATGATAATGGTGAAGTATCGTACTAGATGAGGTTTGATTACGGCTCAGTTTCTAAACAATTGGTGTAATTCGGGCTGGCCGCCGTCTTAAGGTTTTTTATGACTCTTCAGTATGTCCAGCCCGGGGTTCATCTGTAGACCTCCAGGCTGCAAGAAACCACTTGATGCTTCAAGTTGCAGTCGCGGTGACATGATTTTCGTAAATTACAGAATTCTCTCTCTTCTTTCGGAAGTCGTAGACCCTGTATAACTTATTTTAATGTCAAATTACTTTTAATAATCCACTAGTTAACCAAGGATCGGGAGAAAGGTTTCTGACGACTGTTTAATTGTCCCAGGCCAGTGGCGTAGCCACGGGGGGGGGCCTAGCCCCCCCCCCCCAGATTTTCTTCAGCCCCCCCAGATTTTTTGCGTCCTGATAAAGTACTTGAAAAAATAAAATGTTTGAACGGAAATAAACTTCGAAGTATTTCCTTCAAAACAGTAAATAAATAAAATGTGTCAAAATTAAACAAAAACATGGATGTGTAAAACACATTTTGTGCACACGTATGAAATCAAGTTATAACTTCAAAATGCTTACTTTCACTAAATTAGATACCGTTTGTGATCTGCACTGTCGTTTATTGCATTTCACTTCGAAGATGAAACGAAAGTCTCGACGACAAACTTTAATGTGACTTTGTTAGGTTAAGACCCTTTCTGCCTTTCGGATGGCTGATTGATTTACTGAAAATAAGGCAATCGTACACACTGGAGACCACTCTTACACAACCATTCCTATACTTTATCATACACAAAATATGCCGTGAGCAGGTAAGGGTAAGGAACTGCCTTCGGATAATTCTTCCCTTCCATCCTTAACAAGTAGGCGGTAGGCCTATGTCGTGCCTCACTCCTGCCCATGACAAGTGCCACTGTAGGACGATTTTTTTCGACAAGTCCTCTTTTTACTAGTTGACACTGGCGTCCGGGGGATTTTTAAAATGTCCACAAGGTCCTGATTTCATGTGTTTCCCACATGATCCATACTTCTGCTTGGCGGGTCAATTATTTTGAGAGATTTATTCGTAGTATTTTAATTTTGACTACGTAATGTACCGATGAACAAATACTGTACCACTTTGCACATTGTTTCTTTGGTAGTATGTATGTCTCTTGTAAAATCTCCACAAAAACTAAAAATATTTTGATATTTTTCATGCTCCTCAAAAAGGGAAAATCCTAAAACTTAGGTCTATAATCAGTTCAAAGTTTTTCCAAACATAGCACCATTTTGCATCTAGGAAATCTAGCGCAAAGAAAGTTTCTCAGAGGGGGACACAACTACTTTTGGTTTTCCTGTTAAAGGGTAAGGTACTTAGGTAAGCTGAAATCCATTAAAATATTGCCGCATTTGCAGCTGGGTACATCCAGTTTAAAACACGTGGGAAGTGCCGTTTCCGGCCATCTGGAGGGGTTTTAAAGCCCAAAATTTTCTTGTGCGCTCCGCGCCAACCAATGGCGGCGCTCCGCTTGGATTCAAAAATTGCCGCATTCGCGATCTACGTCCTTCTGAAGTTTACAATTTTTTCCAAGGGAAAGGGAGATACCGGTTCCCTTTAGTCTCATCCCCCAGACCACAGATCAGAACTGCCCAGTTTGGGGGTCCCTAAAAAGTGTATGTATTACCATTTTTCATAGACTGATTTTTTATTCTCATTATTGAGAAGTCGCAGACATGAGATTCGTATTTCGACGTCAAGGCTGGGTACATCCAGCTTAAAACACACGGGAAGTGCCGTTTCCGGCCATCTGGAGGGGTTTTAAAGCCCAAAATTTTCTTGTACGCTCCGCGCCAACTAATGGTGGCGCTCCGCTTAGATAGTCTTGCCGTGCCTGACCCTCGGAGGTACCAGGCCCCCCCCCCACTTGTTACCTAGAACCCCCAAAAAATCCCATCCTGGCTACGCCGCTGTCCCACGCTTGCTGGACAAATTGATGCCTGCCATAACATAACATAACATAACATAACATAACATAACATAACATAACATAACATAACATAACATAACATAACATAACATAACATAACATAACATAACATAACATAACATAACATAACATAACATAACATAACATAACATAACATAACATAACATAACATAACATCACGTGACATGACATAATTTACATAACATAACATAACATAACATAATATAACATAACAGGTTAAAGGGCAAAGAAGGGCTATATTTGGAATATTAAGAGTTTGGTGCTCCTGTTCGGTCACCTCATTACCAATGTGACGTTGATGCCCTGGATAATGTTCAGAGTATAGCAACTAGGTTGGTTTGTTCCTAAAGGATTTAATTATCCGGAAAGTTTAAAGAAACTTCAACTACCAACTCTAAACTATCGTAGAGTGAGAGAAGATATTATTGAGGTGTTTAAAATTGTGTCAGATGTTACGGTGTACGATAAAGATATAACTGAATGGTTTCTTAAGTTTAGTACAATGACCCATTCCCATAGTCATAATCAGAAGCTATTTCTAGAATTTTAAAGACTCAATATTAGAAAATTTAGTTTTACGTGTAGAGCTGTTAAAGTTTGGAATATACCTTCCTGAAAGTGTAGTTTCAGTTGCAAGCGTTTTCAAATTTGAGAAGGCTTTGGGTAGGTTTGGAGCTGGCTAAGAGATTGTGTATATGAAGCTGATTTGTATGTTAAGTAATTGGCTAGAATAGCAGTCACCCATCCACCCATAGCTTGCATAAGTTGTCGCGGGTACAGAAGGTGAACATGATGCGGATATAGAAGTCTTTGAGACCTGCGTGCGTTCCTAAGGTATCATAAGTAATAAATAATTAGGCCCCATAAGATGCACTGTAATCCAAAATCCTCCAAGAAAACAAAGAAACAAACCACCAACACCTAACGAGCCCAGAAAGATTAGATACTACCACAGTCATGGAAAAACTTGTCAATATTTACCTAAGTTGTGCAATGATGTGGAGTTAACAACCCACTCAAGTTGGCTATTTCACTCATTAACAACCCATTAGAGAAACTGAACTTCTTAATGTCAAGTCTAGCAAAAGACTTTTCAAGCTTTTTACAGTGGCCTCAAACCCCGCGAGGATTACTTTGGACCTGTAAATAACTACGTACAAGCTAACAAAGGGTTCCCTTTACAAAGACATTTGTACTACCTGGAGCATGTCTCCCCTAATCCTTCTCAGCTCCAAAATGGTTAGCCCAAACCGCTTAAGCCTTTCGGGATAAATTAGATTTCTAACCTCAGGTATGAGTCTAGTAGCTCTCCTCTTAGCTTGCTCTAAAAGCAATTTGACCTTTTCAAAGAAGGGACTCCAGGCCTGTTCAGCATAGTCCAGATGGGGCCCAAACCAGCTACTTATACAAATTTAGCATAATTTCTTTACTAAAACTCTTGAAATTCCTCCTGATCAACTCAACCACCCTATTCGCCCTTGCAGCAGTAGCTGCACACTGCCTAGATGGCTTTAAATCACCCGTAATAAATACTCCACGTCTTTCTCAGAAGTCACACTTTATTCAAATTTGTAACATTCATGGTGTAATCATAGCAGGAATTCTTTAAACGAAAGAGAAGGACTTTGCACTTATCAGCTACATTAAAAGACATTTGCAAAGTATGAGACCATGAAAATAGCCTACATCCGAATCATTCTGAAGCATTGAGGAATCATCCTTACCCCCAATCTTCATATAGAGCTTGGTATCATCAGCAAACTTACTTATATTGAAGGTGATAGAACTCTCAATATCATTTTTTGAAAATTAAGACAAGAAGAGAAATAGATAAATGACAGGCTAAAGTAGGCGTGTAGATGGTAGCCGCCCCTAACACTTGAGCAAGATTTTGGTACTATATCCTAAAATACGTATTTAAGTAACAAATTTTACATCAAAAGATAGAGTATGTGGCACCAGGTTGTACGTAAGTACATCCAATTTCTCAAAACCTTTTTAATGGTAGTGGTACATTTTACGTGAAAAGCATTCAAACGCATTTTTCGGCCATTTGAGGGTCGAGAATTCCCCCCCCCCCCCCCCCGAAGCAAAAAATGGGAAGGGAAGAAAAAACGGGAAGGGAAGGAAGGAAGAAAGAAAGAAAAAGAGGAAAAGAGAGGGAAGAAGAAAAAATAGAAAAGAGAAAAAGGAGGGGAAGGAAAGGAAAGAGAGGTAGAAGGGAAAAGAAAAACGGAAAAGAAGGGGGAGGAAAGAAAGGGGAAAGGAAAAAAGAGAACAATGAGAGAAAAAAGAAACTGGGCCAGTTATAACATCAAATGCAAGATTGATGTGCATTTATGGAACACTGTTTTGGTCAATATATGAAAATTCATTTAGAAAAATGTATGAACATTCATTTAGTCTCCAAAGTTAAAAAAAATAATATCTGAGGTCCACTTTGTTGGAGGAAAGACTTTCCTCTCATGCTCTTTGACAGAGAGTCGGGAGGACTTTAGAAAAGCGGTCACAGGAAACCCAGAATCCAAAGCTTTCTGCTATATAAGCTCCATATCAACAATTTTTGTTTCGAAAGGACAAAAGCCGGCGCGCTTCGTGCGCCGCAATACATCACTTATACAGTGGTCTTCACTTTGTAAAAAAAATGAAAAACTTAGCTACTAATTACAAGCCCGAAACATGCCATTTCCCGCTGTCTGAGGTGTCGCGATTTTTCAAAATTTTCTGTCCGCTCCGCCCCAACTGAAGATGCATGTTCTAGGCAGGGGAACCATTCGCCTACCGTACTCAAATGCTCTCATACACACCTGTCATCAGATACCTTTAAACCCTGTCAATTGTGTAGTCTTTATAGATGGATTCTTTAGTTATTGAAATGTCAAAATTTTATCAATGTTCAATTTTGCAGAGCAGTGGCGAAGATACGTAGGAAGCAGGGCGATTGTACCCTTACTCGAAAAAGTGAAAAATTAGAAAATTTACCATTTGAGAAACCCTTAAAATACAGTGCGGTTTTCCCAAGTTTTCTTTCATACAATTCCGAAAACTTTCAAATAAAAGTTCCATATTCAAAATAATTATTTTTTAAAAAAAAAAAGCAAAATTTTCGGCTCGCTTCGCGCGTCTTAAATTGTAACCCTTAAGCTGTAAGTGATCGCTCATAAAGCAGTCAATGGATAATTTGTCCTAGCCGCTACAGTGCTGTTCCCAAAAATTTTCTTCAATATAGGCTTTCATTTTTGTCCAAAAAAAGCAACAAAGTTTCGAAAGTTTTATTGATGTTGTCAAGACGCCTTAATCCGCCATCCTGAGATAACACGATATTCAGGCGACATGCTATCTCAGATGCATGCTAACAGGAAACGCAGATCGGGGCTAGTCCCTCCAAAATGCAAATTTTCTTACAGAAAACCCTGAATCTTATCTATTTTATGCAATACAAGCTCCATATTTACAAATGTGCAAAAGGACCCAAACTTTCAGTATATGGCCTTGTACAGTAGTGTTCACACTTTAGGAAAAAATCAGATTTATTTGAAAAAACTTGTTCTTGTTCGTAGAAAAAGCAAAACAATTAAGCATAAAAATGTACCTTTTGTTCAAAAGGGTAGGGTGAGTTGCATGGCCCCAAACTGTTGCTCATTCCCCTCCCCCCCCCCTTCCCAGCACTTCCCTTAAGACCTTAAGACACCCCAAAACTAACACATATCGAAAAGTTTTGTACAAAAATGATCATTTCATTCTATGTCAAAATTTTTTAAATGTCCTAATTAAGGTAAGCTCAATCGGTTATGCTTCGGAATGATACGTCAAGGTGAAAAGGAACTCATGAAACGCCGATTTTCATTCGAAATACATGACTTTTGACGATTTCAAAATTTTGTGACGTCATAATTTGGGGAATTTCCCCAAAATAATAGGCCATTTTATGCCTTTACTTCACACGTTTAACGACAAAATATAGATCCAAATAAAACCAATTCTTCTCCTCCTGTTACCTGTGACATGGAGATCCCAGAAAAGCGTTTAGCCGTGTCAATATATTTGTGGTTAGAACTTGTGCCGGTTAATCCACTAAATTATGTAAATTAAATTCGGATGAAAAACGTTTTTACCCCATAGACATCAAATCCCATAAATTAATGATTTACGACAAAAGTAAGCGGTGTGCCCGGTCAAAAAACATTTACTAGATGTGCAATAGTATGAACATCACAAATACAGTTTAGCAAGACCTTAAAACTCAACCCCGAATACTACATAAGGCGAAAACCTAATTACTTGCAAAATGCGCATTTAGAAGTTTACGATCAAAACATTTCGATATGCAGCTAGTACAAAATCGGGAAACCTCTATGCTATTACCCCTCCCCCCTTACAGTCAGGTCTGGTTACGCCGCTGCTTACGGTTCGAGGAAGAGGACAAGTTTGAAGAGACACATTGAGCATTCAAACTTAACCAAAGACCAGCCGGCCGCATGGGGGCAGAAAAATTGGTCGGCAAAGCCAAAAAAAGGGGAGGCGTCCTCGAAAATTCGGATAGCACAAGTGTGCCGACGTGAGTTGCTCGCCAAGAACTGGAGTGCAGAAAAGTTAAAAAAGGTCACCAAAGTCCGCGCCAGGCGGGGAATCACACCCCCCCCCCCCCCCCCCCCCCCTTCTGCACACGCCACTGATTGTAGATGTAAGTTTGGGAATTGCTATTTCCTACCATCTCGATCAGAGTGAGCCTGATGAGGGTTCGTTTTTTTTTTTCAAAATCTTCTGTACCCTCGGCGCTAATCACGGTCAGGAAAAACCAAAAACTCTCGACTATTAACTAAGGGCTGCAAATCTTTTCGACTAAAAGTAATTCAAAGGGTAAAAGTTATAAAGGGAAAAGTACACTACGAAGAACTGATACAACATGCACTGAAGCCTGTCACTGTACTGTAACGATTATTGCTCATTTCGCGTTCTTTAGTGCAAACCTAGAGTTTGAACCAATATTGGTATGCAATAGTTCCACAATCTGAGAGTTCTGTTTTCATTTTGATCAATTTAAAAGAATTTTTACCACTTATGAGTTCTTTAAAATTACTCTAGATAGTCAAATGACCTAATAAAATTATAATGTTACAAACTTAACAAAAAATCTATCTAAAGAAATCTAAAAAATACTTAGCTGTCAAATTAGGAAATTGATTTCGACGAATGGAGGTACTTGTTTTAATTTTATATTTTCGTCGAAAGCTTCATTGGTAACACAGCAACTTGCATCCCCTTTTCAGGATATGTCCATTTACAGTTGTCCAAGAAGTAAGAGGCTATACCAATTATCATTATCATAATCATAAAACTGCAGAAGGTATCTTCGAAGGTACAGAGAGGCCATAACATCCCCATCGCACACCCGTTATAAGACAAAATTTCAAAACTATCTTTCACGTTTAATAGACCTAGCCTATCGTAACGTTAGGCTAGTCCCAACCGATCCCAGAATTGCAGTATCATAGGCCTAACGTTAGGCTATTAACGTTAACGTCCATGTATACTACTATAGGAAGTCCGTTGGATACATATGCATGTGCATACCTACACTACAGTACGGTTGTCGCACGCACACAGAATTTTTCTCCAAAATTCTCGCGGAACTACTCACACCCAAACACGAAGTCGCTAAAACAGTGTGTTTTAAAAACTGAATTTACGACACTCAAAATTGTCAAAATTTTGCCTGCACTGTAAAATTAGTACACTAAAGACATATTTCTACTATAATATTTCACCAAATAAGCTTAAAAACAAAAAGAAGAAAAAATATGTTACAGTTTCTAACGATCCCTTTGAAGCATCGTTGCAACGGTGACAGTCAAAAGTGTGTTTTGGTCACACGTAAAATGCCACACACAGCCATCTTTGACTTGATTGTGCATTGGGGCTGAACCTTTGACCCCTACAACCCATATATCATTAGAAAGAAGAAAAGGAACTCTACATTTTAATGGAGGGAAGCGATCGCCAAAAATAATATTTCTTTACCATTTTTTGGCTTAAAACATTGGTGACATGGTTACAATGGGTTCCAGAAAAATCCGCAATTGCTTCCAGGTATCATTTTGTAGCGTTTTTTATGATCTTTCCATTTCCGAAGAAAAAAAAATGAATTTTTTGCCTAACCCCGATGCACACTCGATTTAAATGAAACAGCCCATTGATCCCCGCCTACATCTTTTGTACTGAGCCGACATTGATATGTTTATGTATGAACCCATTGTTCAACTTAGCAACAAGGGATTTCCCGCCAATATGCTTACATACAGTATTGCATTGTATATACCTGTACATGCATTACCGAAGTACGGTTAGTAAATTACGTACTTGTGTATGTGTGCGTAAGCACGTGTATGGATTGCTATAGCATAGACTGTGTGTAAGCAGGCTATGTGCGACTTGTTAATGCATGTTACGTACACAGAACGCAAGCTATCATGACACGGACGCGTGATCACTGAGTGTCTTGCCCAGTAACGTTGCATATTCACGTCGGCACATCTGGTGTACGTAACACAGTGATGAATAATCAAAGCGTCTGAGTGAGCAGTTACGATGTTGTTTTTGACCAACTTTTGCAGGCAGATCATAACACTGAAGCATATGGCGATTTGGAGAAATCGTAAGGATTATGGAGACATAAAATCGGCTATATTTTGAAAAGTACTGGTCAGATTTTGATAAAATTTGGCATGGTTGCTTAGAAAAGGGTACCTAACAATGTAAATCAGTCAGATTCTTCAAGTTTGATATTTTTCGTGTAGTCGTATTTTTAGTGCGACAACCCAAACTACAGTATGCCACTTCTGGGTTCGGAATCTCAATAAGTACCCACCCCTAAATATTTAGGCTGGGCAGCCAGGCCTCGCTGTAAGCGTTAATGAGGCTTGTGACGTCATCCGCTAAAATGGAAAGTGGAAACTCTGCACGCGAGAAAATGATGAGTTTCGCAGAAGAGGTACCTAACATGCTGGGGGAACCTCAAGCTTCTAAATAATGCATAAAAAGGCTTTCCTTGTTGTTGTAGCCTTGGTCATTTGAAATCTTAAAGTCTTTTCTTTACTAAAAATATCGTGAGGTATTGTTTCTTTCGCAATTTCATAGAGAAATTTTTCATCAAAAACAGGTCAACTTTTGGAGGGGTTTTTTGACTGGCCTCAAATTTTGTGAATACATGACCATATTCAGAATCTGCACTGGGGTATAAAACTGCCAAAATCAATGTTTGAGACATAAAGCTAACTATTGATACCTATTACACTACGAGCAAAACAACAAAATAGTCGCAATGAACGTTTTTGCAAGTTGGAATTTTGCCTTTTTTGGCCACGTAGAGCATCGCACAAGGCGGTAACGTTATGGTTAACATATGGTAAACTATTGTCATTGTCTTTTGATTCTAGGCTGCTAACTAGGACACTATTTTAGTCATTATGGCAAGTAATAAAGTGAATTTTAATACAACTAACATATTGTAGAACTTTTTAAGGTATTAAACCACTAACAAAAAACATTAAAATTTTACAGGCAGGCCTAGCCTATTGGCCTTGGCCTATGCATGCTAAAACTGCACACTATGGTACATACTGACTGTATGAATGTGTACTGATGATCTGTGATGATGATATAAATACTACTAGCTAGTGTATGCTTGCTGTATGAGTGAGTTTCCATTCCAGAATAAGCTTGTAAAAAATTTTAAGAGGCCTGTAGCTTACAATTATTGTGTCCTATGCACCTTATGAGTTGAATCGGAGCAATGTACAGTACCATACATACATACAAATGCATCCATGGTTTTGCTCCATTATATCTAAAGGATCTTATATCTAATTACAAGCCTTTACGTGAACTACGTTCCAGCTCTCAATCTCTTTTAAATGTGCCGTCATCTGTTACCCATTCTTATGGTGATCGTGCTTTTTCAACAGTATCTGCGAAACTGTGGAATGACCTTCCATCTTTTGTCAAGAACTCTTCTACTGTTGGACAATTTAAAACTAACTTGAAAACTCATTTGTTTACTTTGTCTTATTGACCGCATGTTGTATAGTTTTAGCGCTTTGAGACTTCTTGTGTAAGGCGCTATATAAGAACTGTTATATTATTATTATTATTATTATTACCAATGATGAAGATGAAGAACCAAAATAAGCAAGTTAGTGTTACACTTACTGATATTGCAGGCTATGTATATGAAACAACTGTACAGCCATGCATTTATTTACACATACACTTTACCAGCCTGTCGGTTCATATGGTTTTACAGGACAAAGTCAAAATTTTCAAAAGGGAAATGACATGAGGAATTATATACTTAGAGTATAGTAAGTTATCATGAGTTGATCACTATCATGAGCCAATCACTGCCTTCTAAACGCCATTGCAGCGAGTATGTGCAATGTGATTGCGATGCTAGAATAACTTGCAATGCAAATTCTTCAAACAACATCAAAAACAATTATTTGTCATCATGTTTTTGATTTTTAAAGCAAGAATGTTAGTCATGGCCAGATTTTCAAGTTTCAACAAAAGTGTGATTGAGAAATTTGCAAAAATCAGTAAAAATGATGATGAGAATGTCATGTATGAAGTTTTAAGTAAGAATTCTGATAGAAAGGAGATTGTTCTGTTTCATTACGTCACAATCTGGCTCTAAATGTTGTAATTTGTAGGATTTTATTTGTTTGTTTTATGAAGTGATCGACTCATGATTACTTCATAAGCATTGCTACTTGCACTGCCTCCTACATTTCAAGATTCATTTCCTAAAGATTACTCTGTCCAAATAACATCAAATTATAGCACAAAGAAGAAGACATAGTACAAAATATTACTGTCAAGTTTTATCAATTTCTGTCCACGTTTACAAATTTTTGTGGTAACGAACTTTATTAGGTGATTGACTCATGATAAGCCCAGTATATATGGAATGCGCACCTAAGAGCTCCATCAGTTTCAGGATTTTTTTGTTTATAATTTTGCCTGGGCCATGATTTTCAGTTTTCTTACTTATTTTTGTACTGTTGTGCTGAATCTTATTTCTACACAAATGAATTACAGTAATTGTGCCTTACAGATGTGCTAAGTTCTACCTGTTCCCCTATGAGTCAGCAGATTTACTGCTCCTCTGCACGGAGACCTTTCTATTGTAACAGGGTAGGTTTCTGTGCTACTCTTCACGAAATCTTAAGCTGCTTAGTTTTGTGGTTTCTGGCTGAATTGCTAAGCAGACAGACTTTCACGGTACACATCTCGAAGAGGTATTGTTCAGTGGACTCTCTCCAGCAATGTAGAAACAAATGAGGACAATAACAATAAACATGTGAACTAAATAGTGCCAACAGCTGTACACAAAATGAGGAACACAAGTATTTACTACTGTTGTTGGGCTACACAACTGTCTGAACCTTTTTTTTCAATGAACTGTAGGAAAAAGATGTGGCTATTTTATTAGCCCTCCGTAAGCTTTCGCGGTGTTCCAAAAAAGATAACCAGTATAATTGGACGTCTAATAATCGTACTTCGATTATAACTGGTTTTTCCCCGCACATTTTACATAAAGTTCTTAAGTTAATATGTGCTGTAGCAAGCATGAACGTACAACTTTGTGTCCGTAAGCCAGCGGAACTGGATTCCTTGTTTAGAAACACACAGTTGCGGTACTTCACTGGTAATTATACTACTATTTATCAAAAGCAAAGAACCCTTTTTATTTGTGCTCTCGGGCTCAGCTATATAAGCGTCACACAATGTTCATAAATTATGTGCCCGCAGTGTATGGAAATCAGGAACTGAATTTTTTGTTAAAAACCCTCGCCCTGGCCCTCCCGCTGGCCAGCTCTTCATCATTGCTTAACCCCCCAACAACCCGTCTGCGCTTAGTGTCTGTGTTTTTCCACTACGTTCACAGGGCTGCTCTACTAAATCTGAGCGCTAAAAATTTTCTGCTTGGCTAATAAAACAAAAATTGAACTTGTTCTGTTGAAGCTAGCTACCGTACACCAAAGTGTTATATCCGTTCATTATTTAATATGTAGTCCTAAAATTATGCTTGCTTTCATGCAAGGATCGTTCTAAAACTTTTCGATGAAAGTTACACGGACCATCAGAAGTTACACGGGTCTCCCGATTTCAACATCAGGGCTGGGATCGACAAAACTATGCATGGTCATAGTGACGTTAGTTTAGCCATACTAAAATAACGCAAGTGGTGCACACCAGTTAAGCTGGTGTGTTATACTCCTTCATTTTTTAATTTGTAGTCCTAAAATTGTGCTTGCTTTTCAACGATCGTTCTGAAACTTTTCAATGAAAGTAACGCGGGCGTTGGAAGTTACACGGGTCGCCCAATTTCAACATCAGGGACGGTAGTATATTCTAAAATAACGCAAGTGGTGCTGCACACCAGTAAGCCACGAATGTGATAATAAGAATAAGTGCATAAATTTACGTACAGCATGCTTCCACGTGGCTTTTGGCCATGTGGCAACTCCCTGTCTAATATAATACTGCAAGCCACATTCACCAACACTCTTTTCGCATAGCTGTGGCGAGCGGTAATGGTAGATGTTGTGTACATACTGCGGTTTTTAAATGAGGATTGCTACTGAACAGAGAATACTATTGCACTTGCACTGATTGGTTAATTTCATGTCAGTTGATGTGACGTCTCTACACTGAGCCTTCTTAAAGGCAATCGATATAGGGATTCCCAAATTTTTGTCTTTTTTTGTATTTATTAGAATTTTGTTAATGAAGTAGCCCAATGTGCTTCCTTAATATATTCCTTAATATATGAATGTCAATGTCAGGAGAGGACAAAAGGATGAGAGCGGGGAATACTACGCAGTTGTGTATGCGCGACTCAAGAAGCTTAAAAGATTATTTCGCGATCATTTAGAGTAGTTACTCTTTGGCACATCTGTAGTTCTCAGTCTGTTCCTGTTGAAATGTAATTGCCTAGTTTAGCCGCCTATAGTGCTCTAGGCCCATTTGGGGGTTAAGGGCAAGGTTAGAGCTTGCATTGCTATATAACCTTTTCTTCTATAATAGCACAAATGGGATTCTGAGTCAATGTACTAGCCTACAGGACAATTTTTCTCTACACAAGCAAAAAGCTAATTTACTGACTTAATAATTTTGGTTGTGCACTAATTGTGCCATGTATCTGCTGTTAATTCTGATGGATGAAATCTCATATGTTCTTCTGAGACTGCCTTCTCATTTGAAGTATAAACTGTTATTATTTTACACCACTAACTGAACAGAGAGGAGATGAATAATGTAGCAATTGCCCCATAGTAATGGCATATTACAGTACAGTCAAAGATTTTGTCACTAACATAAATTAACTTAGCCTTTTGTTACCTAGGACTCTCAGTTGCATGCTTCCAGTCCAGAGGTTGTTGGGGGTAGGGGTTGTGTACTGAGTACCCAGTTCCCCAGAAAAAACTTAAGACCCACCCAGTTCCACATGCTGTTCACAACTAATATTACTAAACAAAGTGATCTGACCTTCATTTCTTTGACCTCACCACCTACTGTACTGTAAGGATAAGGACTGACTGTATAGCGTTACCCCCAGAGTTCACTTATATCCAATATCCCTCAATTTAACCTCTGTTTTGTTTAGTTTAATGCCACAATTTTTCTGTCATGTTATTGTTTGCAATAATTTATGAGTCTAGTACAATAGCTGTGATTTACTGATTGTATAATATGGTATGTGCAAAGTGTATGGCCATATATGTCAAAGGGTTACCATGAGTCGGCCAATTAATAAGTGTTGTACATCATGCCGTTCGTTGTATTACACTTTGGTGATCGACTCAAGGTACCGAAGTACTTAATATACAATCACTATAACCCTTGCATCGGTAGCCACTATATCGTTACAAGGTTTTCAAAAATTGACTCTCAATGAAATTTTCCTTCTATATATATGGGTCATTCCATGTGGTTGGGGTATCAAAGTGTGACATTCATGTCAAATTTTAAATTTGGTAGATGCAGTGCAAATCATTGCT
This sequence comes from Holothuria scabra, assembly GCA_037179385.1. Classification (NCBI taxonomy): domain Eukaryota; kingdom Metazoa; phylum Echinodermata; class Holothuroidea; order Aspidochirotida; family Holothuriidae; genus Holothuria; species Holothuria scabra. The sequence goes on from CM074193.1 coordinate 2,140,488, forward strand.
TTTTTCTTAAAGAATCATTCTAAGAGGAAGAAACCATGAAGAATTTCTTCATACAACTAATATATACATTACATAATATTGATTTCATTTTTTCTCATATGTTTCACTGTGGTAATATTACCTATGCAACAAAGACACTGTGTCTTACAGACCTCCAGTACAAACAGGTTGACCTACAATAACCATAATCTAACTTGGCAACATGTTATCAACATAAGCAGATTCTATAGCTCATGTTTTATGTATTCCATGAAAAAAAAAGAGAAATGGTATACCAAATCAATTTTTGTGGGAAGACAACTACATAGTACCTACGCAACAAGTCTACCTATGTAACATGTTGACACCATGAACATACTCGCAACTTTCACAATCTGTGTGCTTCTAATTATTACCAAATCTGCATGGATATGACTGTTGCAACTGAGTGAATTGACTTTCACATATTAATATTTTTTGTTTGAAGCAAGAAGGAAATGCATCCTAATCTTGGGTTTTATTAAACCTATGCAACAGTTGACACCATAAGTAAATTTCATCTGTATAGGCTTCTTAAAAGTATATACCTTGATTCTACAACTTAGATTCTTTGTTTACCAAGGTAACTTGTTGACCTTTTCCTGTTGGAGTGAGTGTGGTGGTAAGGGAATTTCAGTGGCAAATCATGTGAAGCAAATTATATACCCAGTGTTGTAATGACTCGAGTCCCAAACTCACGGGACTCGACTCGACTCGAGTCACCACTTGCCAAAGACTCGACGTGACTCGAGTCACCATAAAATAAAATTTGAAAGACTCGACATGACTCAAGTCACAGGAGAGAATGACTCGACTTGACTCGAGTCTTTGTCCACAATGACTCGAGTCGCACCCGAGATTAATAAAACAGAAACTAAAATTTGCTTGCATCATCGGACGCAAGCCAACGGCCGTTAATTACTGCTTTATCCATTATGCGCTCCTATCTGTACATAGGGGGATCCTAACATACAGCTCTGCTTAACATGTGTAGCCCCGTCAATTTCACGCGTAAACAAACTTCTCGAAGCTGAGTGCCCTGTATGTGTAGTACTAGTGGTACCGTACCAGTGTAAACATTACAATTTCCCTAGGCCTAGACCTCAGTGTCTAGCCTAGTATACTACGTTCCACAGATAGATGACTGATTTCCCTCGCCTCAGTACTAATATGTGGTGTTTTGACTTGAAGTAGCTGAAGGTGTGACGAACAAAATTTCATTTCAATGTAGTCCTATTTAGTTGGTAATATCTGTTATTGGTATCGAGGATTTTGATTAACGAAATCAGTTTGTTTACGGGGACACCTGTGTGACCTGTGGCTTCTGATGAATCACAGTTAAGGCCTATTATAATTATCACTTGTTTACGTAACATTGGGGCTTTAGTGTCGTGTAACTGGTAGCAAAGATGTTTATATGTTCGCAACAAGATTAATTAATAGGGTGTATCGTAGGTCTGTATGATGAGGTTATGTGCGGAAGCATATATTGCCTAGTTTGTGTTGTACATGTATGGCTTGAGACTCAATGAAGGCTTGATAGTGTAGTGTAGGAGTTTAATAGGTACTTGATTATATCTGAGTGTTCTTGTACTGTATGACAAACATTATTAGATGAATTATGTCATTGCGCAATGTGTTAAAGTCAATATAGTACTAACTTACAGATAATGTGTGTATTCCAATCTTCACATTTAGGGTTGAGAAGTCAAATTTCAGTTGAAAGTACAGGAGTGGACATCAGTCACCTTCTTAACCCCTCCCCCATAGGCGCACAATGCAGGGTTACAGGGGGGAACTCGCCCTCCCAATTCGGGTGAAAGGAGTTGGTCTATTTGGGCAAAACATCTGCAAAGCATGATAAACAGTGACATTCGGGCAAAACATGCTCTTGCCCCCTCATAGAAAATTACCCTCGTACGCCTATGCCCCCCTCCTCCAACAAAAGTGTGCAGTCGCTTAGCAAAGGACTGCATTTGCAAAAGATTAACCCATCACGTACCATGGACTCAATGCCAACACAACATGTAAGAGATCAGGTGACTTGGAGTGACTCAAAGAAAATAAACACATTATGACTAAGGTGACTCGAGTCACAAGACCACTCAAGCTTTCAAAAGACTCGAAGTGACTCGACTCGAGCTGAGGGAAGACTCGACATGACTCGACTAGAATTGCTAAAGACTCGACATGACTCGAGACTCGACACCTTGTGACTCGAGGTGACTCGTGACTCGACACCTTGTGACTCAAGGTGACTCGTGACTCGACATCAAGTGACTCGATTACAACACTGAATATAACTATGCAACAAAATGACACCGTCCGTTGCATAGGTATGACTAATTTCATTCAAACACTGAGAAAAAAGTTGGTTCCATTGCAATTGTCTGGTAATAACAAATTGTTTTATCACCTGTGTTTTGCAAATGCCTGGATTAGGCAAGGTAAAATTACATCTGTAAAGGGAATGGGAAGGGCCTAAATTCTGCAACATTTTATGTCACAAATTTTTCAACAATTTTTCATGTGACACCACCAAAAAAATTGGGAAAATCTTAAAAAATCATGGGGATATGTCAGTTGTATTAAATATAAAAAAAAAAACATTTAATGCATTTCATCCCACACCAAACTTAAATTGATCATGTATTCACATAAGATTTAACAAGTATTTCTTACAGGTTATACGCATATGTATTGGTTATGACCCAACCCCGTGGAATGACCCATATGTAAATTAAAGGTAAAGGAAGGCTCGACGAGGTTAGCATTATTAATACTTATGTGGAGGATATTTTCTCGCTCGTTGTAGTTCCATTTTCGCGCAACTAATGCAAACACTTCAGTACGGGAAAGTGGGCTTTTTACGTACGATGCAAGGCATTGTCAAGACCTGCTCTAAACTTCGCTAATACCTGACCGTATTCAGAAATATTTCATGGTGATGTTAGATTTTTTTGGTGGATAAAGAAATTTCTGATGTACCCTCTTTCTGGCATACCGTGCCAAAAAACTTGTTTTCGAGAAAAAAACAGATTTTCCGAACAAAATGAAAACTGTTTTTACAAGTTCAAAAAATCGTCTCAAATTCATCTCTCTGTGTATTAAATACTTCAAAAATGTTGGGAAACTATTGGAAAATGTGTTCTCTATAAATTTTAATTATTTTTTGTTAGATTATGTATTTTTCATGTCGAAATTTGGATTTAAAAACAGCTAGTTTTTGCTAATTATATATGCAAAGACTGCATCATGCATACTCAAATTAGAAAAGAAGCGACTTTTGGTGGCTGTGAGGACTGGCTGTAGGGTTGAAAAATAACTTTAAAATAAAGATGTTTACAAGTCGCAAAGTTACAAAATACAATTTTGTGTTTCTTTTACATGCTAGGCTAAGCCTAGCCTAGGCCTATAGGTAGGCATAGGCCTAGACCTATGCTCAGTTCAGAGGAGCAATTACCAATAAGATGTTGAAAAGTGAGACCCAAACAGTACTGTGAGATGTTTTTCAGGAATCTTATTAGAAAGAGTTAATTGTGTGCAGAAATTATTCAATACACTGGATAAAAGTAATACTACTCAGGCAAATGCCAGCTCAGCATGACAGTTGAGAATACATACTAAGCTAAGTCTTGTGGTGTAGTGCCTACATATTATTATACTGTATGATGTACTACAGTAGTTTGCATAATAATTGCTGGCTCAACTTGAACCAATTGGTTGGAAACTGGGCTGTAAAACTCCATCCAACTAACTAACTAACTAACAATAATGATGAAGCCAACACTAAAGTACAATCTTTCCTGTACAAAACACTGATTAGTCTGTACATAGCTCAACCAGCCAAAGAACTGCAAACAGTACAGCCTAGATTTTAATTCATGGTATTATTACAGTTAAATTTTTTCAAATACATCTACTGACAATGAAAAATTATGACATTTACAGAGGTACAGAAGGAAAAAATATTTTGGTCAGCAAAAGTGGGGAGATTTATTCAAATACATTTTTGTTCCCTAATCATGGTCTGGAGGAGAAGGTTGAAATGCCCAGAAGTTCAAAGCTTGGTAACTTTTTCAGGGCTGCATTACACACTTCTGTTGCAGCTCCCTGCTTTTCTTGTGGCTTTTGGAGGTAAGTTGAACGGCTCCTTGGAACATCAAGTAGGCCAGGCCTACTAATACAATTGGATTTTTGACAAGAAGAATCACAGCTCATTGTGTGAGCTGATCAATAAGCAAGACAAAGCTGTATCCAAATGGATTACGTTAGTTTCGGCCCTCGTTACTTTCCGCCCCTCAAAAATGGTGTTTTCCCCCTTTTTATTTTTAGCAGGAAACATCTTTTTTGGGGGTGGAAAGTAATGGAAAAGAATGTGATATATCAGTGGTACTTCTGTCCAATGAAGATTTTATCAACTTCTCCTTAAAGTGGACATGACACAGCCACAAAACTTTTGTGTATTGCAAGATTCAATACAGTATTTTACAAATATCATCTCATATCCCATTAAAAACCTGTACAATTCGGCATAAATGATATTTGAAGGAAAGCGTTCAAAATCCAATTTAAAAAAATGGCGCAACAGGTCACCTGACTTTTATGACGCAATTGGCAGCACAAACCCATTCCTATTAGAACGTGCATCTCTAGATGTGGAACTAATATAATGCTCTGATGGTGGGGATTCAGAGCAAATCATTGGCCAATATGTTCCTGTGCATATGCGTGCGTGTGAAAACAGTTCTGTTTTTTGGCAAGACAGACGTGGTTCGGGGGCTATAGAGAACAGCTATGAACATGTATGACAATCCACAACGAGCACTACTATATGAGCTGTTTGGTGAAGGTGGTATTGCGAAGTTGGCATCAAAAATGGAAGCACATGTATGGGATTGATGGTAAAATTCTGGAATGGATTAAAGAATGGTTATCCAACAGGAAGCAGGGAGTCATTTGTTCTTAACATTGTGAGTTTAAAAAACAAACTGAAATTTAAACTTGATCACACTTAAGCACCACTAGGATTAGCTTCTGTGGCTTTTGTCCAGTGCGCAATGTGTGCATCGGAACCAAGAAATAACTTACGGTTTGTCACTGCTTTCTGTACTGTGTTAATACAGTAATGTACCACAAGTGCTCAAATTGCTCGTAAACTGCTTTCTTGGTTCGTTTATGAAAAATCAACCATCTGTCCATTTGTAATAATGACAAGTAAAATTTTTCTAATGCAGCTCCTGCTGAGATTTCACCCGCACATGTACCGTTAAAAGTGTACGGTAATATACGACAGTAACCATACAGTAAACCTACAAAAGTTTTTTCGTTCGTTGCCTGTGCTTGTGTTCTATGTGTGCAGTGGAACAGTGAGGTCACTCCGGCACACTCCACTTTAGCAAATGGGATACAGAAAATATGGGGGAATATTTTGCTCCCTTTGCCATATATTTAGGAAACTACATCGACAGCAAAATACATTCGTTACTTTCAATAACTATGTTATTTTGCGAAGATCAAAACGAAGTCATAGAAAAATGCTACCCAGGTAGTAATTTTCTACCCTGGTAGCAAGAACATTGGTCTGGTACCTAGTGGTGCAAACACTAGTACGTTCTAGATGGAGTTTTCCTTGGGAGTTACAGTATACCATGGAGGTGGGTAATGGACATTATATCAGTTGGCCTACAGATGGAAAACAGTTCATGTATGATACTAACACTTGTCTTGCTGGGGTTTTTTGAGTTTTTAAGAATGATCAGCAATGATGAAGGACTACCAAACTGTATGAAATGTTTACAACTAGGTGGTCCTTTGGACTACAAATAAAAAATCCTTAAATTCACACCCTGAAAGAAATGGCTGAAGTTAGATACAAAGCATTCGTTCTGGATGTGTAAGAGAATACCAAGCCAGATATCTACTGCAATTATCTTGAAGTTTGCACCCCTTGTCCAAATCCTTTTACTAATTAAATTACTGACATACTGTTTGTATGGTAGAGAGTTTAGGCTATTTCTTTCCTTACCTTAAGGTCTGTCAGATAATTCAGTACTGTCAGTAGTTCAATTATCCCCACTTTTTTCCTTTCTCTATGAACCAGCTTGTTCAATTTTACCCCAAAACTGGGAATGAGAGAGGAGTAAAAAGATGGCATTGTGAACATGATAATTACAGACAAGGTAGTGCTACCTTTACTTTGATGAGAAATAAGGAGAAAATTGTGAGACTTTGTTGGTGTGACTGCTCCTACATTTTATTAAGTACAGTGTACAGTACCTTGCAAGTTCAGACAGGTTTTTTTTTTTTTTTAATTTCTTGTGTACCTTCTTTTTGTTAAAAAGATGTTATCACTGGGTAGATAACAAGAATAAAGTATGAAAAAATATCAAAGAAATCATGCAGCTGTTACTGTGAAGCCTAAAGTTAGGAGATTGTTTTTTCCACATCAAATATCCACTTTTGCCTCCCGTAACCATAGCTTTAGAACTATACTATACACTGCACACTATCTTTGATAAAATTTTTAATAAAAAGATGGAAATAAATAATGGACAGTAGAGGCTGATGCAGTACGATGCTTGAGGGAATTTGCGGTGTTGTGCTATTTTTGTGTCCTATAAAAATTGCTTATCTATATATTCTGTTAATTTTATAGAATTTACAAGTACTCTGCTTACTTAGCATGGGATACATCACAATAATGAAGTACCTGCACTTTTATTTTAATACTCTGTTTAATACTGGCAATAAATTAGCTTTTAAAATTGTTCATGTTTAACCTGTCATATTTCTTTCTTTTTCATTGCAGGAACTAGTGCCCAGTTTGTTGCTATACAGTAGCTACAGTACTGTACGAAGATGAGTGTTGATGAAATATGTGAAAACACAAAGATGGGTAGGGAGTTTGCCATCTTGGGAAATTATGAAACATCCATGGTGTACTATCAAGGAGTCCTTCAACAAATACAGAAGCTCCTAACAACAACACACGATCCAGAACAGAAACATTTGTGGCAAACCGTAAGTACAGTACTGTACAGAAATCCCTGTGTCTTTACACATGATGATGGGAGTTGGACTGTTGGAATTCATTTTTCTTTTCCAGCTCTTTGGTATTTATTTTTGAATTTTTTGACTTGAGGTGCACTTTAAACAGTATACCCTTGTTTGGAGGAACATATGCCATTTCAAGGATCATTACCAAATGTAGACAGCTGATTTGTCAGGAAATTGAGTAGGCCTATGTGAATAGTCGTTCTATGCACACTGAGAAAATTCTGCAGAGTGTGTTTATTGTTTTCACTCCAAACATGATATTAGTGGGATAGTTTAACGTCTGTTGTCTGTAACCTGCATGGTCTTTGTGATGTACACAAAAAATAGACAGTGCTATTTTGAAAAAGATGCAAACTGTTACATTTTATAAGTTTTTTTTTATTAGTTCTAAGTTTACTACATTCTTCAAGTGATCAGCAGGCTAAATAGCTAAAATTCCTTTTTTGTTCAGGTGAGACAAGAGCTGGCACAGGAGTATCAGCATGTTAAAGATATAAACAGTACTCTGAGTGCCTTTAAACAAACATCTGTTAGTCCTCGATCTGGGAACAGTGATAACTACCAGCCTCCATCCCATCAGGCACCGGTGGATAAAGATGTCTGGCCACCACCTACTCCTGTTGAACATAATAGGTTTGTTTGCCATATTGAACTATTGATGATTCTTTAAGTGTTTATCGAATTAGAGTTAAACTTTATCTTTAAGAGTTAGGCCTGTTCTCAACATTCTCCTATGCGTATCCCTTCTGTCATACCAGAACAGCAGTACATCCCCTTCTTGACATGCTGTGATTAATCTATAGATACTGTAGACTAAAGCTGCGTTTACTTGACATGCATATTGCGGAATGCGGAACGCGAAATGCGGAAAGGATCCTCGTGCCCAATAAACACCCCATGCGGATCGTTCCACATTCCATTATATTAAAACCAGCTAAATAGTTCAGTTCCAGTAAACGACGTTCTACTGATAAGTTACATGCCTGCCAATGTTACCCCAAGCTGCTTTGGGTCATTTAGCAGTTTTTCATGGATGACTATAGCCCAGTGGATAAAGATATGAAACTGATAGACACACTACTTATTGACTGGAAGTTAATTGGTTCATAGCACTTAAGTTTCAGTCGTTTCTCCATTGTTGTGAGAAGTTATCAATCCTCGCAATCCTCAATCCTAGTGTGATGGTTCTGCATTCCGCGTGCCCAATAAACATGTCATTGGAAAAACAAAAAAGAATCCTGTCCGTGTTCCGCATTACGCATTCCGCGTTCCGCATTCCGTGTGTCTAGTAAACACAGCTTAATTCTTGCTTATGTCACTAGTTGGCATTGGTTGGCATAGCACATGCATGCGCAGGAACATATGCATGCACATTCAGTTTTGAGTGTGCAGTGATCTCGTGCATGCAAAATGTACATGATGAAATCCAGCCCAATGCACTTTATATTGCAGTAATAGCACCTTCATGGTGGATTAAGTGAAGTGTAAATGCTCTCAGGTCCCACTGACCACTCTGCCCACTGACTGACTACACAGCACAAAGCTTCCTCATGTAGTCACACTACGTCTTTATGGAAAAGAGTCTTCTGGTGTCCTATCAGCAATTTCATGGTCCACTGGGCCAGGGAGTCTTTACCTTAATGCACAATTAATGAAGTGGAAATACCCTGAAAAATGCCTCAAAATGTGGGTTCAGAGAAGTTAGCCTAATGGATGAAGTAGGTTTGATGAAGTACTGCAGGATCTACATTTCATTGTGCTAAATATATACATACCTCATCAACTCTGTTGCCAAGCAGCCGTGACATCATTTGTTTGTAAACATGAATGAGTCTATTGTGCTCTCTGCTGCACAGGTAACTTCTGCCAGATGCATTTCTTTTGATGCCATATCCTCTTCTTTTTGAGAAGAGGTGAAAGAACAGTGTGCTGGAGACACATGCATGAAAATTAGGGTAGTATTGATTGTTGACTTTGTAAGCAATATCGATGATAAAATCCAACCAATACCTGAAGTGGCAAGCAAAGTGAGATGCATACAGGTGTTTAATTTCATACACTTAATAATAGAAGTAATGGTTTTGAAATGACTCAACTAAAACCCTAACCCATATTGTTTCAAGTTTGGTGAGGACTGTTAATATGTTTTTTAGAGAAGTTTTTATATCCACAAAAATTCCTCCAGGAGGCACCAATGCTTCAATGACCATGAAATGACAGTCAAAAAAAAAAAAACAGAGTGACTTGATCTATACTTGGTGACATAAAAAACATGAGCATTAACGAAGGCTTTAAAATTTTTAACCTTTCCAAACAATGGAAGGAACAGATTGCAGAGAGATTTATTTGTGTAGTATGTCATTTTTGAGATGAACTTAACTGATACATGGTGGAATTTTCAGCCTTCTTATACTGTGGAAATGGAATCTATCTCCCTCCTCATTATCTCTGCAAAATGTGGGGAGATTTGTGAGTTTTTAGTTTGCCACTTTGTGGTACAGTACTTATATATGTTCACTGGTTACAAAGTTAAGAAAAATTCCAGTAGAACTGTGAGGTTTGGTGGGGTGTTCCTGTTAGCTATTTGTTTGCAGTGTTGTAGTTAATACAGAGGGACAAATCAGTGCAGCCAATAAAAAATTATTTTATTTATTTTAATGGAAAAACATTAAGAGTTTGATGTTATTTAAAAAATTCTAGACCATCACCATCCCAGTATCAGCGACCTGCAAGAAAGGAACCTCCGCGTCGTTCTGAACCCAGCCGACCTCGACAGCGCATATCTGCTCGAGATCAAGGAGGAGCCCGTCCAGCTGGCAAGGCAGATCCTCGTAAAGGAAAGGACAAGGGAAAAGGAGGAAAGGTTTGTTACTTTGTTGTTTGTTGTTGTTTAAAATGGGTGGAGTAAATTTAAATTGATGAGCATATTTGCAGGGAATAATATTAAGCATCAAGTATAAGTACTTTATGTGACATTGTAGTGTCAGCCATTTATGAACATTATTAATTGGAGGTCATTAGTTTAAATTTCCATGCGGATGTAGTGTACACGCAGTGGCGGAGCTGCCATATGGTCAGGGGGGGCGCCATTTTTTGCACCATTTTTGGCAAAAGACAAAATTTAATAGCATTGTTTTAAGGCCTAGGTAACAAAATGCTCAAACAGCCACCGATTAATATACTAACTGCACTTCATTCTGATGAAAAGGGTTATCTTCTGTAACATAGGGTTAGGTTTTGCCGCAAACGTATCTTCATGCTTTATACGCACTAATGAATGTTGTCACTGTGCTAAGTTCATTGCTTCCACACTAAGCGTGATTATAAGCTTACAAATACACAGACTGACATTAAATCAACCCTCCCGGCCGGTAAAAGATGTTGCAAAGGGTGCAGCAATAATTGTAGCGCAAATAGCCCTCTTGTTGTCGGGGATAAATGTCAACATAGACAATAAAAAGACGTTTTTCAAGATCATTTGAAGAGAACATTCAGGTTTAAATAAAATAGAACTGTTATAATAGTGGTAATGATTTAAGAGTTGTAACGAGTAATTTTCATTTTGCTTTCCTTCAAGTGACCATTATCATAATAAATGGCTATTTCTGACACTGCACAATAATTCTATGAAAATGCTTATTTCTGTACTTCGGAGGTCTAAAATGCCAGGACATTGCATCAAAAAAGCTTAAGTTTAGGAGACTTTTATTTATAATGAATTTGGTATCTAGAAAGCCAAGCAGACCTCTTGTCTTGGCTATTTCTTTTGATGTACTTAATGAATGGCTATTTCAGAGTGGTCGCATGGTGTAAATTACCTCATTTAATTTTTCTTCATGTACTTATCTTGATTTCCAGGTGCCAAAAATGTACACCTAACCTTGATTAATTTCCATAACTTTTTCCCTCAGTGGGATTGCTTGCTATTTTGCTCTAGCAGGTTTAACCTTTACCTTCAAAGAGTGGCCCATTATTACATTAAAATCTTAAATCGAGACCTGACAATAACACACAAAATATAATGACTGCCTTCATACTAGAATATGGAAGAGAGGATAGAAAAATGCATGTCCGCAGGTAGGGGCAAGGGGGGGGGGACTTTTCTTCCCCTGGGAAAATAAAAAAAAACTGAAAAAACGAAGAAAACATAAAGAAAAAGACGAAGAAAAATTAACATCAATATTTCTTAACAGTTCACTCAGTGTTTTCCCTATTTATATGCGGTAAATAGGCTTTAGAAATGTCATTTCCATCGATCTGAGCTGCATTTTGGGCCAAAATTTTCTTGCGCTCCGCGGCAACTCATGGTTGCGCGGAGCTTGCCCCTACAAGAATTTAGTCCCCCTCCCCCCGAATTTTCTTCAGCGGAAGCCCATGAATAGAAATTTTAACATGTTTTAATAGAAAAACTTGCTGAGGAGAAATGTCAAAATAGTCTTCTACCAGGTGAAAATCAAAATAATGGGAAATCTGAAAAGCCGTGGCTTCGATCGTGTGGAGGATCAAGGTATTTACTCCTTTGAAGCGCCCCTGCAGACCATTTTCGCCCCCTCTGACCGAAACCCCTAGCTCCGCCACTGTGTACACGCCTTCAGTGCTTTGAGTATGTTACTTCCATTGCTACAGCATCCAACACTTTGGCTTCAATGCACACATTTTTCTTGTTTTAAAGTTTACAGCCACCTGAACAACCATTTAACTTGGAGTAAATTAGTTTTGTAATATGAGGTTTCATGGATCAGTTTTTAACCAATTAAGTTTACCTGGATTCTACCAAATTTCTCTTTGGGCACAGCTTTTTGATTGATATCAAATTCAAAAGATTCAGAGTAGCTCACATTACACAGCATGCACAGAGAGTGTTTTAGTAACATGTTAGGGTCTTGTGTGCTCACCAGGGTGTGGTGCAAAAAACAAGAACATGCATCTGAAGAAGGATGAGGTTTAGACGGCTCTGGAAGGACGACTAGAAGTAAGATGTTTGCTGTTTGAGGTAATGAGTACTGAAAATGCCTTTAAACTAGACTTGTGATCCCATGTCATAAACAGCTGCTGAAATGTTTGAAATATTTTTTAGGAAACTTTATGAAATGAAACCATAAATTAACAACTGTCAACTTTTTTGTAGGATCAGTCTTAATATTTAGATCAACTTCTGCAGGTCACATTGTTTGAAATATCTTCTCTTCATCTGGTATCTCTCCTTTGTTTTAGGATAAAAGAGGTGATGGTGATGAAAAGAAATTTGACCCTGCTGGATTTGACAAGGACTTGGTAGAAAATCTGGAGAGAGATATTGTACAAAGAAATCCGAGCGTTCGATGGTATGTTAAAAATTTACAGTAGCTTCCAATCAGTGTCTGTAACTTTCCACTATGGATCCAGCAGGATCCATGGAGCAACTCCCACATATTGTCTAAAACCTGGAAATTATGTATGAGAATTTTTGCCACCTGTGTGGAACAAATGTTGTCTGCAGGTCTATTTCTTTTGTTGCAACATGTAAAGGTCACAATCTTAGAACCAAAGTCCCCTCAAAACTATCATGGAATGGGTGAGTTTCCTTCTCAAATCAAAGATCTTGTATTCCAACACTGTGCTTGCATATGCCTTGCCACAACAAGTTTGGCAATGAAGTAGGGAAAACAAGACAATAAGCCACAACTGGGACAAAGACAGCGGCCAGCCCTACCGAGTTGGTTAGAAACTGAGCTGTAAAACTCAATCTAGATAACTACATCAAGACTCTATATACAATGTATTGTACATATGAATAAACTTATCTGTGACACTCACTGTTTGTTGTTGGTCCATTATAGACAATTCAATATTTAATTTGAAGAGTTCACATGCAAAATCAGGCAACTGCATTTCAGCATTTGGAGAAAATATATAATTTTTTTCATGCACCTCTGTGTGTTGTGCAGACCTTTTTTTGAATAAATTCTCAATAATTATGACTTAAGCAACAAAGAAATTTTGTGGTAACCTAACTCCAGTAAAACCAAAACAGAAAGATGTCACTATTGGCTCATCAGATCTTTCAGCTGTTGAAAAGAACTGATGTACTGTATGTTTGTGTCTGCCTTTGCAGAAAAAAACAAAGCAGTAAGCAAAGCAGTGTGACTGGCATGTTTTGTGAAAAAAAACCAATATGGTCAACAGGGAGACATAAACCCATGCATCTGGATGGCCTCAAGGGAGGAAGGTGTTATGCTTGTTTAGCTGGTGTTCAGAAATCTATGACTGATCATGAGAAATACTCCCTGAAGGCTTACATCAAACCAATAGTAATAATGATAATACATTGAACTTATATAGTGCCAAATTAGGAGCAAGAGTATAGCTGCTCTAGGAGCTTGACAAAAAATAGAATCAAACAACAAATTCATTTCAATCAAAGGAGCAAGCAAAAAAATGAGTCTAGAGGGTAGGGAGTAGGGAGCAGCATGTGCAAAGCATCAGTAACCATATGATTTCAATTTTGGATTAGGAAGAGCTAGGAAAACCTTCCAGAGGAACGAAGAACACGAGCAGGAGTATACGGAGACAGAAGCTGAGAGATATAAACAGGCTGCTTAAAATGCATAGTACGAAAAGTAAGCAGCAGTATTTTAAATTTGATTCTCTCACTTATAGGAAGCCTGAGAAGTTCCTTTAAAAGTGGGGTTGTTTGTCACCGTCTACTTTTCCTTTTAACAATAAGTGCTGCAGAGTTTTGAATTTTTTGAAGTTTCTTTAAGGAAACTGTGGACAGACAACTGAAAGGATATGAGAATGCTGTATAAACTGATTGTTTCTGTGTTTTTAATGTTTAAAGTTATAGTGTTAGGCCTGTTAAGTATTCCTGACTGATGTTTTAACAACCAGAGACCCATTTTCATTTTTCAAAATAGACCTAGTGCATGTGATGTCACAGATCAGAAAGTAAGCCCTGGGGGCAAAACAAACTAATGCAGCTGATTTGTCAATCAGTCGAATATGCTCATAGTCTGCTACAAGTGTAGATTAATTCTTATGCATGTGGTCACATGTTCCATTGTTCCGCATCCAAGGATGGCATCAATATGTCGTCAGCACACAAGTTCTATAGTATTCATAAAGGATTGTTGGAGACCACTTTGGTGTTTGTAGTTTATGACCATGGTAAAATGACATTGACCAAAGGATGCATACCAACATCTATCCGACAAACCTTTGTAATTGCTATTGGAAAATGCTCTATTTAGGATATCATGTTGTTATTTAGAAGTCCACCTTTTTTCATAAAAGTACAGTAATCTCATCAGTGCCACACAATCATCACAGTATATCAAGTCAATAGGTCCTTCCAACTCTAGCCTACAGTAACCTCATTTTTTTTTTAGTCCAAACATAACCTTGAGACATGGTGTCAGGTATGATATGCATTTGAGAAGGCATCCATCAATCTTACACCTTAATATAAACCAAAATGTGAGGATCTGGTGTCAGTGTAAAGGAATGAAAAAAGTGAAGGCACCATGGCACTACATAGTTACTATTTGGTGGAAAAATCTTTTGTTTATATTCATTACACTCATCACAAAATCCTGTGATAATATATTAGCTATGACACAGGTGTCAATGTGAGTGTGTTTGTCTTGACAAGTGATTACATGGTTTGTTAATATATAGGAATGATATTGCTGGACTTCCAGAAGCCAAGAGACTGCTAGAAGAAGCTGTGGTTTTACCAATGTACATGCCAGATTTCTTTAAAGGAATCAGAAGACCCTGGAAGGTGAGAAAAATTTAAGAACAACTTGATTATCAGGTCTTGAATTTTGAAGCATGCCATAACACACCATAATTCACCTCAAATCACTGTAAAGGGTGTGGTTCACTCACCTAAATAAAGAAGGTTAGCTCATATAAACATTTGAAGTTTAGTAGAGCCCACTTCTTAATTTCCTGAGGATTGTGATTTGTAGCACACCTGGAAATTCTAAAACTCATGGCCTGGATTATAATTTCTGGATTAGACAGTAGAGCTGTTGTGATGGTCAAAAGACTTGTGTATGGTTACATACTAAAGGCTTGATATTTAATTGTGGTATTATGAAGTAAATTAAATGGCATTTGGGGGTGTTAAGGAGAGGTCCAATAGTGAAATCTTCAACTCTTCATGGTTATGTACATCTCTTATCAAATTTGGCAGAACTTTTTATCAGGTATGACCTTATTGTATAAATCATAAGTTTTTCAGTCATTAATTGTATGGTACAGCTGTAGTTATCCATACCAAAAATGTAGCTTCTTAAAGGGAAATATTGCATTTGTTTTACAAGTATATTTCATCCTTTTAAAACCAATATTTATTGGCAAAGAGTGATAAATAATTAAAAATAAGGCAGTATGGTAGCCTTCTTTTCAAGGAATAAGTTTCATTCAGATAGAAATTCAGTTGTTTGTTACACAAGAGTAATTTGTTCACCCAAACTTTCAACATTTCAAAAGATGTAACTTCCATAATTCTTCTTGTACATAATATTTTGAGGAGATAGAGCTATTGCTGGGGTTTATTGTTGAGAGGTTTATGTTTTGATAATGACTAGTGCTATTTAATTTTAATGCTATATTGGAGCATTTTAAACACAATCAAATCTCCAACTCCAGGGGTTGTGTCCAAAACTTATCAGCTCCATTGTTGGAAACTTCAAAGCTTACCACAGAATGTGTTAAAGAATAAAAATAAATGAAAGCACAAGTTAAATGAACAAAAACAAAGGCAAAACACAAGGAAGAATTAAAAAACTACATTAAATTTAAATGCAAATAAGAAACAGAAGTAAACGAATTCACAAACGAATTGCACAGTATTGAAACAAAGTCAAATTAACAAAAATTTATTAAACAAACGAAACAACAGCTAAGAGAAATTATGCAACAGAAACAGGCATCAAAATAAATGTAAAAGTAAAAAATAAGTACAAAAGAATTGTGAACTTGTAAAACTTTTATTGTGACAGCCAATAGGCTGAAGAATGAATGGCAAAGGGTGCCTGGTTTTGGTGCCAAAACATGGAATTCAAAGTCTTCTGCTAGGAACAGTTAGGTGATCTGCTAGTTAGTTAATGATGTTTAGTAAGGTTGACATCACTTAATATTGAGTTTTATTTGGTTGGTAGAAGTGTACAGTAAGTTAATCAACCCCATTCTGTTCAACACAAATAATGTGACTAACATTCCTTAGTAAATGATTAAGAGGACAGTAGATGATGTGTCATCAAAGTTGATCTTCAGAAGTAGGTCACAAGTCATTTGGGGTCGCATATTTTGCAATCTTTCAGTTCTTACAGTTCAGTTCTTGTTTTGTCAAAACCTTGTTCAAATTTTCCAGATTGTTCTGTCAATGGTTGGTCATCCATCATAGCTGTACTTTGCAATCAGTGTTATTCATTCATCATGTCATTTGGGATCACAGCAAGTTATATGGTGAAATTTATTCAAAAGTTCCACCTTCAGGGATTTTTGGTATTTATGTTCTGACACAGAATTATTAGTTGATGGGTATAGCAAATTGGAGAATAAATACTGTAGTGCATAAATTTGGTCGGTTGAATTATCTAAAATATTTTGCCCACAAACATAATGTCAACCTGGAAGATACAGCTGTGAAGAATTCTGTCCAAAACCAGCCGACTCTGTTCTTATTCAGCTAGTTGTGGCTGTTAATATCCATACCACTGAAGTTGCTAGACCAGTATTCCAGTTGTCATGTTCCAATGCATTATTTCTGTTTATCATGTATATTTTCATACTGTTTTGGGCTGTAGACTATTTTCATTAAGGCTGTATGAAGTTTGATGTGAAGAGTGATGGTACAGTATGTGGGTAAATCAGAGCTTGTTTTTGTGGTTGTTTAATTGTGCAGGACAATTAAAAATTCAATATGGACAACCAAAAGTAAAAGATTGGTTGTCCATCAGATAGCCATTGTTTTAGTGGTGAGAATAGGAATTATAAGCAGCTTGCTTTTATTTGATTCAAGACTAAGTGCTTCCTGGTGGACTCATCTTTTATCATCAGACTTCAGAATTAATGAAGTTAATGTTTCTCAAATCACAAGACAGGTAATACAGTAATACATAAACACACATACTCTATTGACTCCCAGCAACAAAACAACATACTCGCAACACACACTCTTTTGTAGTCATGCAAAAAATGTTTCAGGCAACCGAAAACAATGAAATGGTAGCCGGAAGGATGACCTTGAAATTTTCTAAAAATCGAGACCTGGAAATGATAGTTATGGTGCTCCATTGTTAAAGATAATGTTATATACTTCTAGTCAGTTGTACTTTTTTTGGATATTACAAAAGATTTTTTGCAACATTACTATCATTGAGCAGAGTTGTTAATAATAACATTTTACATTAATTGTTGCAAAATTTGCAAATTTAAAGTGAGTACAATGCCTTCTCTGACATTACAACCTTCATATTCATCTGAAGGCTGTTTAATGTGCATGTAGAGGATTTCATTACTTGCAAATTATGAGTATTGATTAGAAGCCAGAATAATTAAATTATACATGTTTCCATGCCACAAACTGCCATCAAAACTCAGAAAGCCTTAGACTGGAGTCTCAGAATACATATATTGCTGGTCATTGTGGTTATTCTACATAGTACCAAAGTTTTTCATTCCTTCATTTTCATTGCTCGTCCACAGGGGGTTCTGATGGTAGGGCCCCCAGGAACGGGAAAGACAATGTTGGCCAAGGCAGTGGCCACAGAGTGTGGAACTACCTTCTTCAATGTCAGTTCTGCATCTCTTACATCAAAGTACCATGGAGAGTCAGAAAAATTGGTCCGCATCTTGTTTGAAATGGTGAGTTTACAACATTTAGTTCTTTGTACTGCTGTGCAGTTTTTAGCTATGAATTTTTCCATCCCTTAAGAAGGGTAAAATCTCATATCGAAAACTTGCTGTTCTGCTCCCTTACTCACTTTGGCCTAGTTTAAAGTTAAGTCTTGTCAGTTGTGTCTTTTGTTCTAGAAATTGGAAAAAAACAGTGTGTAGAACTAAGTTCCATAGAGAATTAGAAAAAAATATGTAAACTTGTTCTACATTTCTCTAAATGTTTTAACATGTTGGCATTTTTCCATTAGAGCCTTGTTAAGTTAGCTGTTGTACTTTGTATTTGCTATAATACTGTGTTGGCTTGATTGGGTTTATATCTGACTTACTTTAGAGTTGATACTCCTGACCGAGTGCTACAACTTCTGAGAGCAGTAACTAGCCCCCTCTTTCCTGGGATCACAACTCATGAAAAAGTTTATGCTTAAAAGCCACTATTATTTTCTTTTCATTATGGTAGGCCCGCTTCTATGCACCAAGTACTATCTTCATTGATGAGATTGACTCAATCTGTAGCAAAAGAGGGAGCTCTTCAGAGCATGAAGCCAGTCGTCGGATCAAATCAGAATTGTTGGTTCAGATGGATGGTGAGTAGCGGAGGGTCAATTTTGAAATTAAAAAGAGTAAAACTTTCCTGTAGTTGAAAGAAATAGAATGAAGTGAGCATCTTGTTTGCATACATTAAAGGTTTTTACGTATCTGAGAAACAGAGTGGTGGTACCAGAATTTCTGAAAAGAAAAATGTTCCCAATTTCAAGCAGCCAAAAATTGTTGTCATCTACGTCCAAGCTGATGTTTGGAACCCTTAAAGCCAGTGGTATGGAGACAAGAGTTGCTTGTAAAATATATGACTGAAATTAGTTCACTGTTTTTATCTCCAATTGATTAGGGTGCATAATGTGTTTAAGTAGCATAGCTTGAGTAATAAAGTCTTTTGCTGGATTTCAGGTGTCTCAGAGGCTGTAAGTGAAAATTCAAATGAAGATGGGAGCACAAAGAGTGTAATGGTTCTTGCAGCTACTAATTTCCCATGGGATATAGATGAGGCCTTGAGAAGACGTCTTGAGAAGAGAATCTACATTCCATTACCAGAACGTAAGTCACATGACCTCACCTATGAAAGGTGTATTTCTTCTTTGTATAATATGGATCAAATCTGAACAATTTCTCACCAGCAGGAAATATATGATTCTTTTCTTGGTTTGCCTTTTTGCCTGTTTTGAAAAATTGAATACAGTTTGTGTTGTTTAAAATCAATGTGGCATTGAGCTATTACCTAATTGTTCTTCCTACAGTTTAATATATATATATATATGTGAAATTCTTCCATGGGAATGTTAAAATCTATTTGACATGGTCTGTGTCATAGTTGAAACCAAGTGACTAGTTTTGTGGCTAGTCAAGTTAACCACATTCATTTTAGTGGCTAGGGTCAAGTGTTGACGGGGAATCACCGTTTTTATTTCAATGGGGTGAAATCAGTTGTAGTAGTGACTTGATTACAACTGGCTGTGCACCTCTCATGTGTCTTTGACTTTTCTTTCAGTCTGTTAAAAAATTGGCAAGTATGGGTTTGTGCCTGTCCTTGTTTGAAGTGTCCTGTTAAAGTAAAGCCCACCACCAGGTAATAAGGGAAGAACTAATGAAGTAGGGGATCAAAACTTTTACAATACTTCTCTGAGTTTAAGTTGTATCGTTGTACAAAACAAATCAGCATGAATACAATGTTGCCATCACTTGACCTCATCACAATTTTGTTTACATGTTTATCTTACCTTAACGTCATCTCCTAGCTGCCAGCTCTTCTGAGAGGAGGATTAGCTGCTGGCTAGCATGGATCAACATTGAATCATTACTATTATTTAATAGATCCATGTTTTGAGACAAGTGGTATAGGCCAGTTGATGGGTTGTGTGAAAGGTAACATCATTCATGGTGTTTAATTTTGAATGTTTAGGCTATCCAAACAGGTGAGACCCAGAAATGTGTGAAACAGGAAGTCAGATTCAGAATCTTATGTCTTCACTATTTGGGCAAGAATTGTGGTGCCAGGGACACAGTCTCTAAAGGGCAGGAATCTCACAATGACAAAATCATCCTTGTCATATGGACTCAATTTTATGGATTTTCTGTCATCAATTTTCCTCTAGAGGAAGGTCGTGAGGCTTTACTACGTATTAACCTGAAGGAAGTTCCACTGGCAGATGATGTAGATTTAAAGAGCATTGCTGAAAAGTTAGAGGGATATTCTGGAGCAGATATCACCAATGTATGCAGGTGAGGTCTTGAGACTTGTTTTTTTTTAGTTTGACTACTTTTTGGTTTCGATAATAAGAGAAACCTATGCAATCATGATGGCGTGTGTATGTATGTGTGTATGTGTGTGTGTGTGTATGTATGTGTGTGTATGTGTGTGTGTGTGTGTTTGTGACACTTTGCTTGTTAACACGATATCTCAAGGTAGAAATGTCTGACAATTTTCAAACTTGATACATGGATGCCCCATATTGAGAGGAAGAACCCTATTGTTTTTGGCGGAGGTCAAAGGTCATCTGGGGTCAGCAGGGGTCAATTTCTGAAAACTTTGTTAGCACGATATCTCAAGATAGGAAACTTGTATAGATTTCATATTTGGTATGTGGATGCGTTATGATCAGAAGATGGTCCCTATTGTTTTTGACGGAGGTCAAAGGTCATCTGGGGTCACCCGGGGTCAAAGTCTGAAAATCTCGTTAGCACAATATCTCAAGATAGGAAACTTGGATAGGTTTCATATTTGGTATGTGGATGCGTTATGGTCAGAAGATGGTCCCTATTGTTTTTGGTGGAGGTCAAAGGTCATCTGGGGTCACCAGGGGTCAAAGTCTGAAAATCTTATTAGCACGATATTTCAAGATAGGAAACTTGGATAGATTTCATATTTGGTATGTGGATGTGTTATGGTCAGAAGATTGTTCATATTGTTTTTGGTGGAGGTCAAAGGTCATCTGGGGTCACTGGGGGTCAAAGTCTGAAAATCTTGTCAACACAATATCTCAAGATAGGAAACTTGGATAGATTTCATATTTGGTTTGTGGATGCGTTTTGGTCAGAAGATGGTTCATATTGTTTTTGGTGGAGGTCAAAGGTCATCTGGGGTCACCGGGGGTCAAAGTCTGAAAATCTTGTCAATACAATATCTGAAGGGAGGAAACTTGGATAGATTCCATATTTGGTTTGTAGATGGGTTTTGGTCAGAAGATGGTCCCTATTGTTTTTGGTGGAGGTCAAAGGTCATCTGGGGTCAGCAGGGGTCAAAGGGTGAAAATCTTATTAGCACAATATTTCAAGATAGGGAACATGGATAGATTTCATATTCGGTACGTGGGTGTGTTATGGTCAGAAGATGGAACCTTTTGTTTTCAGTAGAGGTCAAAGGTCATCTGGGGTCACCGGAGGTCAAAGTGTGAAAATCTTGTCAGCACAATATTTCAAGATAGTGAACTTTGATAGATTTCATATTTGATATGTGGATGTGTTATTGTCAGAAGATGGTTCATATTGTTTTTGGTGGCAGTCATAGGTCATCTGGGGTCACTGGGGGTCAAAGTCTGAAAATCTTGTCAACACAATATCTCAAGGGAGGAAACTTGAATAGATTTCATATTTGATTTGTGGATGCAGGATGGTCTCTATTGGTTTTGGTAAAGGTCAAAGGTCATCTGGGGTCAACAGGGGGACAACAATATCACAAGGTAGGGAACTTGGATAGATTCCATATTTGGAATGTGAATGGGTTAAAGTTAGGAGATGGTCCCTACAGAGATGCCAAGTATCTTGATTTAGGTGGAATAATTACCATTTTCACCCTCAATTCCGCAATTACGAATATCCTCCAAAAATTGCTCTTTTCACATATTAAGGATCTTTGTTGAAATCTCAAAGTGTCTAGCTCCCTAAACTGAAAAGTTTAGGCCAAAATTGTATGGTTCGAATGAGCAAGTGGGCTTGTACTTTCTGCCTAGGCTTAACGTAGGCCTAAGTTAGGCCTAGCCGATGCTACATCTTTCACAAAGCAGAATCCAGTACTGAAGAGGATCAACAAAATCCACTTGGCCAAGAACATCAAAAATATTTAAAAGGCATTGGTAAAAAACCCTTATACAACAATCTGCAGTACTTTTGTGAGCTTTAGGTGTAAAGTTTTTCCCTGCGATGTAATTTTCTTCATCATGTCTAATGTCTTGGCACTTTTGCCATTGCCTAATGTATAGCATATATGTACATTTTGAACCTATTCTACACATGTATGTTTCTGTGTAATATCCTTAGGCTAGCCTAGTGGGAAATTAAGCTTTCCTACCAATATTTTGTTTGTTCTAGAACATGATATAAAGCATGCAGCAGCATATTTTGGTAGCAGGGTGGTATGTGCAGCGGGGGAAAACTTGGGAAATTCTCCCATATATATTAGTGTTATGAGAAGCTGTTCAAAAGTCCTCCCATATATATTAGTGTTACAAAGTGTCATTGCAAAATAATGTCTCGACTCTGCAGTATTTATGGGGTTGGTTCAAACCTCTGCACTGAAATCTAACCCTCATCAAAGTCTTAAAAGTATTATTAAACCTTTCAGCTGGAAAGGATGGGGAGGGGGTCCTTAGTTTACAGTGTTGTGAACTTTCAAGACTTTTTGCAGGTAATTATACAAAACCATCAAAACCATCATTATGTCATTTCTTAATTGTACCATGGTTTTTTAGGGTTGCCCTAGCATGAGGGGGGTCCACTTTTAAAGAAGGTTTGCATGTTTCCTATTTTTCATTTCTTGAAGTCAGCTCGAAGCCTTTTGAAATTGCAATGTGTAGAGGTTAAAGGATTTGTAGGGTCACTGGTGGTCAAAATGTGAATGACAACCTTGTTTAATAGGTGTTAACACATCTTAAAGTGGGAGACTTAAATAGATTTCACGTGTGGTTTGTGAATGCTTATGGTAAGAAGATGATCCCTATTTTTGGTGGGGGGGACAAAGGTCATGTGGGAAAACAAAATTATTTTTTGAACATGTTAGTGTAACATTGGAATGAGAAGATAATGGTACATGATGGGATTATTTGAAACGGAACGTTTGTGTATCATCGCAACCTCAATGCAGTTTTGCATTCTGGTGTTTAATTTACTGAAAAACCCCTCCTTGTCTCCACCAGCTGTGACTCACACCCTAGTTATACCAATACATAATTTGCACACTTTTTTTTTATTGAACACCTCTTGTTATCTGCATTGTGTATGCTTCCCTTACTTTAACCTTAACAATAGACTGTCTGTTGTTAAAATTCACAGGACTTACAAAATCTCTCAAACACCCTTTTTAAGACCTAGAAATCTGTTGTTTGTGTTCTGAGTAATTAAGTAAAAGACACACACACACCTTATGCTCATTCCCCTGTAGGTCTCATCAAAGTGACACAATTTTTAGGTAGCCATGCCATTTGTAGGCTCCACATGAGGGAAGAATGATCTTCAAGGCTTGAGCTCTTGTGAGTTGCCATGGCCCACTCAGACAGTGCTTGTCAATACACACCTCATGCCTTAATGTTCGTAAACGGCTAGTCAGTAGACACTATTGTTGTTCATTACTTTCTTTACAGTAATTGCTCCCTTTAACATAGTTTGATATTCACTTTGCAGGGATGCTTCCATGATGGCTATGAGACGACGTATCCAGGGTCTTAGACCTGATGAGATCCGAAACATTCCTGAATCAGAGCTAAATCTGCCCTCTACCATGGCTGACTTTACAGAAGCTCTGAAGAAAGTGTCCAAATCTGTCGGCAAAGAAGACCTTGAGAAATACAAGAAATGGATGGAGGAGTTTGGTTCAACCTAAGTTGCTTTAATTTACAAACAAATAAAGTATGTTGATTGGAGAGAATTTTTGATAAGTGCACCTTATGAGAATTTGTTGCCTACTACAGTGGACTGGTTTATCAAGTAACAACAGATAGAAATACATCATTTTAATTTAGGCCATATAACTTACACCAGAAGGGCTATCAAACAAGCTAGAATTGATAACTTGGCTTTGATTTTTATTGGCCTGTCATTGCTCGTCAAGATGCCTAATTCAATAGCCCATTTGGTGTATTAATAAGTGACTTAGATTATGATCTACCAAAAAGCTTTGATATAGGTAGCCATACAGTCAAGGCCTATCTCCAGCAGGTTAATAGTACTGTGTTGGCTTAAATAGTTTACCTGAGTCTTCTTCAGAGTTGTTACTCCTAGCCAAGAGCCACGACTGTGTTCCCTTTTCCTTGGAATCACAAATTTTAAAAACTTAAAAGATACTATTCATGAAAATCAGATTTTGTGTACTTTACATCATAAGTTTCTAATTTTGCATCTATGAAACAAATCTAGTAAGACTCTTGAATATTTTTTGTTTTTTATTTAGGCATGATCTTTTTTTTTGAAAACTTAAAGATTTTTAGCCAATTGCCTTATTCTAACTCTATTAATACTCTTTGGCGGCCTACAATGTCTATCAGATATTTCCTGCTCAAACTACAATGTCACATGTGTGCAGGTGACAGTTCTGACATTATTACAACCAAGAGAAGTAGGAGTCAGGACCAGCACTAGAGTCATGACTATTCAGGCTAGCAGGTGCCCAATTCCAAAAATGCCCTAGCCTAGAAGTACTGTGAATCTGCTTGTTGTAATCCTTTTTGGGAGACATAAATGTGCCTATGTAATTTATATTTGTTTGATGCATATTTGACCTCTGAGTGTGTCTGAATCATAGATATTACAGTTTCGCCTCATTTCATCATCATGCACTAGTAATGTTGAAACCACTTGTCTTTTAATTTATGAAAGTCAAATCTTACAATTTCATTTATTTATGATTGATGCTAGAGAGGTTTCATCTGGACTGAGGTGACTTTTATCCCAGGATTCAAATTTATTTTCCATTTTGAAATGTTGGTGGAAAAATTGCCACCTCAAATTGTTAAGCTGTTATTAAGCTATTCAGTTGTTGTTCCTGTTAAAAATAGCTGCCAGTAGTGGAGGATTGATTTAAGTCATCTTAATAAGGTTGTAGCTAGACCAATTGAATGATGGATGAGTGAATAAAACTGGGTGAAGAATCCGACTAGAACGTACCTTGTGGTACATGAAATTGTTTAAATGAGTGAGGCATAGT
This sequence comes from Holothuria scabra, assembly GCA_037179385.1. Lineage (NCBI taxonomy): Eukaryota > Metazoa > Echinodermata > Holothuroidea > Aspidochirotida > Holothuriidae > Holothuria > Holothuria scabra. Next base: position 2,165,641 of record CM074193.1, read on the forward strand.
CTTTATTTACTGGTAGATGCCCAGACTTTAAAATGGCCGTAAGTCCTGGGCACTTGAGAACATGCCAGGGGGCACTGCCAAGTGCTCCCCACTGTAGCTCCCACCCTTAACCACATGTTTGGTCTAATGGTACAGCATCCGCCTTTCACACGGAAGGCCCGGGTTCGATTCCCAGTTCGGGTCATACCAAAGACTCTGAATGGAACCGGCTACCGTTGTGCATGATGCTCCGCACAAGCAATGGAGTAGGGAAAACAAGTCAGTGAGCCACAACTGGCAAAAAGGCTGTGGCCGGCTTGACTTGAACCAATAGGTTGGAAACTGGGCCGTAAAACTCTGTCTAAGTAACTAACCCATCCTTGTCCTTATTGTTATACTGGCAGTAATATTGCCAGTGATGCTATCATTCCCACATACATTAATACATGACCATGTGCATTGCCTCACTAACATTGATGTGCCCATGTCACCCTCTTTGGCCAAAAATATAGAGAAGTGATTTTCATTCATTCAGAAAGAACCAGAAGCATTGTAAATACCTACATTACCCTTTTCTGGCACTCTGCTAAAGATGAAAAGATTTCATAACTATGTATTAGCATGAGTTGTCAGTTTCTTACCTTATGTAATGAAATGAACACATTTAACCAATCCTAATGTAACTGCTTGTACTGCCAAACACATTGGAGTGTTCCTTTTTCAATTGCTTTCTTGATTCCTTTGTACTTGTCGTGATTAAAGAGTATTTCCTTTATATGCACCAAAATTTGATTTTAATACCTCTGTAATTTTTAGATAAAGTCTGTGCATATGAACATTTTCCCAGTCTTTGACTCTTTTAGTCAGAATGTTGACAAAATGCTGATAATCTCCATTTTCTTTACAATGCTGTGTGAATTTCTTGAATGATGCTAACTTTTCAGATTATTGAAAAATCCTATACAATCATACAGGTTGCATTGTTTTGTTTTTTGTGCCTAATGGAGTTGTGAATTGGAAGAAATTCCTAAACACAATTTATTGTTAACTTGTTTTCCATTCATCATCTGCATTTGGGAAAGTAGTAAATTTTAAAATGTTAGTCATTAACTTCTAAAGCACTGCTCCAAATTGAGAAACAACAAGTCAAGACATGTTGTGAACAGTAAGTAACTAAAATAACATTAACACACATTTTGATGGCATGCAAGTCTGCCTATTAAGTGGGGAAAAAGAGTGCAAGGTAGCCACTCCTGACCGCGCCCCCACCCCCCACCCCCCTCCCTCACTCCAGTCCCGATGAAAAGTTGCATTTCCAGGCACATTTCGTTTTTTATTTTCTGGCTAACATGCAAATATCAGACTAACCTGGCCTCTTCTTAATACCCTATGCATAATTAAATACTTCACTCATAATCAGACCTCCTAGTAAGCCATGTGTATGGATGTGACTGTTTCAAAGACCCCTGCTCTCTTTACCTATCACAATCCTTGACCTGCCTGCCTGTAGAACCCATGAAGCTTTTAAAGTGTACTTCAAGTCAAAATATTCAAAAATATATATTGAAGTGCATGAAAAACAGTCTAACTCCCATCTTCATAGGACATTCCTTTGCTGAGATATGAAATGTTGAAGTTAATTCACTAAACTTAAAATGGTACATTGTAGAATAATTTGTGATGTCATTGTTGTACTAATTACAGTCTTTGTATTTCTTTGTTTTTCAGAAAGTTACTGCACCTTGTGTCAAGGTGTGATAGCAGTCTTACTCTTATGGGGTCATGTAATTAAGCCCTCTCTATGCAAAATTTTATCCAGACAAATAGCAAGTGTTCAAGGTCATGAAAACATTTTTAAATTTAAAAGGAAACAAAGCAGATTATGTGAGTTGTACAACAAGAAAGTCACAAATTGTTGTGCAATGGACCAATTTGTTTCAATTGAATAAACTTCAACATTTTATATCTCAGCTCGGGAATGTCCTACGAAGATGGGTGTTGGACTGTTAGAATTCATTTTTCATGCTCCATAATAGATATTTTTGAATTTTTTGACTTGAGGTACACTTTAAAAATGAAGGTATTCAAATTTGTATTACTGCTCTCTACTCTTTTCCCTTTAAATGCAATTTGAAGATTTCTGCTTCATTTTTATGCCAAACGTGGAAATGCTCTTTTACCTTACGTTCCTCACCAAATGACAGCACTTGGCTTGGTTTTCTGCATCGGCATTGATTTGGCTTTAGTGTTGGGTTCGCGCCATGCCACGGTTAATTCTCAAGAAGGCCAAAAATTGGACAAAACGAACGGTTTACGTTTAAGTCATTTTATTGAGTGTTTCTCCTCTCTTGAGACTTCGATGATAAAAGAAAATAATTTATAAACGAACGTAAGAAAACAAAGAAGTAATTCGACTTTAGATCTTTCCTCTTCGAAAGTCGGAAACGAAATTTTTCTCAAATCAAAGTGACCACGTGTAACTTAAAGTCATCTACTTTTAGATACGCAATTGCTTCTATGTTACTGATTGGTCTGGGACAAATAATCATGAGTATTTACAAGGTATTCTCAAGGAGTGCCCAATCAGAGTTGAATCGCTTTAAACTTAGGACACGCCTGTATTAACTAAGTTTGATTACGTAATTGACCCAAAGTTTCATGGAAACCGGACGAGAGGAAGTCTTCAATTATTGACTGTTGAGTGCAGCTCTGGCTGTGAACAAAGTTTCGTTGATGAATCATGGTGAGCGGTAAACATACTTGAGGGTATTAAAGAAGTGGTTGCAATCTTCAAAGAAGAGGATGCGAGAACATGGTTTTACATGACACTAGCCTTTGTGCTTCTTTATCGTTTGTTGTCCCACCACATTTCAATCTGAAAGAAACGGCGCATTTTCGAACATTTGTTTTATCTTGCATCACTGAGCCAACGGATCTACCATTGGCATTGCTACTTCTAAGGCAATATACCGTAACGCAGTGGAGATATGTGTTTTGTGGGGACACCAGAATTTCAAAAGGGGAGCCTTGCCAAATTGAGGACAAAGGGATTTGCTAGGGGAGCACAATCGTTTCATACACAGCAAGAAACCGAGTGCGAGGCACGAGTTTTTGCGGGTGAGGTCTAGGAACTCTAAGGTTTTAGCATGTCTGAAAGATAGAAGTATTTCATACCATGATGGCCACCATATCCTGTAGCAAGGCCATTCTCCTAATTCAAGATATCTAATATCAAAGATTGATCGACTGAACGCTTCGTGCTATTGACATTCATTACATCTTCTGTTAAAGAGCATTTCTCTGCATTTTGGTGTTAATGAATTTTAGCTCGGGCAAATATTGTGATGGGCATATTTTGCTATGGCAGATGAGGTTCACTGGGTTTTTCTTAGGATTCAATGAGGAGTCTAGATGGGGTCCCTTAGGGTAAATCCCTGGAAAATCTGAGGTTTTACCTTATATCCCTAGGTGAAAATTTTAGTTTAGTGATAATTACATTATAGCAAATTATTGATATGGCAGAACTACAATAGCAGTGATTACCCAAGTGTTCTGAAACGATCATTATCTGTCACATGGGCGCTACGGCCGGTCAGCAGATCGAAGAAGTGGCAGGGGTACAGTCAGTGGCGTAGCTAGGATTTTTTCCAGGGGGGCAAAGGTATGAAATTTCCCCAAAACTTTTCCCGGTCGATGTGTGTGTATTTCATATAAAATATGCAAATTTACAAGTATAACAACATTACCATGTCATTTTGTAATATTACCTGCATTTTAATCTTAAATTATAACATAGAGCAATCGGAAATAACACAGTATATTATTTTGGTAAACAGTATCTGGTTTATTTGTATGTAGTAACGCAGTGGCGTACGCAGAATTTCTCTGAAGGGGGGGGGGGGGGCATGCAGTATGGTCTAAGGGGAGGGGATGTCCGGAAATTTTTTGACGTTTTCAAGGAGCCTAGATGCAAAATGGTGCAAGATTTTTGACTTTGACAGGAACAGTGTTAAAAGTTAATTGTGGTGGTTCATGAGGATAAAACTGAAACTTTTGTGTCTTTACATGCATTCTTATGCCATTTATGCTACCTTACGAAGTAAAACTTATCATTAAATTTGCACACTTTTAGAAGTCCAAATAAAAGAGCATTGATGGTTATTTGTGGTTTTCCTTGGCCACAAAATGGTATTTTGTCATAATGAATATCTACGCGGAGCGCCACCATTGATTGGCGCGGAGCGTAGAGAAAATTTCGAAAATCAGACCCCTCAGATGGCCGGAAATAGCATTTTCCTGACTTATACGAAGAATCTAACGAGTCGCTTTCTTCTTTTGTTTTTTGCAATAAAACGCTCACTTCAAAATATGTTCGCAAACTGCAAAGTGATCAGAGAGTTAAGAGCTAATTTGACCCTACAAATGTAATTTTGCCCAGAAGACTGAACGAAGCGCCACCGTTGGTTGGCGTGGAGCGTAAAGAAAATTTCGAAAAATTAGACCCCTCAGATGGCCAAAAATAGCTTATTCATGTTTTTAAAGAGAATCTAAACATGAAGTCTTTTTTTTTATCGATGCCACCAGTGGGAAACAGAGTCTACCATTTTAGGTTAAAATTGGAATTTGACAGAATTTGCGTAGATCTATTTATAGGAATTAAAAAAAAATGGCATCACTGAAGGACCTTGCAGAGACAATCCTTCCCCTTTGAAAATTCTTGAAAAATTGGGTCTCGATCCTTATAAGCAATCTGGTGCCACATATCCTATCTTTTGAATAAAATCTGTGTTACTAAAGTTAGACTACGTATTTTTAAGAACAAAGAAAAAATGGCATCTGTGAGGGGACATGGCCAAATGGTCTCCCCTTCGCACGCCACTAAGGAGGCCTAAGAGTGGGTCGATCACAGAGGATGTCCTGTTAGAACAGCAGTCTGTTAAGTGTAGAAGGCTACAAGGTACTCATTGACCCGTTTATTGTTACACCCCAAGTGAGCAGAAAGCTATTTTCCCGAACTAGACTGTAAGCCTCCAAGGTTTAGGCTAAGTAACAAAATCTGGGGGTCTATGGTAGTGACTTGTCAGTTTTCACATCCTTTTACTGAATTCCCAAAGTGCACAACACAGAGACTGTGTACAAGGGGATAAGTTCGGGATTACAGCCTTTCAGTGTTAGTTGCACTGTATCAGCTTTTGTTAAATACTGAATGTGTGCACTGAAATGCACTGATCATAACCCTAGTGCGTATACAAGAGAACATTCAATCTGCTACGCGGCGAGGACATTTCTGTGGAACACGAGTAGGGCCGGTTCATGCGACACTGACGAAATCTGAGTTAATTTGTTGCATGAAAATACGAATTATGTATGAAAAATATCTCACAATTTCTTATTCTACCAAAGATTTTGAGAAATTTTTGTAAGAATAAGAAAATTCATCAAATTTCCCCATTTTCATCAAATTTCCCCAAAAATTTTTCCAGGGGGGGCAATTTGCCCCCCTGCCCCCCCCCCCCCCAGTAGCTACGCCACTGGGTACAGTGAAGGGATTACCAACAACCAGTAGATATAGAACTATAGCAAATGATGTCCAGCACCTCTGTCATAGGACCAAGCTTTGGCTGGAATCAAAGGGGCGAAGTTGTAAGGTTTAAAAGCATATTTGTAGATGCAAAAATAAGTCTCGTAGGTGATACGTATGTTTCGGTCAGGAGTTGGGAGTATTTGGAGGACAAAGGGTCTAACTGGGGAAATTTTGTCCTCCTGACAGCTTGGTACCGCAACTGCACGTTTGCCCCTTATCTTTTTTTTCAAATCGAACTTACATGTAGTTTTCTCCTACTGAGCTTATTTAGTGCCTTCAGCTGCACAGCTGCGGTGGACCTTGCATCGGGTTCGGATGTTTCAAAAACGCCTCACGAGAAAGCATACAATTTTGACGACATTGAATTTTGGCACTATAGGATTGATCTAATATTGTCTTACTGGGAACTTTCTTCAGAATTATTTTTAAATCATTTGAAAAAAATTGTCGAAGGTTCTTTCTATTCAACACATGTTCACATGGATATCCTTTTAGCCCAGTTTTTTGTTTAGAAACTTGGGATAGCCAGCATTTGTGCCTTTAGTGTGTAGTAGGCCTATTTAAAGTGCAAGAGCAGTCGACCCAAAGAAACTTTGATGCAACAGCTAAATATCACAATTTCCTTCTTATTCCTCTTCAAAGTAGCTTTTATAATATTTTAGGACTCCAATATTGCACGTTCAAGGTAAACCAAGCAGTAACCCTGAGTGAATTTCACATTTGAGTACAAAAAATATTGTCACATGAAACGGGAAAGCCTACTGCACTATTTAAAGTTGGGGAACTTCGCTTTACCTTTAATGCGCACCCATTATATAGGGTGCATACGAAGATAATTAAATAGTTCCATCTTATGTGATATAATTACCAAGTTCTCGGGAATGAACCACGGAATTTGCGATTTTGATTAGCAGTGAAAAACAAAACATCAGAAATTGGGCAGTACACATTCACTCACAGAAGCAGCAAAGAGGACATATAGAGCGGAGAATAATGGATACTGTGCGTTACTGCTCATCAAGGTGTAGCCTTCCAGCTTAACATATTGAAAATGTACACACATAGCTATGCTCAACAAACCTTAATATCTTTTTAAAATAGGGACGGAACACGGGAAAAGAAAACTTAGTGAACTGGATTGGAATTTTAAGTTTAGAAAACAGAAACACTTTTGCTTTGGTCTATTATTATTGGTCTTTTATTATTCCTACACGAAGATAGTAGATGCAATCCATTACATGGAGGATTGAACGGCGTTAGACACCCCCCCCCCCCCTTCATTTTGCTCTGCATGCTATGGGTAGGTATCCCGGGCCGGATTCAATTATTTCTTTACATGTGTGGTATACTATCATGGTCAAATTGTTTAGTTGAGAAGAAAGACTCATGTTGACCTTTTAACGCGAACAGTTCATCAAGAATATCATTGATATAACCTTAAGAGGTAGCAATTACGTGACCGTTGAAAGGTTTTTTTTTTCTTTTGAATACTTGAGGGTTCTTAGAAAGATGCAATTTTGTGCAATTTTATAAAAAGATCAGAGGAAAATTTTAAATATGGTGTAGAAACTCTCTTGGAACAACCAAAGATTTTTTATCGTTATTAAAAAGGGAACCTTCTTTGGTAAGCATACTTCCGCCTCCCTACAGTTTTGAGTCGGAACTTGAACCACATTAAACTTTTAATAACTTGTAATTGATACAAGTGGTCGACTTCAAAAAAAGTTTACCGTAAACTTAGCATACAAAGCTAATAGAAATACTAACCTATAGAATGTGCTAAGATGTGAGAGCCAATCCAGGCTTCAGTCGTTTCTGTTCCATCTCTCCGAACGTTTCCACACTAAAGTTAAACAGTGGGAAGGTTCACACTGTAAGGATTCAGTGTGAAACACGTTGAGAGAGAACACACAAAATTGGCTATATCTATCCCATTCGGATGGAAACTAGACATCTAGCATGCCGTTCAAACTGAATACGAAGGCGATTTTCCTTCGGTCACAATCTGACTACCCTGCACAGCTATATTCCTAAAAAAATGACCCCTTTCAACATGCATCGAATGGAGAAGAACAAAATGTCGACTGTTCATTTGATTATAGCCAGTACACTCTCAAAATACTTGTTTCTAGCAGAATACCAGCTTGGTTTATTTACATGTTGTACATAGAATGAGCTTGAAGCAAGCAGGCGAGTTGTCATGGATTCTCATTGTTGGCCAATATTTTTCGGTACAAATTAGCACCAATTTAATGGAAGTAAACTCTGACAAACTGATGCCAAAAGTTCTTCCTCAGAAATTTGCAAATTTTAAAAACTTTACCATGCTTAAGGGCAAGATCGCATCCCTATAAATCCAAGGTCACAATAATGGAATAAAAAATAGAGACAACAAAATATTGGCCAACAATGTGAATCTGTGACATTTTACCTACGTGCCTCAAACTTGTCAATTTCAATTGCCAATATCACGAGAAGCGAATATCGGAAATGAATATATCTCACCAGAATGTTTAGAATATTTTTCTGTTTAATGAATCAAACATTTTATCAAACACTTTTATTTTAAGACAACAAATGAAGCAAGAACTGACACTAATGATACTCCACTAGTGATTATTACCAAGAAGAAAAGTTACCATGTTCATCCAGTCAGCGCACAACAACTATCCTACGTAGTTTAACTATCAGTCACTTTATCAACACTTTCACCAGAGTCAAGAGACAAACATTTTCGAGAAAGCTCAATAAATTAGTAACACAAAATCTTCTTAGCAGAAGCCATGCTGAGACAAAAGTTTTAAACCATTTTTCAGCAGACAGCTAGAAAGGTGAACAATCCTTAATTAAAGATTCCAAAGCTTTGACTTGGACACAACACCAGTCCAATCAAGAGAGAATCCAGAATTTGGCACATGTGCAGTTTGAAAATGGGCGGCATTTTGGCTTGGCCAAAATTAGGGTGTTTTATTTTACACGAGGGATTAAGCGGAGAGCCACCATGATTGATTGGCACGGAACGTACAGAAAAATGGTGAAAATTGCAACTCCTCAGACAAAATGAGTCTGGTATCCAGTCCTAGCCTTGTAATTTAGGTAGAATCGAATTGTTAGTTTGAGTTTTTATTTGCAAAGAAATGTTCGCATTAATGAAACATGAGCAAATTTAGAAGATTATCAGATGAAATGTACCACTTTCGTTTTTCGGGCAAAACTGGGCATTGTTATTTACACAGAGGTACCGCGCAATGGTTTAATAAATTAGGATGGAGGGGTGGCAAATTGCCATATATTTATGATCGATATGACATATACTAATATAAGCGTAGCGCCTTTATCAGACTGAGCCCATTTTGCCGAAAATACCTAACATATCATGATATTTCTGGGCTCATTAGAATTAAATTATTTCCGTTTATATGCAACTCGTGCACAACGCAAAGATGCCGTTTCAATACATTGAAGTAAATTTACATTTTGGGACAATGTCCGTTAAATACGTTGAAGTAAACCTATATTTGGAGTCAAATCAGGGGCGTTAATCCGTATTGGTATTGAAAAACAGGGTACATACATGACTTCGGATAAACGCTCGACTATTTAAGCTGTCGAGCACCTATGTTTTTGACGTGAAGCTATGGTAAAGAAAATTTTAAAATATCGTGGACCATCAGACAGCCGGAAACGGCATTTCCCAGGCCTGTAAGTAGAACCAGCTTTAAGATGTTACTATTTTGAACTTTTGTTCGAAATAATCTTTTTCCATGTAAAATACAAATTTGCAAAATGACAATGAAATTTACAGATAAATTGCACAACCAACATTTGTCCTGACAGAAAAACGTTGGTTACTGTAAAATCCTGTCACAGAACTTTTTGCATCATTTGCTCATATATTCCACCATTTCGGCCACCCTGTCAAGAGCGTAGGCAGTGGGGGCTGGGGCGACAGCTCTCAGCAAATAATGAGGGCGGAAATATACTTTCGCCCCTCCACTTCCCGTGTCAGAAAACCCCGTTTTTCATTTCTGCAAATCTCAATCAATCAATGAATATCAAAAACCTTTGCCTCCCTGTTTTATGCTCTTTCCGTTTTCTCAATTCGCGCGAAGGTCACCCTGAAATTTGGTCTTGTTGGCGCTGCATTTAGTGGTACAGAGTACTTCTCATTTGGTCATTTCAGATCATGTGGAGATTTGCTAATTTTTTATTGAAGTGAAAATTTTATTGTAAACGAAATTAAAGCTCACAATAGAGTCTGCTTTTCAGTCCAGACGTAGCTACAAGGGGGCCGGGCAGGGAATCGCGCAATGGCCCCTATGGCTCTAAAAATGAAAATTTCGGAAATTTGCCATTTGGGGCACTAGTCAACTACAGCGTGATTTTCTCTCATAAAGTTCCTAATTCTCTACAATACAAGTTACAAATTTGTAATTAATTGCTTCAAAATTTTTTTTTTTTTTTGCCTGCGCTTCGCGCGCTGTAAAGTGCACTTCATGATGCAGTAATGCTCGCCCATAAATAGCTTGGTTAAACTTTTTCGAGCTCTGGAAATGACAAAATCGGATATGTGCCCCATGTGACATCAGATAATCAAGAGACACTGGCAGCTAAGCCTACAGTGCTATTTAAAAAATTTTGTTTCATAAAATTCCAAATTTTCTCAAATGACAACCTCTTGATTTTGAAATCTTTTGTCTGTAAAGGACAACAAAATTTAGGAAACTCCAAATGTCATCGAAGAGACTCAGTTCGTAGACATTAGGTAACATTTATGTAGCAACAACGATGTACAGTTGTCGTACAATCATTCTCAGATGTCGTACAATCATTCTCAGGTTGGCAAATCTGAGAAGTGCAGATTCTTCAGTTATCCCCCAACTTTTCAAATTTCTTTACAGCAAACCCAGAATCCAAAACTTTTTGCAATACAAGCTCCATGTCTACAAATATTTGTTTAAAGGCCCAGTTCTCCCACCCCAAACAATATCAATTCTCCTAACCTTCTTACTAAAGCCCCTCACACAATTGTCTGAAATTCATCTTCATCCAGACACAATCTCAGTTTATTGCTTCAGGGTGAGTATAGAAAAACTCAATTCATATAATCAAAACACTCTCAGTACCATTCATGCTGTGTAATATAAGCTTTGGCACTCTGCATTGTTTAAATTAGCTGTCAATCAAAGAGCTGAGCCAATTGAGAATTTCGGTACCCGGGTACCAAAATTGTAGTTTGGGGTGACAGGTTTGGCCCTTTAAACGTCTTGGCAGAAATTTCGGGGCGCTTCTCGCACCGCAGATAACGTCCCTTATACACTGGTGTTTACACTTTTAAGAGAGAAAAAACAGAGAGAAAAAGAGTGTTGTGCGTGTGTGAAAAGAACGTTCAGACAGGCATGGGTCATATGCAATAATCTTTTTATGTGCTAAACTTCTTGGTAATGTGGATTCAACAAAGGAGTATATTGTTTACAATGACGACGAAACAGAGCGGGCATGAGGGGCATTCCCCCCCCCCCTCAGATTTCCCCCTTGTCTCAGCCCCCCCCCTCCCCAGGCCCCACGTTAGGTCAGTTAAGAATTAGGTCAATCGAAAAGGTTAATAATATATCGCTCTGAGACTTAATTTCTCCACCATATGCAATTACCACAGACCGTCTGGGGCTTTGCCCTGGGCCTTGAAGACCCGCAAGAGCGGAAACTTTGAGTCCGTTTTCCTTTGCCCTCACTTCCTTCACCCTTCCAGGCTTCCATCCTCAATATTGACGACCTGCAGGGGACGGCAATGACCTAATGTTCAGCATGTCAGATTAGTGCGCTCCCCGTCCCTGATTGGCGAGCCAAACTTCTTCAGTTTTGATAGTACGCAGTGAAGCCGCTATCTGCTCGACGTCGAGACTGGTGAATTGCGAAAAACTGTCTCCTTTTGGAAATGCTGTCCCCTCTACAACTCTTTTGAAAGTCATTATTTTTGTGACAAATTACATTTTTAATGAAAACCAGATGCATAAAGCTCACTTAATTAGAGGGAACTTGAAAGTACAGATAAATTATTGCCATTATACTAAAGCGGGTGTGTGGGGAAGGGGTACTTTTTCCATTTTAGATAAGACTCCCTGAAAGATTTCATTAATGAAATGTTGATCAACGTGAGCGTCTTGTTTATTACTCCATGCTGGTGTTAACAATTCATCAGCGTGATCCTTAATATTACATGAATATAATATGAATTATATTAGGATAATATTAAGGAATATTGAATTTTGCCATTGACTTGAAGGCTAAATCCTCTCACGCTATACATTTCCGATTTCGTAACTTACTAACTTAAATCCCTTTTACAGCTGTCGAAAATTCATTAATTGCTTCAGAGTGTATTAGGTTCACTGTGTAATCAAAACATTATGCTGGGAAAAGCCCCTTGGCTACTTCTCAAATTTGGTACCCGTCATAGCAGGCACATGGCAGGAAAGGCGGATTAAGTCAATGTGAACATGCATTGATCCCTGAAGCTAGTCAGGAAATGTCCAGTGACATGCACAACAGAGGCTTTGTGATTGTTTTCTTCTATGACACTGAATACAAAAGCGGTGATGGCTATCATGATTTATCTTTTTTCTACTTCAAATTTTTCAAATGAGCAAAGGGGGGGGGGGGGTTCCTCTCATGAATACTCTGCGTTTTTTCGAATTTGCTGTCAATGAAAGAACTTTGCCAATTGAGAACTGTTCTAGACAACTACAAAAACTAAAGTTTGGGGTGAGAAGTGACTGCCTTTAATCAATTAACGCATTCGGATCCCCTCCTAGAATCTTGTCTGCCCAACTGCCTGGTTCAAATGCACTGAATGTCTGACTGTGAAAACGTGTGTCTACACTGTCGCCATTGATCGCATGAATCCATTGCGATCAAATGTTTTTCAACAAGTGGTAAAATAAATGATTTTTTTAATACCGAGAGATTATCACTTAACTACTGAAGTTGTCACTAGATGTCATTTAGACAATACTTTACACAAGGAAATTGTAGGAAATGTTTCGCAGATTTTTATGAAGGGCAATGGAGACCACATAGGACTTTAACCAAACCGGTGAGGAAACATTCAAAATAATCTAAGATCCGTCACTAAATGGCCTTACATCACCATTTAGAAAGTAACTGTTTTACATTAACTGGACCATGTAACACATAGCAGACGTTGCACCCAACATTTGTGGGGACCACACAAACACAAGCACAATCGCAATGTTTCATTAACAAAATCTTTCAAGGCATTTTGCAGATTTTTATAACATGGCCTATTTAGCCCACATATGGCGAGTCCCAAATTTAAGCATGTCATTGACAGATTATTGACCAGGCATCGTTATCGTCTTTTCAAACATTAATAGGGGGAAATTTAAACCCTTTGCTATATTTTACAAAAATTTTTGTCCCTCTTGGACATTGGCCCCTAAATTCCTAAACACCCAGAGGAACTACTTTTTGAGGAGCAATAATACTGTAAAAGAGGATCTGCATGGTGTGATTCTTTTCAGAATTTCAAAGAAATGGCCATACATGGGGCCCACCTGGACTTTGGACTGATTCTTCTGGAAAACCATAAAAGATTATGGACGAAACATAATTATCAAAAGGACTCACTAAAAACACTGAGTTTGATATACGGTTAACCTGACTGGGAAAAAGGACTCTTGAACCATCTTGCAATATTTCACAAAATGGTACCTGTGGTACATCTAAAGGTGGTTTATGTAAAGAGGTACCTTTGACTGATCTACTTAATGACAAGACCTCATCAACATAAAAGAGAATTCGTAGTTGGGGGCATTTTGCGGGAAAAATCCTGAAATGGGCCTAAAGGCCCACATGGAACCTTGGACTACAAATTTCTGAAAAACTTCAAATGGCCCAAGGAATAATTGTGTTCAATTTTCTAAAAAAACCTATGTAGTATCCATGACCGCATGTGCTATGAGCTAAGATAGGCTAACATATGGAAGCTCTGTCAATTACATCAAGGGTTCTTAAAGAGACAGGCCTCAGTGGTCGGTCTGTGCCCACATTTCCAGGGAGTGCACTGGATAGGTCTGGAGAGACGATGATTCTAAATAAGTTCAATACATTTGTCAAACAGGACACAAATACCTGTAATGACTTCAAGCGGACGTAAATTTCAGTCTCCCCGAACAACTTTTCCGCTGGACGTCGGACATGATTTCCAGGAAAATCTTGCGGCCGGACCAATTCCTAGAGACATGATTTCTTCTTACACCGGACGAAGTATGGAAAGACCAAGTGACTCTTTTAGAAGCTCCTAACTGAGATTTTGGTGGCTTGCTTTTTTTTCGCGATACCCAGGCAAGGCATCTTATGGGGCCTTTATAGCCCTCCTTTGACCTTTAATATGTTACGTTAAATGTTAAATGACTAAGATGCTACAGCCCAGGGTTATTCTGGGGTTACAGTACCATTTCAAAAGAAGAAACACAGAATCTGCACACATTCAGGTGACGCCTGCCACTGGCACGTTGCTAGTCAGCTAGTTCCCCGTCAATATTTCCAAGTGTTTCCGTTGCTTCTATGCCAAATGTAGTACGGCATAGTACGGCCCATTACAGCCATTAGAAAATTTATTTTTTCCAAGTCCAAAATCCTAATCTCAAAATCCCTAATCCAAACTTAGCAATCCGAACTTTTCTTTTTTAAATTCTTAACCCTTTTTTCAAATCCGAAATCCTTTTTTCCAAATCCGAAATCTTTTTTTTCTTTGAATCTGAAATATTTTCTACATATTGAATGTCCATTTGCTGTGCACGGCGATCCATCTATGTTCGCTTACAGTGTAACTTCCTATGCACGGGGCACGGTACGGTGGCCATCCAGAACTTCACTTCTGCTCTAGCTAGGTGATTTCGTGTTTGTGTTCGACAACATTTATTTGAGTCATTCTCTGGATTTACAACACAATTCAAAAAATGAGACAACGAAACAAAGCTAAAGAGAAACTCAGGAGGAAACTCAGAAAAGCTCAGAAAAGCTTGTGAAAGAGCCCTCCGAACAATAACAAAAACAAAAACAGAGTTAACAAAAGGAAAGAGAGAAAAAAAAAACAACAACAGGAAAATCAGAGAGAGGAAACTGGGAAGAAGGGAGACTGGGAAGAAGAGTCAGTTACGTTTACCCATCAGAAAAAGTTTTAGGGATTTCTTAAATAGGTTTAAGGAGTGACACCGTTGGATTTTAAGTGGGAGGGAGTTCCAAAGATTGGGTCCAGTAAAACGAATTGTTTGCTGCGAAGATGTTAGCCTAAATGAGGGAGTAGAAAGAGAATTCATGGAACGTGTAAAGTGTGGGTGTGTCTCATGTCGAAAGTGAAACATGGATTTGAAGATATTTAGCAGAATATTGTTACACCAGGAGTACATAAAAATACCAATTTGATGGCGATGAATATCGTATACATGGAGAATGTTGAATTTTATAAACAATTCACACGAAGTTTGAGACGGATGATAATTAGCTATAAGACGAAGAGCTTTCTTCTGAAGAACTAAGAGAGGGTAAATCCTGGAACAATACGTGCCACCCCATAGTAGAGCACAATAGGGTAATTGTGGATGAATCAGACTATTATACCAGAGTAAGCAGGATTTTACGAGGAAGATAATGGCGTAGCCGAGCTATAATTCCAACGTTCTTTGAGATGGTTTTAGAAATGGCCTGAATGTGATCACTCCAAGTGAGGTGACTGTCAATGAAGACACCGAGAAACTTAGCCGAATTACAAAGGGGGACCTCAGTGCCACAGAAATCAATGCTACGGATGGAACAGTGGCGTAGCTAGGATTTTTTTCCAGGGGGGGGGGGCAAAGGTATGAAATTTCCCCAAAACTTTTCCCGGTCGATGCGTATGTATTTCATATAAAATATGCAAACTTACAAGTATAACAACATTACCATACCATTTTGTAATATTACCTGCATTTTAATCTTAAAGTATAACAGAGAGCAATCGGAAATAACAAAGTATATTATTTTGGTAAACAGTATCTGGTTTATTTGTATGTACTAAAGCAGTGGCGTACCCAGGATTTCTCTGAAGGGGAGGGGCATGCAGTACGGTCTAAGTAGAGGGGTGTCCGGAAATTTTTTGACGTTTTCGCCGTTTCAAGGAGCCTACATGCAAAATGGTGCAAGATTTTCGACTTTGACGGGAACAGTGTTAAAAGTTGAATCGTGGTGGTTCATGAGGATAAAACTGAAACTTTTGTGTCTTTACATGCACTCTTATGCCATTTATGCTACCTTACGAAGTAAAAACTTGTCATTAAATTTGCACACTTTTAGAAGTCCAAATAAAAGAGCACTGATGGTTATTTGTGGTTTTCCTTGGCCACAAAATGTTATTTTGTCATAATGAATATCTATGCGAAGCGCCACCATTGGTTGGCGCGGAGCGAAAAGAAAATTTGGAAAAATCAGACCCCTTAGATGACCGGAAATAGCATTTTCCAGGCAAATACGAAGAATCTAGCCAGTCGCTTTCTTCTTTTGTCGTTTGCAATAAAATGCTCACTTCAAAATATGTTCGCAAACTGCAATGTGATCAGAGCGTTAAGAGCTAATTTTACTCCAAATATGTAATTTTGCCCAAAAGACCGAGCGAAGCGCCACCATTGGTTGGCGCGGAGCGAAAAGAAAATTTCGAAAAATCAGACCCCTCAGTTGGTCAAAATAGCGTATTTATGCTTGTAAAGAGAATCTAAACATGTAGTCTTTTTTATCGATGCCACCAGCGGGAAACAGAGTCTACCTTTTTAAGTAAAAATTGGAATTTGACAGCATTTGACTAGGTCTATTTGTAGAAATAAAAAAAATTGGCATCACTGAAAGACCTTGCAGGAACAATCCTTCCCCTTTGAAAAATTTTGAAAAATTGGGTGTCCTTATAAGCAATCTGGTGCCACATATGCTATCTTTTGAAGTAAAATCTGTGTTAATAAAGTTAGACTACGTATTTTTAAGAACAAAGGAAAATGGCATCTGTGAGGGGGCATGGCCCAATGGTCTCCCTTTCGCACGCCACTAAGGAGGCCTAATAGTGGCTCGATCACACAGGATATCCTGTGAGAAAAGCCGTCTGTTATGTGTAGAAGGCTACAAGGTACTCATTGTCCATTTATTGTTACACTCAAAGTGAGCAGAAAGCTATTTTTCCCAACTAGCTTGTAAGTCTCCAAGGAATTAGGCTTAGTAACAAAATCTAAGTGTGCCAACGGATCCCGTTAATTCTAGTAATTCCTAGATAATTGTTAAGTTTATCGTTGGCCATGGATTGTTTCAGCCCGATCCATCTTTATGTACACACAGTAAAATCGTACAGCTACTGCTAGCTTGTAGAAGAACATAACAACCTCGGGGGTCTACGGTAGTGACTTGTCAGTTTTCACATCCTTTCACTGATGAATTCCCAAAGTATCATTTGAATAATAGCTTCCTGTGCACTGAAATGCACTGATCATAACCCCAGTGCGTATACAAGCACAAGAGAACATTCAATCTGCTACGCGACGAGGACATTTCTGTGCAACGCGAATTGGGCCGGTTCATGCGACACTGACGAAATCTGAGTTAGTTTGTTGCATGAAAATACGAATTATGTATGAGAAATGTCTCACAATTTCTTATTCTAACAAAAATTATGAGAAATTTTTGTGAAATTTTCGTAATAATAAGAAGATTCATCAAATTTCCCCATTTTCATCAAATTTCCCAAAAAATTTTACGGGGGGGGGCAACTTGCTCCCCCTGCCCCCCCCCCCAGTAGCTACGCCACTGGGATGGAAGGGTCTGGCAGCCTAGTAGGAGTACTGAAAAGAATCGATGCAGTTTTGTTTACATTCAGTAATAAATTATTTGCACAAAACCATGTACGTACTTTTAATAATTCATTGCTAACAATATCCATTAAAGTCTTAGAATCTTCATGCGAACAGAAAATATTAGTATCATCGGCGTACAATATAAAGTGTAACTTGTCACTGGACTTACATAGATCATTAATGTAGATAATAAAGAGAAGAGGCCCAAGAATGGAGCCCTGGGGGACACTACAATTAATAGGTAGGTAATTTGAATGTACATTACGAACAACTACGAACTGTTTTCTATCGCATAAATAATTCCTAAACCAATTGAATATAACACCTCCGACGCCGTAGTAGGATAATTTACTTAGAAGTGTTTTATGATGTAGACAATCAAATGCCTTGGAGAGGTCTAGAAAAGTTCCAGAAACAAAAAGTTTCTTTTCAAAAGCATTGGTCAACAAATCGGTAAAGTGTAAAAGAGCATGTGTGGCAGTGGCGTCACCAAGGGGGGGGGCCGGGGGGGGCACGTGCCCCCCCCTGAAAAATCGTGTGCCCCCCCCGTGTGCCCCCCAACTGAGATTTGAGATTTTCCAAAAAAAATATGTCTTCTGTAGTCAGAGTGTGACTATGAATTTTTTAGGATTCGATTCCTCTGTTGAAAAGAAAAGGCAGTAGATTTTCATGTTTTCCAAATGAAAATATCCCAAAAAAAAAACCTTGGCAATGTCATTTCCGGCTGTCTGAGGGGTTACATTTTTTCAAAATTTTCTTCACACTTCCGACTACGTCAATTGGAGGTGGCGCACAGCTCAGGTAACCCTTCAAGCAGGATTAAGCCTACATTTTTCCTTCAGAGGATCACATCTAATTGACCATCAACTGCCTTTCTTTCTCTTTATAGTCACGGTGCAGCTCACCTTCCTCAAATTGTCAGCCTGATACGCTCTTGAGAGTAGTTTCACTAACGTTTGTGTTGTTACCAAAAATAAAATCTTACTCGAAATTGCCCTGTAATTTTTTAGGCCAGTGTTAAAACAACCCTTTTAAAAAACAACTTTAAAACCTTACAAACACGCTAAAGACCCAGGAGCTTCCAGGGGCTTCGCCCCCTGGACCCCCACTAAGACTAACATTGAATTGCCCATCAACTTTCTTTCTATAGATCATCTACCCCTTTTTTAAAGTGTCAGCCGGATCTGCTCTTGGTAGTTGAATCAGTGGTTTTTTTACCGAAAGTCTTAGGCGACTTGAAAGTTACCCTGGAGGTAACTTTTAGACCAGTGTTAAGTCAATAAAATTACCCTTAAATAACGTCTATAATACCTCAAAAACACGTTAAAACCCAGGAGCTTCCGGGGGCTTCACCCCCTGGACCCCCACCAAAATTCACATTGAAGTGCCCATCAACTTTTTTCTCTATAGATCATCTACCCCATTTTCAAAATTTCAGCCGGATAAGCTCTTAGTAGTTGAGTCAGTGGTTTTTTACCGAGAGGCTTACTTGAAGTTACCCTGGAGGTAACTTTTAGACCAGTGTTAAGTCAATAAAATTACCCTTAAATAACGTCTTTAATACCTCACAAACACGCTAAAACCCAGGAGCTTCCGAGGGCTTCGCCCCCTGGACCCCCACCGGGGCTTTGCCCCTGGACCCCACCAGGGGCCCTAAGGCGGGCCCCTGGACCCCACCCGTTGAGCCTCGCGCTTCGCGCTCGGTGGCGCCTCTGACGCCATGAGTGGAGTCTAGCAATGCCCCCCCATAAAATCGTTGTGCCCCCTCAGTGCCCCCCCAGAATGAAATGTCTGGTGACGCCACTGATGTGTGGTTGAGCGACCTGGAAGGAAACCAAACTGAAAATCATACAGCATGTCAAACTTAACTAAAAAATTATACAATCTAAAGAAAAGGACATTTTAACTTTTAGATTGACTTTTAGCATTTTATAGGATATAGGCCTATATAATTACTAACAGCGAAAAACAGATTTCGGATTTCAAAAGATATCTTAAAAAAGGATCATTTTAGGTTTTGAAAAACAAAGTGCGGATATAAAGGAACAGATTCCGGATCTCAAAAAAAAGATTTACGGATTTTGAAAAAAAATGGATTCGGATATTGTGAAAACCAAATTTCTGATTTTGAAGAAAGTGATTTCGGATTTCAGAAAAAGGATCTCTGAGTTGAAGAAAAGGATTTCGGATTTTGAAAAACAGATCTCGGGTTTCTAGGAACAGATTTTGGATTTCAAAAAACGAAAAAAGGATTTCGGATTTCAAAATAAAGATTTTTAAAAAAAATTTCGGATTTTGGAATTAGGATTTTGGATTTTGGAAAAATATATTTCTAATGGCTTTAATAGGCTTCCATACTAATGGCTCTTCTGCAGTGTACCAACGATGATGACTAACATGGTTCAACTCCAGATTTGCAGTTACAACGTATTTGTGCTACCAGTAACGACTATCCGCTATCGAAGCCAGAAATAAAAATTATTCCTACGATGTCAGCCGATGAAGATACAGAACTTCGAGATCTCGTCGCTCAGACACTAGAGACAAGTGGTGTTCTTGGAAAAATAAGGGTATTTTTACATCTTTCCCTTCAATGTAAAAATGATTCGAACCGCTTCCATCCTCTTAACAAATGGGCCTACCCTATCCTAACTGTATGAACTAAATGCGCGAAAGTCTTTTTGACAGGATGTCTGCGTTATTAACGTTAGCAGGGCTAGGAATAATCTTCGTCTTCTTCTTTTCGGAAGTGGTGACACAAATCCGTTTAATCGGACATTTTCTTACCACACATGCGTCGGAGGTGGCCCCCTAACAAAGCCACTGATAAGATTAACGAGGTCTTTGTGACCCTGGGTACTATCAATGAGATCAGCTAGCTGGGAAACTGCTCGGTTCAAATTTAGAATTTGCCTAGGGCCAAGAACCTTTCTTCTTCTCTTTCTTCTCTCAAAGGCAGCACAAGCACCAGACCAGGCTATCCCATGCTGTTGAACTAGGACTAAGGCAGTCGGATGAATAAACTAGCTACAACGATTTTGGTCAAGTGCTAATAGCTGGCTTTTAAGCTCTGTACGCTGAAGGGGCACAGTGAACCTGTTCTGGTTAAACATTCCAGGTAGCCCATGATCTAGGATGTAGGTTGGCGCATAGCATACTAGAAAATTTCTGGCCTTTACAAACCCGTCAGATGGCCAGAAACAGCCCATCCTGGTGTTCTAAGTTACATGATTACAGACATGAAAATGCAATGTTGAACTCTGAAAATTTGTGCATAAATGAATTCCCTCCCTCTGCATTTTCAAAAGGGGGCTCTTAAGATTTTTTGTAAGTTCAGAGGAATTTCCAATAGGTTCAAGAAAAATTCGCTTGATAGTATTATGAATGTATGCGTCTCCTACATTATTTAGCTCATACTGCAATCCGTATTTCTGTGGTTTACACCTGGACCCCATAGTAGTAGTGTTAGGGTTAAGGTTAAAGTTAGGGGTGTAATACACAATGTGTACTGTACTTACATGCATACTCATATGTATGCATAGCCAAGGTAGAAGGTTAGGGTGGGCTATATGTAGGTATATGCACATACAAGTGGGAATATATACATCATTGTACGTTTAAATATGCATACGTATGTATATGGCTACTTATTTGTACAGTATGTGCAATTACTTGGCTCTAGGCATACCTATATACGTGTATGTCTCTATATAGTATGTAGTACTGTTAGAAAGTACTTATATTATTTGAAAACACTCCACCGGCAACAGCGCTCGTAGCACAGTTGGCAAGCGCTTCGGTCTATATGCTGTACTATGTATGTCAAGGGTTTGAATCCATGTTTAACCATTGCTTTTCCATCTTCCACAGCATTAACTATTCACTTCTTTCCACAGCAAATACCATACTGCTCTTCTCGAACTTTAAAAACTTTACTACAGGGAAAAAAAACTAAAAAAAAATCGGTTTTTCTCTGGAAAAAAAATAAACCAGAAAAAGAAAATATTTCAACTCACATTCAATCAGATTGTTGAATAAGAAGACTGATATCTCACCCTGATTCCTTTGAAAGACATCCCTTCCAAGTAAATTTGTCACAAACATTAATGTGGAAATCATATAATGGATCTTGTACTAGCATAGACTTCAAAATGCATGAAGTTGAAATAGTAACTTCATGCCAACTTTTGATAAAAATACAGAATACTTTCTATAATCAAAATATCAGCTAGTCTCCTTTCCCACTATAATCACTGTTCCTTTTTTTGAACCAAGTCAAATTGCAGCATTAGCACATGCATCCAAAACAACACAGAACTTGTTGGTAGTATTTACATTAAGCCACTGTGCATAGTGGTAAACAGACTCAGTATTGCATAAGGGCCTGTAATGAGAGAATCACTGCTTTCTCCCCTATAGAAAAAATAGTTAAATAACATTGGAGGACAAATGGATGCAGTTACACATCCCCCAGGAACCTGAGGTATTTTCTGTGTGTATAACCTCTTACCAGGGAACTTCCAAACACTTGTATGATATCTACCAAACAATTTTCTGTGCTAGTTGGCTCAAGGAATATTGAGAAGTCACAAAACTCAATCTGTTTAATAGGGGTATTCCTAGGTATTGAAACCCCCTTTTTCACTAGTTTTGTGAAGCAAAAATACTGTAGGTTTAGGTATTGTAATGATAATATTTTTATTATATCAATCATTTTAGGCCATCTATGCAAGATTTTGTGACATTAACAGAACAGGGTACTGTATACTGTACTCCAAGTGCACTATAGTACACACAGTGTGAAGCTGGGTTCCTGAGATGCTGTCATTCTTGGTTCAAGGCACTTTTACATTTTTCAGCTGTTGTGCTGGAAGGGATACCGTTTCACTTGAGCATTTCTCTTTTGTGGAGTGGGATTTTTTAAAATGAATGCTATTTTTGTTGATATGATAGTGTCAGAGAATGACCCCAAATCATTGTTACCAAGTCATGTCATGGGCTCTTTAACATCATGAGAACAGAACCTAGGACATATTCCTTTGAGTATACCAAGAGTTCTGTTGCCCTTATTGCAAATAGCCTGAATATGCTTATGCCAGTTGAGATTCCTTGTGATACAAACCCTAAGTATTTGACTGATTCTACCTTAGTTTAATAGTTTTCACCATTCAAAGCATAACCCAAAAGAACACAGCTCCTTTTCCTTGTGAGAGTAATAATGTTATATTTGGAGGCTAAGATTATTAATGTCATCCTGAAGCAAACAGCAATCATTAGTTTTTTCCATTACCCGGTAACAAACAAAGTCATCAGCAAAAAGCCTTACATTAGAAGTGACAGCATTTTAATATCATTTATATAGGCAAGAAAAAGAATACAGTAGGTCCTAGAACGGACTCCTGAGGAACACCAGACATAACATCATCTAGAGGGGTTTGAGTACCATTAACCACTGCAGCCTGCTTACAATCTGAGAGAAAATTGTCAACCCACCTGAGAACTTGTTTACTGAGTTATTTTCTTCTATTGAATCATGATAACAAATCCAATAGACATTACTACCCCACACATCCGTCAAGCCCTTATAAAATTGATGAAATGCTTAAGGGGATCTTTGTGACACTCTGCACCATCAATCAAAGTGGTAGGCAATCTTTCAGAGAAGGCCCTATTTGGGAGTTAGAGAAACTAAACTAATGTAAATTTTAGTGTTTGCATCGGGTACCCAACTGACGTTTTTACTACCCGGGTAGAAAATTAGTACCCGGGTAGCGTTTTCCTGTAATTTCTTTTTGATCTTTGTAAAATTACATGGTTATTAAAGCTAACAAAATGCATTTACCCACATCTCATTCACAACTATGTTGAAATGAAGTTGCTTTTATTCGTTTCCGTAATGCACTTTTGTCAAATTGCACTTTTCCAGAAACAATTCAAACACCATGCACAAAGGTGTTGCAAGGTTTATGGTCAGGTACCCGAGCACCCGACGGGTAATGCGGTTCAGGTATCCAGGTACGAATTTCCTACCCAGTGCAAACACTAGTAAATTTATACAATGAGACGGAGAGTAGAATAGAGGCCACATCCCTGAAAGAAGCAAATAAGAGCATGTGTTGGTAATGTACTTGCACATCTTTCTGCAAACTGCACATTGTTGTGGTGCATGATTGTTTGAAAAGCTCACCTTAAAATGTAGTAATTTATAGGATTTTTTTCTTTTTTGTTTTTTTTTAAGAAGTGATTGACTCAAGATTAAGCTACTTTATGAGTACTGGTACTTACTGCTGCCTACATTTCAAGATTCATTTTCTACACATTACTCAATCCAAAAAACACCAAAATACAGCACAATTAGGAAGACCTGTTGTACAAAAAAATACAAAATATTTCTCTCAAGTTTCACTAATTTTTGATTCCTTGCCATACGCAGGCAAGAAATTTATGCCATGGTGCTGTCATGTGTGTGTATGTGTGTGTGTTTGTAACACTTGCTTGTAAACACGATAACTCAAGGTAGGAATGTCCGAAAGTTTTCATATTTGGTATATAGATTTTTCATGTTGAGAGGAAGAACCCTATGGTTATTGGTAGAGGTCAAAGGTCATTTGAGGCCACCAGCGGTAAAATTGCGGAAACACTGAAAATGGCTTGTAAACACGATATCTTCAGATAGGAGTGACTGATACTCTTCATGTTTGGTTCATAGATTTGCAATGTTGAGAGAAAGAACCCTATTGTTTTTGGTAGAGGTCAAAGGTCATTTGAGGTCACTAGTAGTAAAATTGCGAAAACGCTGAAAATGGCTTGTAAACACAGTATCTTCATATAGGAGTGACTGATACTCTTCATGTTTGGTTCATAGATTTGCAATGTTGAGAGAAAGAACCCTATTGTTTTTGGTAGAGGTCAAAGGTCATTTGAGGTCACCAGTGGTAAAATTGCAAAAATTCTGTGCCTAAAATGTAAAGAAAAATCTATCAAACATTGTCAATTTTAAAGAAGGTAAGGTATTTGATGGCAAGGAATCATTAAGCCTTTTGGCTTTCTGGTTAATTGGATGTATTAATGGTTGTGTAGTTTGTTAAGTAATGGACTCATGATTAGCTCAGTAAATACACAGTCCTATCTTTGCTTAGCATAGTACAGTATGCAGGCAACTTGAGCACATCATCACAAATACAGTGATATTATGGCCCACTCTAGACCTTGAACAGGACTCATTCATATCAGTTGATACATGCTATTTTATGTCCACTTCTTTACTCTGCACAATTGTCTTTGGCCACACAAAGTTGGAAAATTTCTATCAATATGACCTTTTTGTATCCCTTTTGTTGTACTCTAATCTTTCCTGTACACCTTGTCAAGTGACATCATCATGTTTATTAGCATGTCAATGCAGTAAGAGTGCACACCAAACTCCTGTAATATACTTGTGTTAAAGGCATATTTTCATCATCCCAAACAGTTCCAATTCTCCCAACCTACTTACTTCTAGCCCCTCCCACATTTATCTAAAACTCATCTTTATCCAGACACAATCCTAGTTTATTGCTTCATGGCTTGTCCCAGTGGCCATACAAGTTCATAATATGTAATCAAGACACTCTCAGTGCCAATGCTGTGTAATTTAGCTATGATGCATTGTTTGAGTGCAATGCCAATCAAAGAGCTGTACCAATTGAGAGTTTTGATATATGTATACTGAAACTATAGTTTGGGGTGACGAATAACTGCCTTTAAAGTCAACTATCACCTGCAAATTTTGTGTGGTCTTCTTATTCCTGTCCATTTGTAGTTAATGACAGTTCATGAAAGCTACACGTACAGTAGGTACAACAACAAAGATCTTAAATGGCAAGTTTTAGTAATTATAGATGAATTTTTGAAGCTGCACGAGGAATTCTAGGTTGTATTCAGCCTTTAAACTGTAGCATTGCTTTTCATTTGAGCAGTCAACATGCTAAATGACCAAAGACTATGTATGGAGTAGGCCTACTGTATTTCCTATCACACAGTCCTGTTCAAAGACTACACCTACTGTAGTAAAAACCTCCTTTAAAGTGATAGACAGCACAGATTAGTCATGGTAGATATTGTGAAACTCAATTATCTTTCCTTATGAATGACCTTACTCAAATTTTAGATCACCAAAGGCAGGGTGATTGGCTTCTTTTTTTTTTAAAAAAAAAAAAGAAAAAACAAAATGAATTTTAATCATTTTTATTGGGTTATATTGATTCTTTTAAATCTCTAAAATGTGTAATGTCACTAAAATTTTCTATGTTAGTATAAAAACTGCAAAGATGAACTTTTGCTTCTCCAAGCTAAATCCAATATCTACAGTACTTCACAGAGTAAGAATTTCATGAGCATACTGTGTTTGCATCACCCCAAAATGAGCAACTTAAACCACTCAAAGGCAATTACTAAAATACTTGACATTTACTACTAGAGGGATAGTGCTGGTGTGGAGGTTGGTCAGTTTTACCCATACAATATTTACAGTTCTGAAGGTCCCACTGTCCTGAACCAACTTTATTGGTTCATGATCACTGTCAATTGTTTCTTTTGTTTTGTTTTTGTCAATCAAAGGTGCCTCACTTTCTACTGTACTATAAAATTGACTGTTTATTTTTGTTGGAGTCAATACTAATGCATCAGAAACGTGTGCTGTTTGTTAAATTAGTTCAGTTAGTTGACTTCAATGACTAAACAAAGCCATCTCTTATTTTATAATCAGCATGATAAAATTCCAAAAATGCTGGCTGTGTGCAACTGATTTGTATTTAGAGTTAGACTTTGGCATTGGATGTACAGTATAGTAGTTCCACTGCTTAATGTTAAAACACAGCCAAATAGGAATGAGGATATAACAAATGCATTGATTCAATTGGGATAAACCTGACTTGCACCAGAGTAAAGTTAGACTTTTGACTCCTTCGACAGCAGAGTACCCCTGGTGATGGTGTACAATACAGTTGCACAGTAGGGTACTATACTTGTAATGATCGGTAAAATTTCATTAGCTGCACTTAGCCACTGTGAAGAAGTAATGTACAGTACATGTAATACATTAATTTTCTTTTTGCAGGCTGAACTCAGAGCGAGTGTTTTCCTGGCACTGGAGGAACAAAATACTAGAGAGAAGAAAACGCCATTTGTAAATCAAGATTTGAAGACATTTCTTCAATCCAAAGATGGTAAGCACAGTACTCTTGAAATATCTACCTCTGTATTGTTTGCTGTACTGAAGGTTGTTCTTGTTTGGCGTACTGTGTTAGTACAAAATATAATGAATGCCAAAATGCTTTAAGATAGTGGTGTATAAAAAGTGCAAGTGAAATATCATCCTGAAGTCATGGTACTCTGCAGCTTCAGTGAGGCCTCTGGCCATCTTTTTATGGACATCTCAGGTGTCTCATCTTTGGAAAATATATCAGTCCATTTCAGGAACATGTGTAATGGAGATATCAAGAATTGATGTCCCTACAAATGTAACGTATGAAGTGCCAGGTTTTACTTTTAATGGTTAAGTTGATGTATACAATTTTATATGCAATATAAAACATTATGTGCAGGAATAAGAAACAATGACAATTTTGGTTGGTCAAGACCAACAAAGTCAATACTATAAGGCTAGGTTGTTTTATATAACTTCCTTTGGAAAATTTGGCAAAGCAATTAATGCTGATGACGTTTGGAAAATGTTGACCAGTGGAAATATCCTTTAGTACAAACTAAGTAATTCAATCCATCAAATATCCTTCTCAGATAGATCAAATTTGTAATGTGTGCTTCGGTATGTCACCAGCTTTACCCTTAAATCTGGGGGACCTAAAGCTAACCTGTCTTTTTTTTTAAGAAAAACCTACATATTGAGTATTCATTTTACCATTACATAGCCATCTTGGTGGAGTAAACTAAGTCACTGCTTGGTTGTAAGGTTGATGTTTTGGTTGGTTATGTTCACTCTCTTTGAAATTTAGTGTAGCATCTGGCCTATTTAGGCAAAGTCAATATAAATGCCATTGGACCCACACTTTATGGAAATAAATACCATGAAAACCTTTTTTCTTCTTATTGATTTGGAATAATAAAATTGATGCCAATATGAAGTATTACTCACAAAAAGAGTCCTTTCCATGTAACTGGGTGATTTGTGTTTGTACAGGTAAATGTGTCAAAATGAAATTTTACTTTGCGACCTTTCTATTTTATTCTTGCAGGTCTTACAATTGCCAGTTTGGTTCTAGAATTTTTGAATTTCTTCAATCTTGACTTTACAGCAGCTGTGTTCAACCCAGAGGCTAATTTGGTAATTATATGGAGACAGGGGAACACTTAAAGTTTTAAAATTCTTGATCAAACTGTGTAAATGGTGTACTTTAATGAATATTCATGTATGATTACAGCAAACAAAAATCATCTATTTTCAAGAAAAATGGACACGTCTGACCATGATGAAATGAGGATAAACAAAGTCAATGGAATTCAGTGTGTGATTTTGTCCCACTTTAGAGTAGCACATGAAATGAAAAAAATCTCATTTCCTTTCTGTGTATGTATGCCTTTGGGTCACAGAACTATATCATACATGAAGCTTCATTCTGGAAATGAATATTCGTCATCACAACCAACTAACCATAATCAAGAGCCAGTTTCAATTGGGCTCATGAATACAGCAGAATCAGCTGATTTGTGTCATTTTTCAGAGTATGTACTTTTAGAGAGAATGGTATGTTTGACATGAGCCATGAAGGTAACTATAAACCCAGCCATCACGAGTTGTATTTAAATGATCCACTGTAGATTTTAATAATAACTTCTGTACATCGAACAAAGATTTTCCAGGTTTCAAATGTAATTGAAGCAGCAAAAGGTTTGTTCATGAAAGGACTTGAGAAAGAGTAAATGTAGAATGGAAAGGTTGACAAAGTAATGATCCAGTCATTGCTCTCATTTTTATTTTGCTCAATTACTCCAGTAAAAAAAAATTGGTTATTTTTCAAAATCTATACCTTTGGCTTAAAAATGTTAAAAAAAATATTTGACACTGCAGTTGTATGAAAATTATTGAGAACAATTAATTTGCAGTAAGAAGAATATTGACAAATTTCAAGTGATCAATTATTTCTCTCATTAGGCCTCTCTGTACAAATCAAGACAAAAATTGCAAAACTATCTTTTCTTGGTACAGTACTGCTACTGTAGCAGTATAGTTGTGAAATAATAATGAAGCCTAGAAAATTAGGGAATTTGGATATTTAATCCTTTTAAAACTTCTATTAAAACTAAAGTTTGTGGTTAGTGATGACAGGTCTTTGCTCATCTATATGCATAATTCAGGGTTGGAATTAATCGAAGGCTACAAAGGCCACGGCCATTGTATTTTTTGCAATGATCTTGTTGCTCTTTAAAATTTAATGACCTTCAAGGTCATTTGGCCTCTGTGCCCTCTGCGTACCTGTTAGATTAAATTGTGGTCAGTGCAAAATCACTTGTTTAGCTTTGGTGCCCTATCAGTTCATATGACGTTCCCCTAAATTTGAAGGGGAAATGGCCTTGCCCTGCTGGAACCTTAATTCATTTCAGCTCTGATAAATGGTGTAGTTATGTAGGATTTGATGCACATTTGATACATCCTTTATTCACAGTATGTATTATTTAGGTTAAGAAGTTTATAACAAATCATGTAGATATTTTACCATCATGCAACATTTTTTAGGGCGAAAAATGTGAGGGGAGGGAAGAATTAAAGAAGCGATTAAATTTGGAGTCAACACAGGAGAAACCGTTGCTTTATGATTTGTTGGAGAAGTCTAAAGGTAGCTCACAGCAATCGCTTAAGCCAATGATTGGAAATACAGAGGTAAGAACTCACTAAGACAATTTTAAATTTTTCATTTTAAATTTACTTTCAATAGCTTGGAAAGTGATATAATATGCACATATCAAAGCTGTAACTGACTGTTGATGCATTATCTAGGGTTTTAATTCCCAAATACTGAGGTTAAAACTGATGTGTCCTATGCCCATGTAGGGGATCATCCAGCCTTGCAAAATTGCCTTCATAAGCTGCAGTCATTACTGTATGTATGGTTCAGCATTGTGGAAGAGGCAGCAATTTATAGATGTTATGAATTTTAAGATGGTTACAAACTTTGAACTGGTGTGATTCATCAGTTCTGTGTGGCATTTATGTTCTTTGTCTTTCATGAAACTTTGTTCACTTTCCTGCAGATATTTCTGCATATGTCCTTTGGATGGGTTTTGATTCACAAAATTTGGGTACAGTAGCTTGAAAGAGGTGTGGGAATCAAAAGTCTTGAGAGCTGTATTTAAGTGCTGTAAGATTTTCATTCTTTCAGAGGATCACAAAAAATTTTTGGCATTGTTAATGTTTCATGTTGTGCATATTACTTCTTTGACACTGCTTTGCAACCTTTATCACTCTACAGTATTAAATAATAGAAAAGTGAAATATAAAGAAACTATACCCCCCCCTTTGTGCCCTCATCTCTAGAGTAGGTCTGGTGTCACTGAAAAAACCACTCTAGGAGTATGAAGAACCTTTGGTGATTCATCACCTATTGAATGACTTGCTCATCTTATAGTTAAGTATTGCAGAGTGCATTAGCAACACCTTAGAACTAATACAATTGAATATGTAAAAGGCTTCCTTAAAAGAATGCCTTAAACTGATATAAGAATTGAATACTGTTATAATTATATTAATGTTATGTAATTCAGTAGAAGTTACATGTGTAAAATAGTGGTTAAATCATCTTGAAGATTTCAAAACAAACCTTTTGTATTTGTGGGTTTTGAAAAAAAATATAACAGATGCAACACAATCAGGCAAGCAAGGAGTGAAAGGTTATCTAGAAATATTTGTGTTGTGATAATTTTTTCAAGTGATGAGTTTCTTTTGATGGGACAACAAATTTTTGCTATATTTGACCTTAGAGATACCAGTCCTTTAGTATTATTCAATGCTGTTTATATAAAATTAACCTGATCAAATGAACTAGAATTCTTGGTGGGTTTTTTTTTTGTTCCTGTTTCTGTGATGTAGTAGTGTAATTTAGTTATGAACAAACTATCCTATTTGGACTGTTTCTGTCCTACATCTTCTCTCTTTGATTTAACATTTTCTTTTCTCCACTCTTTTTTTCTTTCTCTCTTTATTCTTCCAATGAAAAGCAGAATAATTACTTAATTCCAGAGGTAAAATCTGAATAGCTTTTGTTTTATTTTATCATGTTACTGTATAGCATGTCTCACTCCAATTCATTTACCAATTTTTTGTCGTAAAAGTCATTGGGGAAAAACTATTAAGCAGCCATGCTTATTCTGTGACCTGTTGTGCAACAAAGCAGATTTTCACGTCACATGTGGAGCTTGCAGCAAAACTATGCATATACTCATAAATAAATTTAGCAATGTATATAAGAGAGGTTTGGGACATGTAAAAGTAAAATGGGTCTTAAAATGCACATAAACTTAAAAAAAGTTGAAATGCATTTTTCAGAACTTCAAAAAAACCATTAACATTAAACATAATGAGAAAGCCATGAAAAGCAAAGAAAATCTTGAGGGCAATGGAAAAGCTTGGGAAAGGCTTAAATGTCATGTAGGTTTACTTGGAATTCCCAGAAAAGTATGAGAGAGAGGGGTGTTTCCATGAAAACTGTGTTTGATAATGAAATAATTGATAAATTAAGTGATGGCTTTCTTACATTCTTACTGAAATTAGTACTGTTTGCTGTGTTTTTTAAGGTTTTGTATGATAAAGAGATCAATGACAAATGGATGAATTTTACACTCGGATAGTACATTTTTTGTCCAAGCGCTGAGCACCTTCTGCAGATTTTGTCTGGGTACAGCCCCTTAATAAACAGCCGGTGGGGAACACTGCCTACGTTAAAGGGTAACAATTTATAGACCTTTCTACAGGTGTATATTAAAGAGAATGATACTACTTTCTGACAAATTGTGAGGAAAGAATTATCCCATATATAAGCTCACTCAATTTCCCATTGCTCTTTTTCCTAAAAGTGGTGCATAAATACATTTTATAAAAACTATGGGAATTGATCTAGCCAAATATGAAGATATTTAATGTAGAATCTCATCTAACTTCCTGCTGTTTGAGAAAATCCATCATTGTGTCTGAATCTAGTGCAAACACTTTTCATGCTACAATCCTCGACAAAATGATGGGACAAAACAAGCAAAACAAGTAATGAACGGAACACTATCCCCCCACTTCCCCATTCAGTGTTGTGACAGCCCAAGGCATCCTGAAACTTCAACATTGATACGGGGAGCGGGGTTTGTCCCATGTATTTTTGTCGAGGATTGTAGTCAAAAACATTGCATGCTGTTCAAAAGTTCAGCATAGAAAACACATTGCACAGTTGGAGGGTACTGACATGTACTCTTGTACAATGTGTCTTTTGATATTCAGACATGATTCTGCAATTTACTTAAACAGTGGGACTTATTACTCCAAAATCCAAAATCCAAATTGATGCTGCCCTTGGCCAAAGAAAAAGGTGGTTTTGATATGAGGGGGAAAAGCTTGCTTTCATGCCCCCATATGTGCAGTGTAGACAGTTTTAAAGGCTCATTGTCCTTTTTTTCTTGCAATTTGAACATTGCTGCAAAGGTATTCTTTTGGTAGGCAAGAAACAAAGATACTGTTTTTCTTTAATTTGGGGGAAATAAAAAGGAGAATTTTTAGAGGGCCTTCTTCTAGAAAGGGAATTTTCCTCCCCCCCCCCTTCCCCCTTGGATAAAACCTGGTATTGCAAATGTAACAAACAACATGTGGCCACTAACAGCATGCATACTCTGCCTCTAATGTTATATGTGGTACTGTCCCTTGCAAAAATGAAACATGTTTGTTTGTGTGTGTGAAACATGAACTGAATGTTACATTATTCATTAATGAATATGCTGCTACAGTATGTTGTTATAAAGTGTCATCCCAAGTAACCTTTAATATCCTACAACATGTAAGTTCCAGTGAGTATGCATGAATCCTCCAATGTCCCCCCATTATTTCTCATACCCTACTCCACTACTGTATAAAAAGATCTAAGATAAAAAGATCAAAGCAGTTAAGTAGATCAATTGGAAAATTCAGCACTTTCAGCCAAGGTCACAAGGTCAAAATGTACCATGACAACTGTTCCACTTGTGTGAGCATACCAGGCAAAGTGTATGTATTTCTGCACTTTCTTTGAATGCATTGGTAACAGTGTGCAAATTTTCAAGAGATGTTGCATAAGTGCACAATGCTGCAAAAGTTACACCTTAACCTTTGACCCATTCCTAAGATGCATTGCATTGAACATTTCCTTAGTTGTCTTTTATTGTCCACCTTTTATGCTGAAAGATTTTACTGTTGTCCCTTAAACATTTTTGTACCAGTTCAAAGTGAAGCATGTTCATTATGTACATTATGTGTAAGACTTGTCTGTTTGGTATGTTTGTTGTTTGCCACCTACATTTGCTTTTGTATAAGGCTTGTTGCATACATATAATACTTTAGTAGCAATATGTCGTTGTGCTTTGATATACACTACTCTTCAATTTAATCCAAATCAAAACAATTCAAGAAACTACACCATTTCACTCCTCTGCTAAACTCAGATGAACATCGATTTTGCATGAGGGTTTTAAGTTGTAAACAAAACTGTATGTTTCGAACATTATTTGTTTATTAAGAGTTGGCACTGAAAAAAATGATATTACATTTAGATATCCCTGCCTGAACCTCCACCTCCACCCCCTAAAAGTAAAAGTACTCTTCCTTGCTTGCATTGTAAAAGCAAAGCTTGTGCTGATGTCAGTTCCTGATTCTTTCTTCCCTATCTTTAATGCTTTTAACACATTTCTAAGTATCGTACAGTAGCATGGCAGTCTGCAGGTATGACAGCATATTTGTTTAGGAAATGAATCCCTGTTTTAAAAGCTGTGATAGATACTTTTAAAACTAATTAGCCTGCAGTTCCACATGCAAGGAATCACCTTTCTATTTGTAAAAGAATCAAAATGGAGTGTCTATAGCTGTGTGTAAAAAGTTATACCCATTGGATTTATAGCATAAATAGGCATGTATTGCACATTTTGTTTCTCAAAGTAACTTGATAAAACTCTATGTCGTTTGATTTCTGTCAGACCTTTCCCACTGTAATATCTACTCTGTATAAAAATTTCAATATTGCTTTCAGCCACACCCTTTCATCAATTGTTTTAAAAGTGAAACTTCATTTGACTTTGTCATCCCTGTTGTACAGTATATTATTCTTTGAGGTAAAGACGTAACATTTCAGCTCGTTTCATTACATCCACATTCATGCCTTTATACTATTCTGTATTTCTTGGAATAAGTTCATAAACATTCAGGCAAAACTGCTTTCTGTTTTGAATATTTCTACATGAGCAGATAGCATGATGTATGTTTCGAATTGAAAGGCAGGACAGGTTTCTAGCTTCCTGAGACCAAACAAATTTATACTGTATGTATAGATCTTTTCTGCCAAGATATGGCTGTCCCTGTCTGTGATGCTCTCCACAAGCAATTTAGTAGGGAAAACAATCCATTCCAATCCAACCTGGAAAAAAGGTTGTGGGCACAAGATTAATCCATGATTTTATAGATTGAGGTGTGAAACCCTTTCTAACTTACAGTAACTAAGGTACGAGTGCCAGATAGTGGCAGGCACTTTAGTGTTACATCAGACCTTGAATTTTGAGACATACCAGTGCACACCATCACTCACCTCAAATCACTATGAGGAGTGTGGTTTTTTGCACATCTAGATGAAGAATGGGAGTTCATATACATCTATTTAAATTTAATAAAACAGCACACCTACCACACTTGTAAACTTGTGATGGAGTGTAATTTGTAGCACACCTGGAAAATCTAAAACTGACATTCATGCAGAAAGGATAATGTTGACATGCTTTACACATATTTCAGAATGTTCTTTAATTCCCAAAGAGAATAAATCATCTCACACTATCAGATTGTCCATCCTTGATCAAATGTAGACAAATTTTTGTATAATTATTTAAACTTAAACCCTTTCATCCTATTATAGAATCTGTCTAAAACCCAAATAGAGGATGCCAGAAAGAAGTTTGAATTTTATGATAAGGTAAGATGGTCATAGTTCTTGAGTTTGAGGAAGCTCAAGGGATCACCAGCAGGGTGGGAGGTACATCATGTATGTAGGCTACCTCAAACAGAGGTGGACAGACAACTGAAGGTAGATGAATAGACTGAATAGTCTGATGTGAATAGGATTAGATGTCTATTCACTTCAGTTTGAAGCTGGCTAACATCAAGTATGTACCAGCTGGACTTCCTTAAGTTTGATAATTTCCAGATAGTGATTGATGTAGCATTGGTACCTTCTAAGTGTCATGATTGTGAAGGCTTTTAGGTGGAAAATTTCTCCTCACAAAATTCAATAATTTGTTCTAGATTATTGTTGATAAAATATTAAAATCAGCTATGTTTTAGATTGGTGGAACTGTGTGTAAAAGTGAACTTGGCAGTACAACCATTTCACATTGAGTACATAGTTAATGTTTATTACAGGTATGAAGTGTACAGTAATTAATTATGATATTTACAGTATACAAAGGTTAATAGTCCAACAGAAATTCTGTACTTCAGTAATACTATACATCAAAAAACTTTAAAAAAAAAAAGAAAACAATAAAGGACTGTCATGAGATAGTATTTGTTGGGTGATTTAATGATGCTAGTATGTTACCCGAAATAGAGCTACAACATTCCCTGGCATATGGAGGAGAATGCTTTGATATTTTCACCCTCTTCAAAGTTTCAACACCCCCACCCCCTTCACATACACACATACGCATCCAATATCCACCTCAATTTGTAATTATGATGGTTCTCATGTGATCGGAATTACTTTAATTTTAAAATTTTGATATTTTGCATTTTTTCTTCCAATGCTAATTTACCTGTGGTCATCGGTAAGTATTACTGTCAAACAAAGTAACATTTCTGTTTCTTTTTCAATTTTCTTTAAAAGGATAAATCAGGTTCCATAGACAAAGATGAACTCAGAAGTTTATTTGTAGATGTATTCCCACACTTTCACAGGTAAGAAATATTGTGTTGTAAAGTTTTTAAATATATTTGGGATAAAAAAGTACAGAAATATGTGAGAATTAAAATTGTGTAAGGGTCAGTTGCAGTACAACATGGTAGGTATGCAGGTAGCTGCATGTCAGCAATATCATTACAGATTGTAAGGATATTTGCAGTGAATTGACAAATGTTTGTGCAGATCATGTTGATTTGATGATATAACATTATTGCAAGTATAGGAAGTATGTTTTACTTGGGGATTTAGTCTCTGGGTGATTTGGGGCAGTATGTTTATCATGGATGGGAAAAGTTGGGAAGCTGGGAGGCTCCTTCCTAGGAAATTTGGACATCTGGAGGGAAATTTTGTCATTTGGAAGGAAAGTTCCCCTGAAAATTAAAAAAAAAATTGTGGGAAATTCTATTCTCTTGCGGGGATATATTTTAACCTCTTTCCTGGGAAATAAACATTTTTTTCCAGCTGTGATATTTATGCAAAAACCATCAGTAACCATACAATTCAGGTTGGAAATTCAAATCATTAAAACCCCATATGTTGCATGCACAAAATCTGCTACCCATTTTTGCATTTGTATAGCAGTTTTTTCTGTTTTGTGTAGCAAAATGCAATGTAATACCAGATAAATTATCAGGGTTTCCAGCTTTACCTGAAAACCTGGAAAAGTCATGGAATTTGAGGCAAAATGCTTCATATCCTGGAAAAATCATGGAATATGATTAGCCAAAGACTAAAGCTGAAGAACTGATTGGCTATCATGACAAAATCTAGCCAGATGTGTGCTCCATGTAGCACCTTCACAGTTGACTAGGTGAAGAGTACGTAAATAATGCTGTCATGTCCTAGTAACCACTCTTCTCATTGACTCACTACGCTGAGATAACAGCAGAAAGCTTTCTTATATATCACACAATGTCTTTTGGAGAAGAAGCTTCAGGCACCTTATCTTCAATTTCGGGACCCATTGCATGATTGATGAAGTAGAAATACCCTGTAAAAGTCCTCAAAATCAAGGTTTCTGAGGTATCAGGGAAAGTTATCATGCTGGGTGGCTTCTAAGTGTGTCTAGGTGGTTGTGGTAAATGAACTAAAGCATCTCAGCACTAAAAAGCCTAAAAGGAGTAGGTCCCCTTGCCTCCAGATCTGTTTCTCCTAATACATCATGATGTTGCTTAAGCTGACATTATTGTGTAGAAGGAAAATTAGCAATCACACCCCAAATAAAGATTTCAAAAATAACACTAAAAATGATTGTCCTTCAAATTGTTTTGTAGCTATATTTTTTATTAAGTTATATTTAAGATGAAGATGACATCAGGACACCACAAGATATGGTTTATAGCAAATTATCTGTCTCCCTACAGAATGTGTAGCATAATGTAAATGTTGATAAATGGACTATTAATAAAAGGAGTTCTTGTAATCTCAGAATCATTGTCACACTTATTAGACTTCGATCACGTTGACTGTTACTTAATACTAAAATGGCATGGCTTTGAATGGTGTGGGACATTCCCAGCAGAATGTTCCTATTTGCAGATGTATCAACTGGTATATTTGAGCAGTATAGCAGTACTGCATTTCTGGTTGACTGTAAGGGAAATATTGGGTTTGTTTTACAAGGAAATTAATCCTTTTAAAGCGGCTCATTGAGTTGGTTCATGGAATTCAACAAATTTTTTCAAACCTGTTAAATGTTCTTCACAAACCAATGACAAATGGTCAAACTTAGACAATTCCCATTTACAAATAATTGTTTTATGAGTAAGCACTTAACGGTTCAGTTCAGTTTTCAAAAATTTGTGACCAGACACTTTTTCAAGTTATGCACAAAACCGTTACAAGTAAGGACATCACAAAATTTAAAATTTATACTTCTTCTGTAACTATTTGGATGTAAAACTTGACTAACTTTGCTAATTATAAGCATTGTCATGTGGTAGTATCCTTTAACACCCCCATTAAGTTATCAATATCAACTCAATAAGCCCAAAAATTTATTGGCCATGAGTTGTAAATATTTAAAAATAAGGCAGTATGGTAGCTTTCTTTTCACAATATAAGTTGCCTTCAGATAGAAATTCAGTTGCTTGTTGCTGAAGAATAACTTGTTTACCCAAACTTTTAACATTTCAAAAGATGCAACTTCCATAACATGTCTTGTGCATAATATTTTGAGGAGAAGATGCTATTGTTGAGGTTTATTCTTTAGACCAAATGATTTGATAATGTCAAGAGCTACAGTATTTTCTTTTAATGCCATGTTGGAGCCTTTAAAATGCAGTGTTTCCCTTTAAGGTTCAGCATGAATAAACAACCAAAATAATGTTACTGTAAAGTTCACACAGGCATAAGTGAATGTTCACAAAAGCCTAACATACATCTCCAGTGATGCCATGCACTGAAGCATGGGGATTTCTGTCTGGTTGGATTTGTGGTAATTCTCTAAGATGAGAAATGGATGGCTGTAAGGGGTTGAAAAGGAGACCATTTTATGCCTTTGTGGTACTTTTACATTTCACATTAAACTAAGTGTAGACACTCCTGTAAAGTGGTGTAAAACGTACAGTGTTCAGTTCATCTAGTTCAGTACTGTAATAAATAACTGGTTAAT
Organism: Holothuria scabra; assembly: GCA_037179385.1. Lineage (NCBI taxonomy): Eukaryota > Metazoa > Echinodermata > Holothuroidea > Aspidochirotida > Holothuriidae > Holothuria > Holothuria scabra. Next base: position 2,203,870 of record CM074193.1, read on the forward strand.
AAGTAAATGTTTTCATCCTGGAATTTTGAAATTTCATCATGGAAAAATCATGGATATATCATGGAATTTTATTTTCTTGGAATGCTGGGAACCCTGATTATTCTCTGATGGAAATGATGTTATAATGACACAGGAAGTATTCATATTTTAAGAAAAGTGAAACATGAATCAGTATCCAAAATCAGCTTCAACCCTCGATAAGAATCAGATTGTATTTTTTATGGGCCCATATGAAGAATTTTAAAATGTTGCTAACCTTATAACCTTAAAGATCCTTATTGCAAATGCAAGGATCATTTGGAATACTGTCTGAGTTTGTTGTTGAAACTTCAAGTGCTGGAGAAATATCAGACAATGAGATTTTAAAAGTTTGTTTGTCAACACGCAGGCCACCCCATCATCTCTTATACTATATTAAAAAAAGAGACTTACAGTTTTGTGTTTGTGACTGGTCTTATTTCGTTCGTTTATTCGTTTTTCTACATCATCAAAATGTATGGATACACAAAAGTAATGAATACAGTACATACATAACACTGAAGTAGATGGAAGTAAAACTAAAAAACCATGAGGGGCTTGTCGAGAGTTCTACTCCCTAAAACAACAAAAGCAAGTTACCTAATGTAGTTGTGTAGCAAACACAAATAAGCAAAAAGAAAAAGAAAAAAGGACAGAAAATTCAATAAACTAAAGGGAAAGGTAATGAATAAGAATACAAGACCAGAACTAACCCTTACAAAACCCCTCTTACCAACCCGGCCCCCTCCTCCGGCCTCCCTCCCACCCATGAAAGCCCTAGGCTTCCCACAAACAAAATGTGCATAGTGACAAAAACATGTAATGCATGCACTTGAACAGTATGAAAAGTCAACCATGAAGTTTTAACCTTAAGGTCTTTGTTATTTCTAAATATTTCACTTCAGTTCTTCCTCTCTGAGATTTTTGCTTCTTAACTAATGTTTTTACTTTTTCCTAGAAACATGTTGGAGAGATATGTCAATGATGAATTCTCAGCAGGAGATACAGACTTTAGTAGTGGTATGTACTTAGAAGCTAAGGTAGGCCTTAATTTTATCTTTGGTTACAAACTTACAGGCCTGATCCTCTTGCAAAACACTCACAGAAATTGAATTTGAACCTGATCCAAATTCATTGCAATGTGACTGCAGCTTAAGGTTACTTTAGAAAGGCAGTTTGTGCACACTGTGAGAGCAGTGACATCACATCAGTTCCTCCTGGCCATAACTGCACACAGCCAATGTTTTCCGGTAGCCCTTAACAGTTTTGAGCCATGCCTTTACCTGTCAAGAGATGTGTGAGAGCTGTTCTTGTGCGTTGCAGTGATACAGTTTATCCTTTTAAGCCCAAATGTGAAGGAACAGTGGTCTTAGTTTTGCTCAGCTAATTTGTGGGTCAATGGGTTAACAGAGTAATTAGAGGAAATTGACAGAATTGAAGTTTTAACAACTGACAGCAGAGTAATACCAATTGTGAGTTTTTGATGAGAACATTTCTTACTTATTGATCAGTTTATTTAAATGACTTTCTAATCAACAGGCATTGAGTTTGATGAATTCCTAGCAATGTATAAACGACTGTTTATCCTGTGCAGAGGAGTAGTTGCTCAGGGTGTGGATAATATCGTCCCAGAATCTACTAGAAAGCCTGCCATAGGATCAGCAGAAGTAAGTTAAAAATTAAAGCTAGTATTTACAAGGTACTTTGTTCTTATTTTGTTCAGAGGTCAGTGCTGTTCAATTATGCAGCCAAATTGAGCATTAATGCTTTCAAAATTTTTCAATACACCAAATGCTCCTTATTAAAGTGTGACAGTCAGAAAGGTTAGACTTTTATCATAGTAAACAATGTTTGCAAACCTATCTTCAAACATGTGGTATTTTCTTGACAAGGTTGGTGGTGCATGAATACAGATTCCTGTGACTGCTGTCACAAGCCATGCCACTTGCTTGACTGCTGGGAAAGAAATGTACTAGAGTGTAGTTACATGTGGATAGCTGAGAAGCAGTTGATGAAGTGACAAATTTTGTTTTTCTTTTTGGTTTTTTTTTTTTTTTTGCCTGGTGGTGAGCATGGCTAACCAAACCATGATGTCAATTGAAAACACTCTACAGGCCTACAAAGTGCATATTAATCTGTAGTAGCTTTGATCATATTATGCTTGTGTCCATTATGTTGAAAAATGTTAATCAAAGTTTGATTGATTAATGTTGTTCCTTAAAGCTGGGTTTGTGAATTGTGTCCATTATGTTGAAAAATGTTAATCAAAGTTTGATTGATTAATGTTGTTCCTTAAAGCTGGGTTTGTGAATTGTGACTGTTCAATTGAAAAATGGCTGGTACCTAACATTTTTGTTAAGGAACCAGTGCCTACTTTTTTTCATCTGTATACTTCTGATAGAAGTAGCCAGCTTTTGCGTGGGAAGGTGAACTTTTTTATGGAAATACCAATTAATTCTTTCAAATTTCCTAGTATATTTGGTAAATATCTGTAAAAGATTACATATTCGGTTAATTTGGAGAATAAGTTTCATTCCCTTAACCTAAGTATAATGGTCATTACTCTGAATTTCCTGTCACACTTTTCTCATTTTCCTTTCCCTTGTAATTAACAGGAGCCAAAGGTCAATGGATCTGTTGGCCATGGAAAGTTGCCTCCCTCAAATGGAGACCAGAATCCAAGCTCCTTGCCTCTATCCTGGGGAAGATCCAGTTCTGTAGAGAAAGATGACTTCTTTGATGATATGTTTGGCAGCTCTGGGAATGGGCTTAGAATGGGGTACAGTCATTAATTGCAGCAGTTTTGTTTGTTTTGGTCAATTATTCAACTGCACAATAAACACATTACAGGCTGGGTTTGCATTGTACATTTAAATCAGCATGTTTTACATATTTCATACCCATGATCCTAATCAAGGTCTCTGTTGTAAGAATCTGATCTAGTGTGATTGACTGTTTCAACCAAAATACAACAGAAAGTTCAAAGAAAACTTAACTGCTGGAAAAGTTCTTTAAATTGGCATTCAAATGTATTTAAAATCATGTACAATTTAACATCCCAAAAAATTATAACCCAAATATTCCAACATGGCATTATTTGTAAATAAGTTTAGGTGTAGGCTGACCACAGTTTCACATAGCCATGGTATTTTAAGACAGAAATCATACGAATTACCATCAAATATTTTCAGACATCGTTAAAAAAAATACATTCATATAAAATGTTACAGCCGATATTTAACACAACAGGATGTCTGCTTTACATCACTAGCTGATGTGAAGTTAGAAGATTTTTATTTTTGATATAGGTGTGACCTACACTAGGAGCATCTTTCAAAGGCACAAGGGGGTAGAATGACATCTTTGTGTATTTTACTATCTCTCCTTTCTTTTCCTATTCACAACAATTAATCCACTAAGAAGTACTACAAAACTACAGTAGCATTATCCTGCCTAAAAGTAAAATGCTTTGAGCAACTCACAGAGACTATAGATGGTACTGTGGTACATATATATTGAAAAAGGTTGACATACAAATTCACATTTGTAGTTTTTGGTTTCGATGAAAGAGAAACCTATGCATTCACGATGGCGTGTGTGTGTATGTATGTGTGTATGTGCGTGTGTGTGTGTGTGTGTGTGTGTGGATGTATGTGTGTGTGTGTGTTTGTGACACTTTGCTTGTTAACACGATATCTCAAGAAGGGAAGGTCTGAATGTTTTCAAACTTGGTACATGGATGCCCCATAGTGAGAGGAAGAACCCTATTGTTTTTGGTGGGGGTCAAAGGTCATATGGGGTCACCAGGGGTCAAACTCTGAAAACCTTGTTAACATGATATCTTGAGGTAGAAATCTTGGATGAATGTCATACTTGGTATGTAGGTGCGTTATTGTCAGAGGAAGAACCCTATTGCTTTTGGTGGGGGTCAAAGGTCATTTGGGGTCAATAGGGGTCAGACCCCGAAAACCTCGTTAACACGATATCTTGAGATTGGAAACTTGGATGAATGCCATACTTGGTACATAGATGCTCCACAGTGGGAGGAAGAACCCTATTGTTTTTGTTGGGGGTCAAAGGTCGTATGGGGTCACCAGGGGTCAGACCCCGAAAACCTTGTAAACGCGATATCTTGAGGTAGAAAGCTTGGATGAATGTCATACTTAGTATCTAGATGCATTATTATCAAGAGAATAAACCTGCTGTTTTTGGTGGGGGTCAAAGGTCATGTGGGGTCGCCAGGGGTCAAAATCCGAAAACATCGTTATCACTATTTCTTGAGATAGAAAACTTAGATGAATGTCATACTTGGTACGTAGATGCAATATTGTCAAGGGACGAACCATATAACTTTTGGTGGGGGTCAAAGTACATTTGGGGTCACCAGTGGTCAAATCCGAAAACCTAACTATTACGACATCTTGAGATAGGAAACTTGGAATGAATGTCATTTTTAGGTAACAGTGTTCTCCACTAGCTGTTTTTGACCACAGGTGCACAACCAGGATAAAATCTGAAGAGTTTCCCCCTCCCCACCCCCTCCCTGGCAAAAAAACAAAAACATTGGCTGCCCCGCCCAAAATTCTCTTGCACTAAGCCTAAAGCTAAAATTAGCAGTTTGAACACATGTGGATGGCATAAGATTTGAGCAGATGCATGCTGAAATATAGCTTTGCTTGGCGGACGTGTTTGGCAACTGCTTCAATATTTTGCACTACCTAATAACGAAGGAGAAGTGCACATTCGACACCTGCCAAGAAGACAAGGTGAACTTCAACAGGAAATTTTTGTGGAAATTGTGATTGTTCCATACACCAATGATCGATCACATACTTTAAGCGCAATCACAACAACTACTCGCGGCACATTCACTGCTTTCTCAGTGTGTACAGCTTAGCTAAAGGATCTCGCAAATTTCGACAATGGAATCTCGGAAAAAGTTCGCCATTATAAAAGGGGAAAAAGGTAAATAAATTAACGATATTCTACAGTGTCAATTCTTGGCTTTTGGAAAAATTGAAAACACCAAGTGTCTACCTCCCTTAACTGAGAAATTTAAGCCCAAAATGTATGGTTTGATTCAGCAAGTGAGCTAACGTTAGTACTTTCTGCATACGTTTGTGCTAGTCAGCAGTAGCCTACATTCCTTTCACAAAGCAGGATCGAGTACAGAAAAGGGCCAATAAAAATCCATGTGGCCAAGAACATCTAAAATATTGTCAAGGCGTGTGTAATAGTCCCTCATACAACAATGTGCAATACTTTTGTGAGCTTAAGGCTTAAAGTTTTTCTCTACGATATAATTTTCTTCAGCATGTCTTGGCACTTTTGCCATTGCCTAAGGTAGCTATAGCACATAGGCCTAGGCTAGCCTATGTACATTGTGAACCTATTCCTATACATACGATGTTTATCTGCAATATCCTAACTAGTAACTGGGAAAGCTGTGCAGTGGTGAATGCTTTCTTTTTTATTTTTGGTTTCGATGATAAGAGAAACCAATGGGACCATAATGGCGTTCGTGTGTATGTATGTATGCGTGGGTGTGTGTGTGTTTGTGACACGTTGCTTGTCAACACAATATCTAAAGATAGAAATGTCTGACAGTTTTTGAACTTAGTACATAGATGCACCATATTGAGAGGAAGAACCCTTCTGTTTTTGGGTGGAGGTGAAAGGTCATCTGGGGTCACTAGGGGTCAAAGTCTGAAAACATTGTTAACGCTATATCTCAAGGTAGGAAACTTGGATAGATTTCATAATTGGTATGTGGATGCGTTATGGTCAGGAGATGGTTGCTTTTGTTTTTCTCATAGGTCAAAGGTCATCTGGGGTCAGTGGGGGTCCAAGTCTGGAAATCTGGTTAACACGATATCTCAAGATAGGAAGCTTGGATAGATTTCATATTTGGGTATATGGATGCGTTATAGTCAGGAGATGGTCCCTGTTGTTTTTGGTGGAGGTCAAAGGTCATCTGGGGTCACAGAGGGTCAAAGTCTGAAAATCTTGTTAACACCATATCTCAATCTAAGAAACTTGAATAAACTTCATATTAGGTATATGTGGATGGATGCTGTATGGTCAGAGGATGGTTTCATCTTGTTTTTTGGCAGAGGTCAAAGGTCATCTGGGGTCAGCTGGGGGATCAAAGTCTGAAACCTTTTTAAATGTGATCTTTCAAGATAGCTGTCTCTCTCTCTCTGTCGGCATGTTTGTCTGTCTATATATGTCTTTAATGGAGGTCAAAAGTCATCTGGAATAACAAAATTATTTTTTGAACATGCTAGTGTAACACTTGACTGTGAAGATAATGGTGCGTGATGGCATTATTTGAAATGGAAAATTTATATATCATCGAAACCTCAATGCATTTTTGCATTCTGGTTTAAGACTACTGATCCTTGTTTTTGAAAAGAAAAATACTTCACATTTTCATGATATAAAACTTGGTATGCACTTTTTTCAGTGATCAGGCATTATTTTGGATAAACTTATTAAGCAAAGAATAAGCTTAAAAACAATGTTCACGGAGAACAACTTTTTTCATTTTATTCTAGTTCTGGAGGTCAGAAAGCTCCACCTTCATCCCCTCCAAGGAGTCCAACCAAATCTGGTGGTGGTGGTTTAAGTTCTCTTTCAGATGCTCCCTCATTATTTGGTCCACCAGGGGGCAGTTCTCTGTTAGGTTCACCACCAATTGCAAACAAACCAGGTATGTACTGTCTCAAATCATATCAAGTTTCAGATCTTCCTTTTTGTCCCAGTTCCATAACATAGTACTCTGTGGCATTGATCTCATACATTAATTTAATAAACGTCATTCCCTAACACGAGAATCAGGAATGCAACTGCCTGTAGACATGGTTATGCTGGAATAATATGAAAAGGTGTACAAGTTTGAGCATTCATGACAATTATGTACCTTGTTTGAATTAAACATTCAAAAAACCCTCACAGAGATGCATACAAAAAGGTAGTCTAAAATTATGCTGATAAAATGAAAATACATTGAGGGGCATGCCTTGACTCCCATACTGTCCAGAGGGCCACATTTTATGTAGAGACTGGTATTACTTTATACATTTAAGAAATGAATAAAATGGTAGCTATCATGATGAGCTACTCCTGTACCAGTAATACAGTTGAATTACACTGATCCCCTTCCCCTCCCCCCCCTCTCTCTCGCTCTCTCCAACATACTCCCCTTTTAACTTCAAAGGTATAAACAATTAACTGTTTATTCATATCTGCAGCAAGGAGTCCAGATTGGAAAGATTTAGCTGATATAGATAACAAGATATCAAGATTAAATTTTGACAAACCTAAGGACAGATCTGAAGAGCAACGAACCCCAGGGGACGGAGATGGCAAGAAATCACAATCGCAGGACGGGGATGATTATGAAGATGATTTCCAAAGGTCAGTAAAATTTTTAGAAACAAATTCGGACTAAATAATTATGTCAACTTGACTAAAGAGCAAAAAATAGGAATATGGGCCAAAACTTGTTGTTTTCCATCTGTGGAAACCTAATACAAGGCAATTTTTAATTAAAGCATTTAGTATCAGATACATTACCAAATCCAGAAGACTTTTACATCGAAAAATGACTCTAGTAGCATCTTTTTAAATATGGATCCGCCATAAGCTTTGGTGAAGTTAGAAATAATGGTCATTTGTACGTTCTCCCCCGAAAAAATATTGAGCAACAATGAAAGACTGAATTGCTAGACCCATAAAATATCTTGATGAAGTCTGAATATAAATCTGCCTAAGCTGTTGCAAATTTAGAAACGATGACCCTTGTTCCTTCCACTTAAAAAAAGAATAACAATGAGACACTGAATTGCAAAACCCATAAAATATCTTCATGAAGTGTGTGCTGGTGTACAGTTCAGATCTGTAAGTATTACTGATAGTTAACCTCTATCTTTTCTTGTCCTTGTATTTGTTCTCATACCATGTACCCCTTCTTTCTATGTAACAGTAGTTCTCCTGGTTCTCCAAGCCAAGAGGGAAGAAGTCATAAGAGTAGAGGTGAATCAATAGACAACAGCATTAGTGAAGAAATTCCTGAAGAATTATCAGGAGATGATGATTTCCTAGCCAGCAGTCAAGAAAGGGTGAGGATGTGATCTTCACATTATTTTAGAAATTAGTGAGATATCTTTAAAGGTTTCCATGGGTGCGAAAAGCTAACCTTCCCCCCCCCCCATTATTTTCACTTAGACAATATCCTGATCACCTCCCCCTCATAACATTTACCCCTCCCTAGATGGCCTCACCCTCAAAAAATTTGGGCAGGAATAGACCTTAGCATTGATGTCATGCTGATGTCATTTTGGAGGAACAAAATGAATTATGTGGCCACTCATAGTGGACTTTGCCCTCTTTGTGCAGTAAATCTTACCCCTGTATCTGATTTGTCGAAAAATCAGCCATCTTCATTTGTTGGTGTAATGTGCAACATGGTTTTGTCCAAACATGGTTTCATCCAAACGAGGGACCATTTTTTACTCTGTGACATCATGTGCATAAGGCCAACTTGCAAAGAGGTAATTATCAAGAATGTCTGGGCAGGAATTGTAAACAAAGGAAGGGGGAGTCTGAAGAAACATGCATTAGAACAGGGACAGCTGTCATGATTTCTGAGTGTCTGGGTATCTGAGTATTACATGAAAATTCATAGTTTCACCTTTTTATTTTGAGACTCATTAGTTGAGGAAACCAACCAGGCACAGCTGTCTCATAGAAATGTTGTAAGTAGATTAGTGTCAGCCTTGAACCAAGAGGTAATTGAAAATTGATAGTGAGGGACCAAATCACTTAATGATATCAAAAATACAGGAAGGGCTTGAAAAGGATTTCAATAATGGTTATGAAATGTAACTGTTTTGGTTTTCTTTAGATTTAAATCATAAGTTTGGTAATCTGGATACCAGCCAGTGAAAATTGGAAGCTCATAAGGTCAAAACACTATTGTGAGGGGATGATGTAACAACTGCTTCATTCATGACACAGATGCACATTAGTTAATTAGTTTGCTAACATTTGAAAACCTATGTATAAGAACTGAATGGTAACCCATCAGAATACTCACCTGTAGGTTTTCACCTATCAAGCAACAGGGAAGTTTTGATATGAGTATGGTAGATAAAGAGGACAAAACTCGCATGGAAAAACTAGACTGTGCACGATCTTAAGAGAACATCATGTTAGTTTTCAGAACAGCCCTTGGCTGATAGAAAGTTCCTAGAAACAGGAAAAGACATTGATTGTTGTGGTTATTTCCCTTGAAATGTTGTGTTCAAAACCAAAACACTCTAACAGTCTGGAAGGAACATTGCTTGCACATTGCCCTACAGTCTGAATCAAAGAGTTGATGACTTTTGTCTATTACAAAATCATTTAACTCAGTGTCAATAAATTGAACTCCAAGTAGGATTTTAAGGTCTTTAGCAGAAACTTGTTAAAGAAAAACAATCAAAATTGTTTCTTTTTCTCCTTTTGGTTGGTTTGATGATGTTTTATAATGCTGAAGTAACAAATGTTGCAGCACCTGGTCATATGTTGTCCGGACTTTGAAAAATGTCCCCCCCCCCCTCAAATAGCAAAGGTCACTCAGGTAGGTGTAATTCTCAACATTAAAACCTGCAAGAAAAGTATCCCACAGAGATCAACAGGAAATTACAAGTAGACAGATTCATGCAAACAAGTAGACTTAAGGAACAGGCAGCCTGATGGAAAAATATTGATGGAATTTGTCAAATCTTGTTTTGGAAACACAAATGTTGTTACCCCTTGGCCTGGTTTTGCTGTGAAACTCTAATTTACCATTGCTGTATACACAGAGTTTTGCCACAAAACCATTGCACTATTACATCCTAGAATAGCCCATTGTGTGTAATCATCTTTTGGACATGGATTAGGCCTGAAGAGGAGATACGTGTTTCTTTTTGGGTTATAGCGACTGTAAATATGACAGCCTCCATACAAAAACTTAGTATTAGTAGACATTGTACATATGTGCTGTGAATACAGAATACATATAGCTCAATATCGTGGGATGGAAACCCTACAGTAGCAAAAGGGTTAGGCACTTGAATATTAAATTAAAGAAAAACAAAAATTGCAGGAACTAATCCAATGCATTTTGCCGTTATGGCCAGTATTGGGTCAACTGTTGCACTGCCTTTGAATGGAGACTGCATTATTAAAAGTGGCCATACATCAAAACCTTTCAAACATTTGCTTTATTGGTGGTTGCAAACTCTAACCGTTTGATCAATTTTCTTTAAAAATGGAAGCAAACACTTTGCAAAATAAAAACAAAAATTTATTTCAAAGTTAAATTGGCAAAACCTAACATTGATTTGAATGAGTGTATGAGTGAATGAGTGTTTGTGTAATTGTTTACTTAAAGTAACTACTTCTTGTTTTCGCATCCCAGTTATTATGATTATCAAGTATTAGTATGTTAAAAAATTATGTTTTTTTTTTGTTTTTTGGCTCCTTTATTTCTTGACAGGTTGATGATCTAACAACTGACCGATCCTTATCTCAGTTCAGTCAGGGTGGAGATATTGAATATATGGAAGATGTGCAGATGAATTCATAGTAGTTGGCATCATCAGCCTTTCATACTTCAATGAATTTAATACAAAGAGGTGTGTGACATAGCATTCCAGCTGCAGTAAAGCTGCATCCTTGGGTATTGGCAGAAATATTCTTGACCAGCTGACGATCACCTGATAACTTGACCAGTGCCTGCCCCAAATGTAATTGCTGTGATGTTAACTTTTATGGAAGTGAATTTTGATGACTTCTTAGGAGAAACACTTGTAACATTTATGATGATTGATATAACATTAAGGGATATAGTAAATGTTATAGTTGCATCCATCACTGTATTGATGGTTGTTGTTAAAGGCTGTTCATAAAATTAGTTTTGTTTGAAAAACCAGCTAAAACCAGTTTCATTTGGTTCAGTTTCAGAATATTTTAGAAACCCCAAAAAATGGTGACTGGAAATAAACAATTCTGTAATTGATCATTGATTTGGCTTTCATATCAAACTTGACTTCGAAGGGGCATTTTGAGTGCTTCAAAACAAGAGCATAGTTGATATTACTCTGCAGGAACCAAGAAAAGACAATAGTTTTGTTCCGTTATAATCCAGGGCATGTATTTTAGCATTTTGACATGGGCTCACAATAGTGGGGCTCTGTGTGTGCACATAAGTGCATATATAGTCAAAGGAGACTAGTAGAATGGTTTTGATTTCAAAAATGGTTTTCGCTTCCTCTAAAGCCAGTTTTCAATTTTTCACTAACCTTCAAAGCCTGAATTATTATCATATAGAATGCATCAGTCAGCTTGCTGCAACATTGAATAATATGAACATATGTTTTAAACAAGTGACTTCCAGTTTCACATAAGATTTGGTTCAGTGTACTTACAACACAATGAAGACTGTATTTCATCAATTTTTTATGTGCAATCTGGCAAGGGTATACTTGTGTAAAACCTAACATGCATGCAGCTTCATGGGCATACTCCTTGCCAGTCAGTACCTTTAGCGATGTAGGCCTGAATTTTGTTATGCAGTCAACACACACTAACAGTCATTGATATTTTTTATGATATTCTATAGACAAATCCAATCAGCGCTTGTGTTAAGTGACTGTAAGCAGCTATGAGTGGGGTCTATCAGCCTTGAATCATCATCATTTAATGTGTAATTGTAATTTCAAACCCTCGTTTTCAGTGAAATTGAAGGAATTAGGAGGCATTACAGTGTACAATCATCCATAGTCCTGGTAAGCAAAGAAACTGATAGATTAAAAAGGTGATAGACCCCAGTTATTGCAGACTAAAATCAAACCTTCACTTGCCTACTGAATTCGTCTATAACTGATTGATGATTTGTGCTTATCATTTCATGGAAGAAATACAGTTACCAGATGCTAGTATTTATCAATATATTGATGACTGTTTCAGAAGGGTAGTGCACAGTCATCACTTTTAGTGTTGTGCACCCCAATGTATTGATGGTATTTATTTTAAAGAATTAGTGATTATGTTGTTGTCTTACAAAAAAATCCTGTTTTTATTGGGGATACTCATTACAGATAAGGACTAAATGCAGAATTCACTTCATCATAAACATTACAGGAATCCTAAAAATATGGTAACTATTGTGTGGTATAGAAGGCACATAATTTTTTTTTTGGGGGGGTATATTTTACAATCAAAATTTGGGCTTATAACCTCACAGTGGGTTGTCTTTTACTCAGGAAGTTACATCTGTAAGATTGATATGATAAGCTAAGATGGGATGAAGTATTAGTGTGTGTTTGTATATCTTATTGAAGTTTGATTTAATGAATGAATTGAAATTTTATGAGTCTTTTTCTGAAGGTTTTTTAAAGGGTTGTGCTGTTACTTAATTTAATTGTATAGTAAATTTTTTTGCAATGCATCAAAATGGTCAAATGTAAGACTGGGTGCAACCTGTTATGAAACAGGACCAAAGAATGTTATGAAATTTTCACAATAGTTTTCAATATGAAGTAAATTTATACTCGACAATCTGCCACATGATCCACAAATCACGCTTTCACTTTAATACAAAGAAAACAAGTGACTTGAGCATTTTCTCTCCTCTCATGTTCATTATTACCTCTTGTTACAGTAGCTCTGCCACTTTGTTATCCATTCTATTATATTGTGTTGGTCATTATAAGATCAGATGTGACTCTTTGTACTCAAACATGACAAGTCCACCTTGTCCTCACAGAGGTGCCAACACTCCCTGATTCTCAGGGAGTGTTCCTGATTCTCAGGGAGGCTCCCTGAAAATTCAAGGATTTTTGTCCATTCCAACTAACAAATATATGATAACATCCCTGATTCAAGAAAGTTTCTCCCTCATTAAGTTGCATGTAATTCTAAAAAAACTCCCTTTTTTCTATGTGAAACCTCTCTGATTTCTGGATGTAAATGTTGGCATCTCTGGACTCATACCAGCAACACTATTTTTGCACACTCACAAGTCTGCTGTCAGCTATAGACGAATCCGATTAGCGCTTGTTTTTAGTGACTGTAGGCTGCCATTAGTGGGGTCCATCAGCCTAAAATCGTCTTTATTTATTGTTTACATGAATTTCAAACCTTCATATTTAGTGAAATTCGAGAATTTAAGATAAAAATTAGTGTACAACCATCCATGATAGAGGTAAACAAGGAAATCAAAAGATTTAAAGGTGATGGACCCCAGTCATGGCCGACTGAAATCAGACCATCACTCGCTGGCCGGTTTCGTGTATAAACTGCTTTCACAAAGCAATCACAAAAGAGTGTGGGATATGGTTTAAGTGTGTGTCATTTTTGGCCACTGTAAAATGAAATTGACCAAAACAATGTGTACCTAACATCTGTCCCACGATCCATTTAAATGCTATTTGGAAAATGGTCCATGAAGAGTTAGAGCTACTCTTCAGTATATTGTGAAGGAGTTATGACAGTCTTACTCATACATTAAGTTTATTTCGAAAATGACATCACTCTAGTGTTTACCATCATTTGATAAAGATATTAAAAGTCTTAATTAGAGTTGAAAGAAATGTAAATAAGATGTTATTCACATGAATTCTTGCCAGTTTGCCCTCATCACACTTTTCATAGTTTTTGTCCACTTTCTTTTAACTAATGCAATGTTATCGTTTTTAATCGTATTTAGATATTGTTTGGAGTCAGACTTGATGAAGAATATTAATTTGATGTAAATCTTGTTCCAGAATCCATATTGTACGTAAATTCTAGTCCAAATACTTTTTTCTAATAAAGATGTAAATTTATTCATAGTGCCACCACTTTTTGGAGGCTTCAGTCATCACATACAGCATAATTAGATCTATCTACTGATGGATAGTGTAGTGCATTTTGCTTTGAAGTTTAGCAAGGTACCATGCATTGAGATCAGGCTAGACCCCTACTATTAGTCAGCATGTACGACATAACACACAATATAGCTGCTTCTGTGAGGGGTTTTGGCCAAGGCTTATTTCTGTTTCCAAAAGGAAAAAATGGTTACATATATAACTGGACGCTTGGTACCAAATGAAATTTTATTGAATTTTGAATAAAAGTTGTGTTCATCATAATTTTGTGGGAAGGAAATTTCTTCTAGAAAACAGATTGGAAACGCATTCCCTATTCAGTACAACATTGTACAAATTTGTTGGTCCTTAGATAAGGGTAGCATCATGCATGTAAGCGTGTTGGCCTGAGATGGTTGAATTAAATGTCAGAAATAATGAAATCTTTTAGGTCTATAAGTTACCATTCCATTATGAATAATGAAACTTAAAATTGAGTGTTAGGGTAAGAAATGGTTTGTAACATACCATTACTTGCATGGTTGTTGCATTAAGGATTGCCATTATGCCGGTGGGCTCAGCCAATTCTGTAGAGTGGGGGTGGAGAGGAGGGATGAGTAATATTAGAAAAGGTTTTATCCCCTTAGAAAAATGTATATTACCATTGACTTGACTGATCTCTTCCTGCTCCCTTCCCCTTCAAGTCATCTCTGCTGTCATGGGTGCATTGCCTGGCTACTACTGCCAAGCTCTGATCAAAATATTTTAACCCTTGATTGTCCAAATAGTTTCTCTTATGTAATGCTCAGGGACAAAATGTATAGAAGTAGTAATTATACACATTTGTAAAAATATCGAGTATGATTAATTTTAAAGGTGGTTTAATTTGAAGGACACAATTGATCCAGTCTTTCTATTTTGAGGTGGAGTCAGGTCCTTCACTCCCTTTAATATGATTCCAGTCAAGTTAGTGACTCAAGTCTTTGCACTGTTTTCATGGGGGAAATTATGATTCAATTATTTCTTAAGCCATGACTCCCTGTAACTCTGATATTTAATGACAGCAAGATATGTCAGTAAATTTTTTATATGGAGTAATTTACATCAGTCTTTTTTAAGTATAACACATATTTCAGTCACATACCATAAAGTTGGACAAATATCTGTGTTGAGTGTTACCAGTATTAACCGTACACGTTATCTAACGTCCGATTACATTCAACAGTGTGATATACTACAATAATTGCAGTGGATATATTTTGCTATTATAATAAAGTGTGAACGTTTTTTTATTCCAGAAAATATTTTAGTTTTCTTCTTTTAATTTGACAGTGTTGAATAGTGGTGATTATTTAGCATATTTTACTTTCAAATTGAATATTCATTTATGAGCATTCTTAAAAATGACCTGTAGTCTTGTAAAAATGTAATAAAAACTATGTTGGTTTCTAGATGACGTCACAAAATACCCTTGCCGTAACTTCGATTGCGAACTGATTCAATGCACCGTCGATAATGCGAGTGTTCTCGATACATCAAAGATAGTGTATCGAATCGGTTCGCAATCAAAGTAACGACAAGGGTTATCTGTGACGTCATCCAAATGCGGCATAGGTTTTATTGCATATTCAAGAGACGACAGGTCATCGATTTTAGTGGCATAGTGGCAAGTGTATGCCATGTGGGAAGAAAGTCGGACGACACCCGGAGAAAAACCCACGTACATCATGTAGAACGGGACTCGAATCCATGTACAGTATATGTTAAACACAAGGGTACACAGTAGCTGGAATGGACTTCTCTGCCACTCGACGACCCACACATAGCAGGGATAGTAATCATGAAAGCAGTGTTTCGCCTTACACATATACTAGACAAATGTCTAACACTAACCCGTAGACCCTATTCGACATTTTACCCGTCCATCTACCCATGCTACTGTTAGATGAGAAACTTTCTCCTGAAGGGTTCTAATTATGTTATTGATCTTTTATCTCTATATCTTTAAGTCCTTCAAACGCATAACAAAAGATGCAGTAAGAGATAACCTGATCTGATCGATATTCAGTTCTTCAGTGTTGTATGAGTGCCAACAAAATTTTATATTGACTCCTTTTCTTGATAATTGTGTCACAACGACTCTATGCTCTCTGCGATCTTATTAAATGTCTCGTTATTCCAACATTATGTACCACCTCCGAAGTTGCACAGGGGTGGTTTTAAAATTTTCCTAATGATGACAGGATTGCTAATGAAAGTTTGGTCCAACAGCTTCCAAAAGAATGAGCTAAACGATTTAGGTTGTTATTCACTCTATGTCGTCACGTATGAGTAAGTGATTTGGAGTCTTCGTCAAACAAAATACATTGCTTTTTGACCCAAAGTGGGCCACTCATTTAGCAGTTTAGAGCTTTTGGTCTTGAAAATAAACTTGCTGAGCCGACAAGTCAAAACATTCCCCTCATTACATTTTAATGGTTATAATTCCTTCTTTTGAAAGCATTTTGACCAAAAAGTTTATGAAGAAATACGTGAAGCTTGAATGATGTCCTCAGTTAATGGTAAGATCACGTGAACAGTGACGTAGATCTGGTTTGTGCATTGAGTGGGGGCAAAAATTTTCCAACATCCGGTCGAACCCAGGACCGTCTTCCGGACTGGAATCGTTTTTAAGCTGTCCACCCATACGAACGCGAGCGCATACGTATGCACACACACACTCACACACACACACACACACATACATTTTCAAATTAACACACACATACACTCAAATTGACTTTCTCTGGAGGCCCTGCAGTAATATGTTTGTTACCACAACGTAAGGACTACATTTTCTTTATTTTTGTCTGTTGTTTTTTAATCTCTCTGAATTCTTGGGGATAAAACGATGATACGGTCCCCCAATATTTTCATTGGGGTAGCAATTACCCCTTTGCCCTCAGAATGGACAATCCTTCACCTATTGGATTCACTGTGACCCTTCGTTGTTTTACTTCCGCTGCCTCACCAGGATTTCCCCCTAAGTTACATGGCGACGCACGTGAACATTCATAAAGCAATCCACTTCATTGATGTTGCTGATCGAAAAAACATCCCGCTGTAGGCCTGGTTTCCTTTCGTTTTGTACCTCGTTCAAATATCTAGATATATTTTGAAAAATCGAATTTTGAACGCTTTGCCCGTATTTCGACTTTTGTGCCAGTTTCCTGTGGTTTGGGGTGACTGTAGATACAATTTCCCGCGCTTTAAAGCAAATTACATACTATTCTGGCAATATCACAGGGGGTTAAAAATAATTTTGGTCCACCTCTCCCCCCCCCCCCTTTCCGGTGCCGCTGTTCTATCTCTTGTGTCAGAATTCTTGTCTACAAGTATGCTTGGGTTTGATTCAGAACAAATTTATTAACAGCCCGAATATAAATAAATGCATGCAATAAGTCTGTTCGGAGCTACTTTGTAATAAAAGTTGGAAATAAAACTAATCCGTAAGCCGTATAGAATATACACATAATTAGTTTATTTTATCTTGCGTAGTAACATTCGATGCTTTCAAATATATAATAGAATTATACGGATAAAAATTATATTAACTAATTATTTAGGTAAGTAGTTTAAATGATGTTTCATTATTTACTTGAAAAATTGTAACCACACTTAATGACAATCTTCTGAAAAAACATATATAATACAGTATCGCCCAAAACTTCAACGTTATTCTGGTAGTGGTTTTGTGTGACTATTTTAGTTTTCCGCAAATTGTTACCAGAGGAGTATTTGTAAATTTTGCCCTCTTAAGGTGAAATATTTTTGTATCCATCACTTCTTGCTACATCGGTACGAATATATGTAAGCCAATTTTGTACCGTATTCACAAAGGACACTTACTGATGAAATTTCCATAGGGCCTAAGCTATCTCAAAAGTAAAACTGGACTGAGACAATCCAGGGAACCAAACTCTGGTCCTCCTTATGCTGGCAAAGACTTGCATGGCCATAGGCTGCATTTGGAGTGACTCTACAAGCATGCGTCCCACCTTGAAGGATCCACAGCCCCATCTTCTACCACCCCTAATAGATACGTACAAAATACAAAAATTGTAAATATGGAGCCGTCACTGTATACAGTCTCGTAAAATAAAAAGCAAAATACACTGAAAGTTTGTAAAGGGCCGGGACTCTTGGTAAGAGTGAAGTTCACTTGGCCGGAATGAAGTGGAAATTCACCCCCAAAAGAGCCTTATAAAACGAACATGGAATAAAATATCGCTGTTTTTGGCGTGACTTTTCATTTCCCTTCGGGTGAAGGTCTAAACTTAATATTGGAGTGGTCCTGCAACGCGCTCTTCTTGTTGCGCACTCTTTTATTTTAAGAGTGTATTACTGATTCTTAATCAATATGACATCCAGTAATGCCATTAAATCATTTCAACTTTGATACAATTGATGCAAACGCACGTCGTCCAAATTTACCATAAAATAAAGTAAATGACAGAAACTAGTGGCGTAACTAAACGGAGCCTGGGCAGTGGGACAAACCTCTAGGCTCAGAAAAATAAAAAGTTTGGAAATCATAACATATGTGACACCAGATAATCAATTGACACCTGTCAACTGCCGAGGGAGGTGTTCCAATTTTCTTCCATAAAATTTCAAATTTCTCAAATATAAATAAATGAGATTACTGCAGTTTTCGGGAACCCAATTTGCAACGCGAACGGTCAAAAAGTTTTACATTTTTGGAAGATTGAAACTATGGCGCTTTTTTGATAAAGTTTTGAATTGTGTAGAAGAACATGTAGGTGAAACATTTCTAGAAGACAACAAAGTTTCGGAAAAATTGAGTCAGATATCATCATCCCATGTATGATAACATGTTGACACCAGCGATTTTCAGTCCGACTGAGTCGCCTCGACAATCTGTTGCTCAAAAGGTGGGTTCTTCAACAATCCCCAATTTTTTATTTCAGATTTTCGTTCAAGAGATGCAAATGTTCTTCTACAAAATTCAAAACTGTATCCATAGAGTAAGCTTCATATAGTTTCAATATTTGTTCAAAAAATGCAAACTTTTTGACCGCTTTCTTGTTAAAAAGTGGGCATTGCCCTCTTTATGCTGCAAATTGCGTTCCCCAAAATGGTATTAATGCTCCTATTTTGAAAACATAATCGATTATCTAGGTGCTCCACCCCTTAGAAAAGTCCAGCTATGTAACTGGTGAGGACCTTAATCGTTGAAATATCTTTATGTCTTATATGTAATAAATGAAGGCTGTTCAAAATATGTATTTATGTTTGAGGTAAATATTGAGTTCGTTTTTCAAAACAAAATATAAATTTACACAGACTGATGGATTGCACAAAGTAGGTCTGAACGTCAACTTTCTTTCCTTAAATAAATAAATAAATAAATAAATAATTAAGGTTCTCATGGTGAGCAATTCCTTCATGAATTAATCAAGGATAATTTCCTTCACAAATTTTCAAATATTAATGTTAACGATGTTACTTCCATAAGTCTTACATTGTATTATATAATTGAATCGAGGAAGCCATGCTGCTGGTAATTATTGTTGAGGCTAAAAGGTGCGATAATAACGAGAGTTGTTTTCTTTGTATCCTCTTTGATGGAGGATTTTTACACTCAAGTTTTCCCTTTTAGCATTCCTTCCCACGTAAAACATCCCATGAAAATTGTCTTATTTCTCGATAAACTTTACTTCACCTGGAAATTCTGAAAGCAAAAAATACTTTATTTTTTCTTGGAGTAAAGTATCTTTTCTTGCGAGATCACTTTTGATAACTCTTAATTTTCTTGGACTCTGAGTAGAATCGGTCCCTTGACTTTCGTCATCATGAAAGTTATCAGTTTCGACATTCGATTGGTTAGCCTCGATATCATTTTCAATTGGAGTTACACATTTGTCATCTTTATACCTTATTCCCGACAGAGGAGCCGAAGCTCTGCCGGTATGTACAGATGTATTTGTAGTATTACGGCCTCGGGATTCAAATGAATCTTCGTCTGATACCATGCGAGGGTATGCAGAATGACGACGAAAACGTGAGGGTCGAGAATAGCCAGAACCTCCCCTTCCAGATTGAACAATTGGTGGCAAACTCGTCTCCTCTCTGTCATTTCTTAATGATCCTCCGTTGATTATTTCAGGAGTACTGATAATATTACTATATGTTGATAGCGAAGAAGTTTGACTTCCACTCCCTGTTTCAGTATTTTCCGTAATTATACGTAAACTGTCTACTCCGACGCTCCTTCTTCGTTTTGCCAGCTCCTTACGTTGCATATTTATTTTCTTCCAAGCGATAAATCGAACATGGTCAGACTTCAGATCTTCTTTGGAAAATGTGTTCTTCAGTTGATCCTTTTGCAATTCTAATTTAGACAGTTCCTTAGAGATAGCTCTTACTTCACTATAATGACGTATGTTATTCAAGTGATGCTTCCTTCCAAGCTCTGCTATGTCAAAACCAAGTCGAGTCTCCTCGTTCCTGTTCGTTTCATAAACCTTCGCCATCGCCGACGAAAGGATACCAGGAGCACTGGACCGACGTTTCAAATTTTTATTCGAGTTCATGATTTAGCAATATGACATCATCCGAGATGATTTTGTTCTTTTTACAACTTTCCCACCCCCTCTTAATCCAAGTTCATACCACGGGTGGAGAATCCGATAAAACGGGGCTTAAATTTAATTTCTAATTTCACAAGTCCCATTTAATGTAGTTTCATTTAATTCCACATTTCCACTGAGTGAAATTTCCACAGAGCGAACAGTCATCCACATAGGTAGGCCTAGGCCACGTGCATCAGGTGCCAGAGGAGGGTTACAATGAGGACAAACAGACACTGTCATATAAGTAGTAACGAAAGGAGTATCAGCACACCGAGTCTGGTCGGTAAATTCATCACACACTCAAGTTTTCTGACCTCAACGATGATTTTTTGTCCATTTCGATCCCGGTTTCTTCCGTTACAGGGACTGAATAGAATTCGTGAAATAGAGTCACACAACAAATATTAATAACAACAAGTGTGATCAAAATATGAAGAACGATACCCGTGGGATGGAAGTCTTCTGTCAATGAGGAACAAAATATCATAATTTCCCGCGGTACGAGTAACGCCATAGTTGTTTCAGTGCGAACGACGGACATACATGTATAATCACAACAAATGAACCTTCCCAAACTCACATGTTACTTTGATGAGAAATTAAACCTTATTCAGTTCCAAAACGCTCTTTATATGTAGGAACATTACCCGTTCCAGATGTTCCCAAGACGACAAAAAATCCAAAAAGGTTTAACAAAGACACGGTAAGCTTCTTGATGTAAATTAAAAATAATTTCAAGAGAGCATGACGGTAGACTGGGTTTCAAAGTTAGTTCAATTTTTTACCTTTGAGCTGGGACGTCTTTCATGGTCTAAAGAATAAAGTATTCCTTAAAATAAGCTATTGGATTATTCCGATGAAATATTACACTAAAAGTTCAACATTGAAAGTTTACTCCGACCATGTTAGGCTTGGAAATCTAGCCATAACAAATCAATGGACTAAGCTACCCGCTGTAGTCAACTTTAAATTCTTTGAGGTTTTAAAAGGACATACAGAAGACTACCCCTAGAGTGCGAATCGATAAAACTTCGATTTGAAAACACGATTTGGATCAATTAAAGGTGTTGTCAAGGGACGTAACTGGATTGTCAGAGGACCACAATAGAGCCCAGTCCACAAGAATAGAATCCGTCATGGTATTGCAAAATAAGATCAATAGTTATTTTCCATCGACTAAGATGGTAAGTGATTTGTGTAACGATAGCTGGCATTAAGGACGCCATCCAATCTAACAGGTTATCTTCAAGTTAGTTGGTTTACAGTTACATGTAGTTTTACGGCCCAGTTTTCAACCAATTGGTTCAAGTCGAGCCGGCCATTGCCTAGCTTTTTCCAATTGTGGCTCACTGGCTTGTTTTCTTTACGCCATTGCTTTTTATTTCCCCGAAAGGAAGAAATTTATTTACATCTTGAACACGACCACGTTTGGTCAAACGGTAGAGCATCCGCCTCTCACGCGGAATGCCCGGGTTCGCTTCCCATGTCGAGTCATACCAAAGACTCTAAAAATGGAACCTACTGCCGTTGTGCGTGATGCTCCGCATAAGCAATGGAATAGGGAAAACAGTCCAGTGAGCCACAACTGGAAAAAAGGACGTGGTCGGCTCGACTTTAACCAATAGGTGGGAAACTGGGCCGTAAAACTCCATCTAACTAACTAACTACATCTTGAACATATATAAATATATATACAGGACAAGTTGAATAAATATAATATTTGCAATTATCTATGTACATTATGTTTCCTTAATTTCATGTACCCTGTATACTAGTAATAAGGTAATTTCATGTTTGCTCTTCAACATTACATTTCAATTTAAATACCGGAGTAAAGGAAGACAAAAAACTAAATTCTGCGTAATTCAATCAGTTGCTCTTTTCCTTACTCCATTGCTTTGGCTGAGCACCAAGCACAATTGCCCTACGTGCCGTTTTTCGGTACTAACCTGACCAAGAGTTGAACTCGATCCTAACCTCCCGACTACAAGTCTGATGCTATAACCACTTGACCATACAGGTTATCTTCAAGTGAGAGGAGATTTAAGTCTGGGACACAAAGCATTTCCACATTACAAAAACAACAATGCCAGCTGTCTTTCAGATTTCTTCTCCTTAGTTTACATACATCTTCTTCGATAAGGACAATTAGGCAGTCCATATACTCTACAAACACCTAATTAATTGAAGCACTTACCAGTGTTTGCCAAATATTTGACAAGATTTGCTTCAAAATTGACTGAAATTGTTCCTTTCATTTAGGAGCGGAATCTAGTCAAAGTTTTGACAAATTCGTGCTCCTGTCTATGAGGTTTTTAATTGAAATTTCACTAGGACTATTTAGAGTGTACAAGAACCGATATTAGTAGCCATTCTTAATTATCGTAATTTAGCCTAAAATAATATCGCAAATGACATGCAGTAAATTATTCATGAATTAGTAGCCTATACCATGGTTAAATAATTCACACTTGGGTGAATGCACTTTAACTTTACAAGTTCTAAACAGGTATAGCCCCCTCTTAATGTCTGATTTGAGGGAACTTCTATAAGATACTAATATCCAGACTGGGTGGTAACTTTTGAAACATTTTGAAGGATTCCTATAAAAAAAGTCATTTGTTTTATAATCAGTGGTAGCACCACAATATCAAACGGGGGGGGGGGAGGTGTAAGGGGGAAAGGATAATTACTGGGGTACAAATTTTAGGGCGCAGGACGAAACAGAAACCAAACCGCCCGTTCCTGGAGTGGGAGTTCAGGGGGGCTAAGCCCCGAAAACTATGAGGTTTTAGCATGACTCTGGATGAAAAATTAAGTCTGTGGGGAGATAAAGTATTTATTTCTTCGATTAACTCAACTCCTAACTGATCTAACCTGGGGGGGGGGAGCAAGTGGGGACAAGAACAAATGTGGAGGGAAAATTCCCCCTCTTGCTCCCCCCCCCTTAGCGTCCCAGGGGTTCATAATGCAAGTCTTTTGAACCGTGCAGTGGTGTAGCCAGGATGATATTGGGGGGGGGGGCTAGGTAACAAGTGGGGGGGGGGCTGGTACCTCCGAGGGTCAGGCACGGCAAGAATATCCAAGCGGAGGGCCACCATCGGTTGGCGCGGATCGTACAAGAAAAGTTTGGGCTTTAAAACCCCTCCAGAGGGCCGGAAACGGCACTTCCCACGTGTTTTAAACTGGATGTACCCAGCCGCAAATGCGGCAATATTTGAATGGATTTCAGCTTACCTAAGGCAGTACCTTACCCTTTAACAGGAAAACCAAAAGTAGTTGTGTCCCCCTCTGAGAAACTTTCTTTGCGTTAGATTTCCTAGATGCAAAATGGTGCTATGTTTGGCAAAACTTTGAACTGATTATAGGCCTAAGTTTTAGGATTTTCCCTTTTCGGGGAGCATGAAAAATATCGAAATATTTTTAGTTTTTGTAGAGATTTTACAAGAGACATACATACTACCAAAGAAACAATGTGCAAAATGGTGCAGTATTTGTTCATCGGTACATTACGTAGTCAAAATTAATATACTACGAATTAATCTCTCAAAATAATTGAACCGCAAAGTAGAAGTATGGATCATGTTGGAAACACATGAAATCCGGACCTTGTGGACATTTCACAAATCCCCCCGACGCCATGTGCCAACTAGTAAAAAGAGAACTTGCCGAAAAAATCGTCCTACAGTGGCACTTGTCATAGTCAGGAGTGAGGCACGATGTAGGCCATTTGTTAAGGATGGAAGGGAAGGATTATCCGAAGGCAGTACCTTACCCTTACCTGCTTAAGGCATATTTTGTGTATGATAAAGTATAGGAATGGTTGTGTAAGAGTGGTCTCCAGTGTACGATTGCCTTATTTTCAGTAAATCAATCAGCCATCCGAAAGGCAGAAAGGATCTTAACCTAACAAAGTCACATTAAAGTTTGTCGCCGAGATTTTCGTTTCATCTTCGAAGTGAAATGCAATAAAGGACAGTGCAGATCACAAACGGTATCTAATTTAGTGAAAGTAAGGCATTTTGAAGTTATTACTTGATTCCATACGTGCGCACAAAATGTGTTTTACACACATTCATCCATGTTTTTTTTTTTTTTTTTTTTTTAATTTTTACACATTATTTATTTACTGTTTTGAAGGCAATACTTCAGTTTATTTCCGTTCAAACATTTTATTTTTTTCAATTACTTTATCAGGACGCAAAAAATCTGGGAGGCCTGAAGAAAATCTGGGGCGCCTAAGCACCCAGCCCCCCCCCCTCCCATGGCTACGCCACTGAAACCGTGTTAGTTGTAGGCCACATCAATTAATCATGAGAACCAGGGAGCTGCTATTTGGAAGCTCTCTGAAAGAACTAAGGCATCTGCTCAGTCGTTGTCCTTCTCGTGGAGTTTTGTTGCTCTATGTATGCACTTTCTACATTATCTCTTTCCAAACCCTTATCGTGTTTAACGGTCATAAGTTAATTTGTTTTTAATTAATTTTCTTTGATAACTGAAATGTAATTATGTCACGTAGTGGTCCATGAAATAAACTGTGACTCTTGATTGTAAAAAAAAGAGGGATTCCTTTTCCACAGAAAATTAAATTTAAACGGTCATTTTTGTTGTAACTTTGAATCACTGGTAAATTCTGTTTTATTTCGTCCCTCTGCTTTTCTCCAGTTGTGAGTCGCTATGGCTGTGCGAATTGTTTAGAAAAACTATCCCGTAGTGTCGTGTAGGCGTACACTATAAACACAAATTAGTCAAGTGGTGTGATTGACTAACAATGTTTGTTACTCATATTTGACTAGTCTGTAATTATATCTGACACATTCGTGGATATTAGTCAAAACTAAGTCAACAGGTCAGGGAGGCTAAATACTTGTTAGAAACCAATTCAACTGGGTAAAATATTAACCAACTAGTAGTCAACGTTGTTGACTAACGTGATCGATCAGTTCAGGCACTGTTTGACTAATTTGTGTTTACAGTGACCTACATTTAATTAAAAGTTGGATATTTATTTAAAATCTAATGTTGTGGTTCAGTGATTAAGGGCGTTTGCAATTGGAGCTTTTTAACGGGAAAGGGCGTTCTGGTTTAGATCCTGGGTACACTGTAAACATTACGATAAATTTACAGAACAACAAAATAAAGAGATAAATAAGGACTACAAAAAAAGTTTTGGAAAATTTTCAAAACTTTTCTGTAATCTCAGTCATTTTTCTCTTAATTTTTTGTTCTGTTAATTTACAACTTCCAACCTTTTGATTCGTAACGTTTTGTCAACTTCCACTTAGGATAGCCACTCATTCAAAGTCAGTGGATTTTATTTATTTAAAAGGTACTGATTGTTCTCCCGTCATAAATCGTAATAGATCAATTGCAATAACTGGTGTTTCTCATTTGTAGAAGATTTTTTGATTTGATTCCAAACGACATATTAAAAGTAGGCTTATTTCAGTAGCTAGCATGACAATAACTTAATTTGGGAGGCAAACAAACTCCAAGTGTGTTGTGTGTATAGGTCAATAAATTGGGCAAGGACATAAACCCCTTGTAGCCGGTATTGAACGACAGTGTATATATAAAACAGCATAGAGACTGTCATGCCTTCTCCTGTTCGCCCTCAGATAGAGTCCCTGAAAGGAACACTTTTTTGATATGTTGTGGAATGAGCTGGGTTTTTTTTTTAAGTTTTTTTAAGTTTTTTTTTTTTTTTTTGAAAGTATATTACATGAACAACCGTTGGTGAAAATGGGCTTAATTGAAGCAATTTTGTGGAAATTATGGGCCTTAGAAGCTGGCGGAGATTTTAGTGAAAAACAAGGCTCGGAAAAGGTGGTTTGAACTTTGAGGTAAAATAGCAAAAAATCTTCAAGGTCATGATATAATAGATTGAAAATGCCATGAATGACAAACTTGTCAGCTTTCATATGAGGGGTAGCTTGACCCTGGCGAAAACTTTGACAAGCTTTTAGAGGTCCGTTTACTTTTTAGTGTTATTGCATAAGTCAATTCAGGAATTAATGTGGGTATGCTACCATGAAGTCCAGGGTGCAGAGAGTTGCATCTTCTCTGAAAACTTAACCCTAACAATTATATCAACGCTGTTCACCGAACATGTAAATCCCTTTTATTGAACCCATGCAGCCTGAGGGGATATTTGTAATACATGCGGTGTTTCAAATCAGAACGGAAGAAGGGTGGTGACCTTTGCGCTAAATTTTACCGCAGTGTCCCATTAAATTTTTCTGACAAAAGTCGATTTGAAAATTTTTGAGGGTGTAGCACCCCATACTCAACGGCGGTGAAATGCTTCTCCCCGTCAGTTGTCGAATATTTAGTTTGTAGACTTGCAGCAAGTCTACCATTTACTGGCCGTCTTTACCAAAAGAAAAGGTTACTGGCTTGCCAAGTTGAACACATTACAGTAGCTCTAAATTAAAGCAGGGACCTGCAACAGCCTGTTGCAGCTCCCCAGTTATTCCCCAGTGAGGAGCTCTCTTCAAGCCCCAAGCTCCTACACGGAAAATTTAATTCTGTTTAACGAACAATGTTGTTTCTTTTGTTAGGAACGTAATGGTTAACATCCGTGATTGCAATTGGGCTGTGTATGTATGCTTCACATAAGTTTAGAGCTTTATTGTTATCTTTAGTTTAGTAGAGAAGTACAATATGGAGAAAAGTAAAGTCTTTAAATTGTGGTGATGGAGTGTCATCGTAATGAATGGCTAATTTAAAAATAAATTCTGTTAGTGGTCACAGAGGATTTGTAATTTCGAAATTGAGTGAAGGTGGAACCAATTTTTTGTGCGCCACACATGTTACAGGATAAAATACATGTTGGGAAGTGCAATCTATTTTCTCTTTGATTTTACAGGTGAATGATGTTGCCGAACATGAAAAGTGGCGGTTTCATTGAAACGTTTTGGCAAAGGTAACGTTTAGTATTACAACTGAAGAAACCTAAATAAGTCGCCCGTGTAAAAGGGGTCTGGGCTTTGACTTTAGGGGTGAAAATAGATTCTCAAGGTTTTTTCTTACCTGAACGCATGCAGCAATGTGACTCAGGGAAGATATTTTTAAAAGTGGGGAGGGGTGGAAATAAGGTGGATGTGCCTGTTCAGAATTTTAGAGATGTCGGTAAGACGGAGAGGGCTTAGGTCTAATACAGGAAGATACCTCTTTTTAAGTGATTGGAGCTAGAATTGAGTATAAAGGTATCGGGGCAGTCCTTTGGAAACGTTTATTAATAAGGCTAAGTGTTTATCATTACCCTGGCGCTGCAGATAGTTCCTACACTCTCCTGAGCTTGGGACGAAAGCACCATCATTAGAAGAACAATTTCTACGAATCTCCGAGCGATACTAAATGAAAAAGAGGTTTTACAACGAGCGGGATGGGAACTGTTGAAAGTTAAATGAAGATAGCTGTCAATAGGCTTAGCAGAGTCGTCCGTCGCAAGCGAGCCATCTTTAAAAATGTAGTACCCAATTACGTACTAAGGGATCGATTTAGATCATAAGTTAGATCTGGATCTGGATAATACTGTTCAAACCTCCGGGTGCAACACTCCGGGTGAAGTCAAACACAAGTAAGGGGTTGGTGCGCTTAAGGACTAGAGGTAATCTCCCGTCTACTAAGGAACCTCAAGGCAGAAATCTTGAAAAACTTGAGGTCCTGAAGGTCAGCAATATCCTATGGAAGAGGGTTCCGATCTCTGACATAGCGACCGAGGATAAAATCTGTGTTAATAGCAGTCTTTTTTGTTAGTTGGATGGTTGTGTACTATTTCAGTGGTGATGCCTAGAAGACCGAAGGAACGATTGTAGGAAGCTGGCGATTGGTCATTCCAGAAGGCCCAGTCTGGCTTTTTAGAGGGTAACAAGCCTATTGAGAGACCCTTATTTCAGGTTATCCCACCCTGCATTTTAGTGAATTACATATGGGAATGTTAAAACTGTCAAAAATCTCTCGCTTTGTTTTGCATAAACCTGGATAGTTATAGAAGAGTTTAAAAAGATATGAGTACACTCACCTGTTCTTAAGAACAAAGATGGTCTGAGCAGATACGCTTGTAACGAAATCATTGACTGTGAACAAACGACAGCAAGTGCACGTAAAGAGCCGGTGGTACCGGTAACTACTGAAATCCAGATAGGTGTGACGGGCCGTGGGTTATAAAAAACCTTTGTCTGAAGTTGTCGTCTAAAAGTTAGACCCGTGTGTCAAAAAAAGGCAATTTTCACTAAACATTTTTTAAACGTGAATTTTATCAGGGATCTAGAAGAGGTGATGGAGGTGTTAAACTTATCGATGCTGTTCACAAACGTATCTAATGCCAAGATCATGAAACGATCGTCGACAAAACTGACGAAAAGAGTAAGTTTCAATGAAAATTAGGAAAATAATTGCCTGCTAAATCAACCATAAACAAATTACCGTGTGGGATGGAACCATTTTTGTTTTCATGGCTGTTTCTTTTCTTTAAATGTAAATATTATCATCAAATTTGAGTGAATTATACTGGTGTGAAACAAAGTCTGGTGGAGAATTGGTATCAACACGAAGCTTCAAGAGAGCGAACTATTGCATTCAAGTGAGTCTTCTTTTATATGGGATGTTCGATTGGAAGTGTAACTTGAAGTGTCTCTGGAGGGAAGGGGTGGGTACGATCTTCAATACCATCGGAAGTCAGGTAGTTTATTGAATGAAACTGGGTATTTCCTTCACAAGAGGCTTTGGATGATCATCTATATAAGGGTGATATTTTCTCCATTAGTGTTCTATTGACTGATATTATGGGCCGTCCATTGGTATTTCTTTTATTTGAAAGAGCCTGTGCGTGAGTCACTTGAGTTTATGGATTTTCGAAAGGGTGTCATTGGCTGAGATTAATGGAAAAAACCTTTTCTCCTAGAGTAGACGGGGAAAACAAAGTTATTCCATGAAGTCTTCAGAGGGATCCGTTCAGGGTGCGTTTTATATGGCACCTTAAATTTGGCGGTGGGCCTCCTCAATATAATTTTTTTGCCTTGGCCCTGGATTACTATGGCACCCCCTAAGTTCATATCTGTCGACTTGATAACAGGCCAGTAGCCAGACCGGGTACTCGGAGAAGAGAACGGGGCTAAAATCTTTCAAAGGGGCACATTTTTTCAAGAGGATCACATGTGTACAAATGTATTACGTCAATGGCAAACATCAAAGTCGAGAGGGGTGGAAATTGTCAAATTGCTTCCCCCTCTCCCTCCTTGATTACGGGGCTGTGATAAAAACTTGGTAAGTTATTTTTGGTCGAAGTATAAACATGACACAATGGGTAATGGACAAAACGGGAGAGAAAACGAAACGAAAGAGACAAAATCGTGTATCTCAGAGGACCATTGCAAAACTTACATTGATATCTCCCCTGCAGAACTTATATTGATACCTCCCGTGCAACACTTTTATTGACACCTCCCCGCAACATTTATATTGATATATCCCCTGCGGAACTTATATTGATACCTTCCATGCAATTCAGATATTGACCCCCCCCCGGAATACTTTTATTGACACCCCCCCCCCCCCTCCTTTAGTACTTGTATTGATACCTCTATAAAATCTTCCCCAAATCACCTGGACAATTCATTTTGCCCAATTTGCAATTCGGGAGACCGTCTGCCTGACTGTTATCTAACTGGATCACAGAACATGGCCCTCCGTGGTCTACGGAATAATGCGCGCATAGGCCTAGTTATTCAAGTCTCTTACCCTCAACAGCACCAATTCTCCAGACCTTCTCACATAAGCCCCTACTACAATTGTCTGAAATCCATCCTCATTCATACACAATTTCAGTTTATTGCTTCCGATGAGTATACAAAAGCTTTGTGTAACATTCTTAAGTACAGTTCCTGTTGTGTAACATCAGTACAGTTCATGCTGTGTAACATCAGTACAGTTCATGCTGTGTAACATCAGTACAGTTCATGCTGTGTAACATCAGTGCAGTTCATGCTGTGTAACATCAGTGCAGTTCATGTTGTGTAACACCAGTACAGGTCATGTTGTGTAACAGAAGTTTCGGTACTCCGCATTGTTTGAATTAGCTGTTAATCAAAGAGCTGAGCCAATTGAGAATTTTGGTAATCTCCTACAAGAATTGTAGTTTGGAGTGAGGAGATTGGTCCCTTAAGTCGGCCGGGTAGATAATGTGTATATATGGTTGTGCTACTGCAGGCATGTAGATCAAGATTCTCTGCTTTTGTGCCTGTGTGTCTTAAAGGCCCAGTTCTCTCCCTCAAACAGTACTAATTCTCTTAACCTTCTTACTTAAGCCCCTCACGCAATTGTCTGAAATTCATCCTTGTCCAGTCACAATCTCAGTTTATTGCTTCAGGAAGAGTATAGAAAAAGCTCTATGTGTATAACCAAAACACTCTCAGTATGGTAATATGCATTGTTTGAATTAACAGTCAATCATAAAGCCGGGCCAATGGAGAGTTTCTGTACCCCCCTACAAGAAGTGGAGTTTGGGGGGAGAGGATTGGCCCTTTAAACTCTGATCTTCTTTGATGTCATTCAGTTTATTTTACTATATGTATGATGTTCCGGTATATAGTATTACGTCTTATTTTATTGCCTAGTTTGATATCCAGGCTTCCGGGTTAGAGTTACACCTCTACCTCTACATGTTGCGACACATGTTACCCTTCTACTTCATCCTAACCTTACCACCGACTGCATTTTCTAGTGTTTAAAGCATCCGACTGGCGACTTGCCTGGAGTTTGACTCCTGGTTGCATCATACCGAAAACTTTATGAATAAAACCTACAGCCGCGTTGTGCTTGTTGCCCAGCATAAGCAATACAATAGGGGAAAAAGGCAGTGAACCAAGGTGACTGAAAAAACTTAAACCCAATTGGACAGAAGTGGGCCGTAAAACTCCATCTAACTTACTAATTTAACCTAACTACCTAAACCTTTTCTAAACACTTACCTCAGTATAGACTTTTCGTAATAAAGGTTAGGTTAGGTTAGGTTAGGTTAGGTTAGGTTAGGTTAGGTTAGGTTAGGTTAGGTTAGGTTAGGTTAGGTTAGGTTAGGTTAGATGTAGTTTTACGGCCAAGTTTTCATTCAAGTGGTTCAAGTAGAGTCGGCCACGGCCTTTTCTCCAGTAGAATATAGAGGCATCGGCCTGAACAAAGAGATTTTGGAAAAGATCTTTGCCAGGTTGGATTACGCTCAACAAATAAACGAATTTCTCAACTATGTTGTAAATAAAAAAGTAAAGAAAGATAAACGAAATCATAAAAATAGAGATAATAAGTCTTGGAAGCTGCTGACATTTTTTTTTTATTTTCTCCTTTTCTCCTGAAAACTGCATGGTCCCTCTCTGAGGGGCGATCAATTTTCGCGACTCCAGATCCCACCCTTTTTCCATTCTGTGCCAGACTGAGGCACCAGACATTCCAGATTCAGCACGGTTTTGGCCAATAAAAGGGGTGGTCCCAGCCCTCTAGTTCCTTCCAGCCGTGGTCCTTTCTCTATAGAGGTAGTTTTCTGACATGTTTATTTAGCAAGTGCTAGGCGATAAACGATCGTAACAGGCAGTGGCGGCGCTAGGCTACGGGTGGACAAAATAGGGTTTTGCCCCTCAGATTTTGTCCTTGTTCGACCACTTTCCCCAGCCCCTCGTTAGGCCAGTTGGGAGTAGAGTTGACCAGAAAATAAGTAATGTACCCCTTGAGAGATTTAGTCTTTATCCACCATCCAGATATGCTTAAACCTTGTAGCTTCCGGGAACTCTGCCCCTTAGAACCCCACCCCAGTAACGGACTGTTTGGGCCCAGCTTTGTGCTGTTTCCAAAAAGCTGTGCCCTCCTAACGTTATCCTTTGCCTTGAGTTCTCCTCCCCTCAATTTTGACTTTCTGATCCCGACAATGGTAACAGGCCACTGTTTTTGATCCCCTATTATTGGTCAACAAGAGAACTTCTTTAAGCAACAAATTATAATAGCAGGATAAAATGAATATGACGTAAAAGCTCATTCCCATCGAGTACACTAATAGGTGTGAAAACCATTCTTTGTGCAACTCAATGTTGCTTCCTAATAACCAATGTCATGTGATAGTAGTCATCTGTACATATAGATAATGTGATGGATGCCAGGAACTGCTACATTTTGTTGGTTAACGATTGCAAGAAGAGTGAACATTAAGTTTCGATAGTGGACTCAAGGTAGGATTTGAACACATTTTAACAAGAATAGCAGCCAATAAAAGGACACGCGCCTGCCGCTCATTCATACCTCCAAGTGATCTTCACCGACATAGATGGGACACGTTCCGGCCCCATTGCACACGCTACTAGACTAATTTCAAAGCCTCTGTGAACATAAGGTATGCAAAGAGGTTTGTGTAATCGCGTCATAGGCAATCAGGTTAAATCACTGGTTGAAAGTTAAGAAGGGCCAGTCAGTGCAGAAGGTATATATATTTAAAAAATTTTTTCTAAAAGTCCCCACGACTCTCTGGCGAAGAGCCAAGGGGCGAAAACCAAACGATTATTCCCGGAGGAGTTCTGCTCCCTTAAGGAGCTTAACGTCCCAAATGGACAAGTACGCCCTCAAAAGGGCAAACACTGAGTGGTCCTGCTCTAGACTGGCTGAATAGAACAGAAGCCACAACCTGGATGCAGTTTAACGTCATGATTCCACTGTATCTTGTAAGCAGTGTGCAACCCTATCAACCCTGGTTTGTCTGCAGAAGCCTGTTTATAGTCGTCACCACTATGTTTCCGCTGCTGAAACGTTATTTGGTGCCATTTGTAGTGACTCAGCTATTACAACGTACAACTTTACTCCGCACCCATCACGATCATTTAATTCTATCCTTTTTCTCAGCTACACCCTCTAATTTTAAAACGCTTTAATTCAACCAAGAGAATGTGAAAGCTCGGCACCCTCTTTCAGCTCTAAAATAAGTTCAGAGAGACGATCTGATAGGCTTAGAAAATCCAAGATGGCGGTCACCAATTAAAAGAAATTAATTTTTTTGATAGCAACGTTTTTCCGCTATCACAGCATATTTTCCAAGTTTTGGTCAAAAGGTTTAGCAGTGTAATTTTTGCCTATATATAATATTCGTAACTAGGTCTACATTAGACACAACCAGTTGACATATCATTATATTCCTCTTTAGCTGTTAAGGTCACAATTTTTCAACAGTTAATTGTACTGCCCTGATTTCTCTAGTTTACCATTTCCAGACTTTGAGTACAGCCTACAGAAAGTCCTTATTGACATACCCACTTCGCCAGTGGGATTTAAACGTAAACGTACTTTCCAGGCGGTCACGGTCCTTTCTTGACAGTTGGGTGGGTGGCCGTCTTTTGTGAACTTTTATACTTTGCCATTGAAAATATGACCTGGTAGTAACTTAAAACACTCTTTTCACGCTTATTTCAACTGATAACAACCTTCAAAGTTACCGTTAAATTTACATTGAACCAGCTGTGAAAAAATGAACGTCATCCTTTCACACTAGACAAGGACCCTTACCTTCTATACAAGGGAGCTCTTACCCCGGTTTAAATTCCAGTTGAACCCAGTTGACCAATTCAACTTGGTTCAACTGGCTCCAGTTCGTTTTGCCCAAATTATATATTTAACAAACTAGGTTAAACTGGGCTCTACAGCTTTAAATTGGGATGACTAGTTCAATCCAGTTGAATTTGCCCAAATTCCATATTAGATCATCTGGATTTAACTGGTTTTCAACTAGGTTCTAACTGGGAGGGGTGGGGGCTTTTAGGGCTCCAACCCTCCCTTTTAGCCACTTAAACAAAAACATACGGGAAATTAGCAGTGCAACCCCCTCACACCCTTGTTTTCTCTTAGGTCAGCCCCCACCCCTTTTGGAATGTCTGGATCTGCACCTGAAAATTCATCCTCAACCAGACACAATATCAGTTTATTGCTTCATCTGAGTTTACAAGATCCCGATGTGAAATCAAAACACTATCAGTAGTCTGTACATGTTTATTAATGTGAGCTTCGGTCTTCTGCATTTTTGAACTTGCTGCCAATCAAAGAGCGGTGCAAATTGCCGGAAAATTTTTTGTGGACTACTACAAAATTTATATATTGGGATGACAGGATAAAGCTTCAATACTCCAGCCATCAACATCTGTTTATACCAACAATGAGTTAACTCTTGTAGAGGAACATTGACAGTAATTTACTGCTTTTCGTGGGAATCTCGTTCCTCTAATGGTGGTGAGCATCCATGTATTCGAGCTCTAGATTGCACTTCTTACAGTTTTAAATCGATGACCTCATGGCCGTCACCAGGGGGGTGCGGAGGATGCGAACGCGCCAGACCCGCCGTTCCCCCCCCCCCCTTCAAAAAAGTGGGGGAGGGGCTTCGCCGCCGGGTGGGGTGTGGAGTGTCTCCGGGTGTGGGGATTTTTTTAAATGCGGTCGGAATTGTGCATGTAACGGCAATCTTCCCTACGTTTCACTACTTCTAGACTATCATGTGGCGAAGTTTCAGCTCGTCGTCGATCTCGCAATTATCAAGTATCTTCGAGAGGTATATCACTATTCGCGTCTGTGAATCCAGGGCCGCTTTTTCATCAGTCATTTCCGCTCAACCTTCCTCCCAGCCTAGGCTTCGAATTCGGCATCGCAGGCCATAGCACAGTATTAGTTCGCTTCAGTTATAGTCAGTTCGAGGCAGTAAGGGTTGGCGTTTTCAGTTACGTTACCGAATCCTTCTGACCGCGTGCTTGGTCTAACGGTAAGAGCATCCACCTCTCACGCGGAAGGCCCGGGGTCGCCCTACAGGTCGAGTCATACCAAAGACCCTAAAAAGGAACCTACTGCCGTTGTGCCTGATGCTCCGCATAAGCGATGGAGTAGGGAAAAAGTCCAGTGAGCCACAACTGGAAAAAAGGCCGTGACCGGCTCGACTTGAACCAATAGGTTGGAAATTGGGCCGTTAAACTCTATCTAACTAACTAACTAGCTAACAATCCTTCGCGTATTTAGCAGTACAACACTGTGACCTACTTATAGTCTAGCGCAGGTGCCATTATTTCTTATAACAGAAATCAGTCATTTCATCCAAGTTATTTTTTAGTGTAAAACAGTTTATAGTTTATAGTCCCCGTCATGATATTGGTTCATAATCGTGGACAGACTCATTATTGGAGGAGTGGACCAAATTAGAAACCGACTAAATTTTGAACAGTGAGTGTTTCATACTTAATACAGTTGCAATTGTGTTAGGGGTCAAATTTATTTGTAAGTTAATCATTCATGTGTGTTTTCAAGGAGAATATAATGATTACAATTATCAATCACCCTTCCAGAAACAGTTAAACCTACGCCTGAATTTTCTCTCTTGGTATGCACCAGATTGCGCCATTTTAAGTTGAAAAATTGCAAAGCTCCCTACCAATGCCAGGGGCCCACCCCCTTTTCCACCTCCTTCTGCTACTGGCCTCGTCCACAACAATTTCCTCACTCACATGCTCGAATTTCAAAACGCACTCCCTTTGAAAAACGCTGGTGACGACCCAGGATCTTCACATTTTACTTCCACGGTAAAATTTCGGGTGCTTATAACCTGTAAGTTAATGTTTCGCTTGTTACTCATTGAGTTTTGGTTAACGCAGTACACCAGTTGAAACTCTGTCAAGTGTGAAAATTTTATAGTAAGTGTCAGGAACTCCTACCGACCTACCAGTCAACTGCCATCACCTAGCCACGATGGGTGCACAGGAAAGATCTCATCGTTTTCGAAGTATAATTGCAGCAGTTTTGCTACTGTCAGGTAATACTTCCAAGGAAAAGTATATTGTTGTAAGTGATTGAGACCGCTGACTTCGGAGTAATATTAGTAATTCTGCAATAGTGGTTAGAAACTTGAAATCGTCCGTTTTAAAAGTTTAAGACTTCCAGTTTGTTGTTTAATTTAAAAAAAAAAAAAACATCGGTCAAAACAAAATGCTCAACAGAGAATAGTATTGGTTTACTTTTTAAACGTGTTTATAAATCATCTGTAAACTTGTTTGTTAGTTTGATGGAAGTTTTACGCCCTAGTTTGTAACCAATTGGTTCAAGTCGAGCCGGTCACGGCCTTTTATTCCAGTTGTAGCTTCGTGCCTTGATTTCCCTACTTCATTGCTTATGCTGAGTGCCAAGTCTGCAAACTTATGAGACGGATTTATTGTGTATTCCGATGACTATCGTTGTAATGAATTTGAATGTTTTTCTGCATTCCTATTTGATGTATTTTTTTCTAAAAAGTTTAAAAGTAACCGTATTATATATTATGTTAGATTATGTTAACTTTATTCCCCAATGACTGGCCATTGACATAAATCTAATGCAATCACTGTATATCCTCAAGACCGACCGTACATTAAATGGAATTACGCCATATTTTTTCAATAGGGCCTTAAGTTGTCTATACATCCACAGTCCCATGAGTTTACTCCGAATTATGGGTATAGCTAAAATCCTTAACAAAAATGAAGGGATAAAGCAAACAAAACGAACAATGACCGGATCACCATTCCCCACTCCCCCATTAAATGTTGCGGGAACCCAAAGGGTCCTGAAACTTCAACATAGATGCGGGGAGCGAGGTTTTTCCCATATATTTTTGCCAAGAATGGTAGCCAGTGCATCAATAGTTGACTGGGGAGTTGGCCTGTTACCCTCCTCTTGGGAGTCTCTGTCGAATGTTTTCTGTGCCTAAGTTAGAGATGTCTGAAAGGGACTTTAATGAAGCAGCTGATTCATTACGTCACTTTGCGACCATGAATGTTGGACAAAAATTATGTAGAGCTTGTTGATTACTTCTTCACGTCCTCTAGCTTATCAAAGTAAACGGTCATTTTAATGGGAAAAACTTAGAGATGAAAATTAATCTTATTTTAACCCTGTCTTGATCGAAATCCTAATCTACTGATTACAAAGCTCCATGGCTTTAAACTGCCACCGTTTTTATTTTATGCATTGAGCCACGTCATTTGGTTACTTGTAAATTCAGACTAAGTTTAAGTTAATTGAATTTAATATAGCGCTCATTACTACTTACTAAAACATTCACTGGCGTTTCACAATCATACTCATTAGCTCATGGGCATCGGCTTTTGCGAACTTCAGTTGATGACTCCGAACTTCTCATAGCAACGGTGAGGTATATAACGACCTCAACGTGGATGGGCTAAAATGCTACCTATAAATCACATCTTCGAACTAATTAGATACGGTACTTGCGCAATACTTCGAAGAAAGGTTTGAAATGTTCACTCAGCTAGTCTGCACACTAATATGAGTTAATTCATAAGAATAACCCTCTCATTTTGACATGAAATGTTCTGGTTTACTAGTATTATTTTCCCTGTTTCCTGAACCCTTTATCGATTCGAGATCCGCGACATTACGAAACAGGAGATTTGGCTAATATATGGTACACGGGACAAAGTCTTAAGTACCCCAGATACTGATATCTGAAACTTCAAACCGCATTTTGAATAAAAATATAGGTTTTTGTTACATTTTTTAAAGGGAGAGGGTTTAAAGGCTTTTTGGAATCTGAGAGGAGTTTGCACATAATTGGAAATGAGGCAACTGTTCAGTATGTAGTGAATCCGGGGTTTTATCGTTTGACTACTTAATTTGCGCATAACTGATACTTGTCTGGCCTTATGGGCATTTTGGCTTCGATCATGTATTGAATCTTTTCTTTTCATCAAGTCTAGAATAGAGCCCATGCATGAAAGACAAATGATGTAAGTGATATGAGGGCCGTAAATTTGGTCAGCTTAGTGGACGTATGCTTCCATAGGCAGGAGAACTCCTTCAGGAGTATATGTTTCGGTTTGGCCGAAATGCTCTTTTACGTAGAGTCTGGAGGACTTCGAAAAAGTATCGTTTAACATTGAAGGGACTCTAAAAACATTTTTCAATTTACGATCACAGTCATTTGAGTCTTCAGCGCTTTAGTCTTTTTTTCTGGAAGCTCCTCAAAGAAAGAAAAAGGATCACAGTCCTTCAAACTAAAACGAGAGCTATAGAATTCTTCCCTAAAAGAACAGAACTGTTCATTACTCAATTAATAAATGGTATTTTTGGTTCGTAAATTTGTCATATGTGAATACAGATCACCAAGTAGCACAAAGTCAGTTTGGTGTTCCTGGTCTTTCTTTAGTAAAATTTGGAATCCTCTCCAATACAAGCTCTATGTTTGCAGCTATGATTTTAAGATCAAATCTTCCCACTTGCTTCCAGCGGAGGAAATTAAAACCCCCTAATACAGTTTTCCCTCCATAATTAAGTCTAGAAAACTTTTTCAATCCTTGAAATGAAAAAAAATATCGAAAATTGCCCTATCTGACACTAGATCATTGAGTGACATCAGTCAATTACAGTGTTGTTTCCCTAAATCTTCTTTCACTAAAAATCGAAAATTTCCCTTCAATAAACGCTTTTCATTGTGAAATAATTTGTCTAAAAATGCAATGTGCTGGAAACGTTTTAAATGTCATGGGAGAGGCTCAACTGGAAGGCCTTATATGAAATCATGTGTTGACAACGATCTTCAGTAACCATGCAATCTCAGATTTGATTATAGGATAAGATTCATATACTAAGATATTAAAATATTAAGATTCATATTCATAAATGATTTTTTTTATAAGAGCAGTAAGAGCAGTAATTTTGGACTGATCTTGCCTGCCTCAAGTTTACTTTCCTAACATGGTAGTGTTCACTCTTTAAAAGCATCGAAAAGGCAAACAAAAAGAGCACAAACTGACAGATGCTACTTTTTGCGCCACAAATTTTATTCTTAATATAACAGTGTTCACACTTTGAATAGTTTGAAAACTTGGATGCTCACCCCTGCTACTTCACTGCTGCGTCACTGCTGCAAAGCGTCTGGACAAACAAAAAAAATGATCGTGCACCTTCATCACGTGTTCCAAAATTTGAGTTTATTTGAAAATTCTGTGGCATTATTTTTCTAAATCCTTCCATAATATAGGAAGGGATCTAAAGTAGGGTTCCCCTTTTTCTTTCTTTTTTCGTGCAGTAAACTGTACCTTATTCGCTCCTTTGATGTAAAAAATGACATTTTAGCCTGCCGTAAAGTAGATTTGATAAAACTGTTCTCGTTTTGATATGCTGGACACGTATAAGATATAGACGAATCCACTTAGTGCCTGTGTTTAGTGACTGTAAATAGTCATAAGTGGGGTCCATCGTCCTTAAATTGTCCTCATTTATTGTCTTCAAGAATTTCAACAACTCACATTCAGTGAAACTGAAGGAAAAAATACAATATAATGTACATCCTCCCATGATACAGATAAGGTAGTAAACTGAAAGATTAGAACGTGATAGACCCTTCTTATGGCGGTCTGAAATCAGACCATCGTTTGCCGCTCGGATTCGTCTGTCTGTCTGTACATCAAGTGTTGTGCATCTGTACCGCACAAAAACAAGGGGACGTATGAGTACACTATGTGTTGAGCTTAGTGCGTGTATACCATCACGCTGTGTCCCACAAATTAATGTGGCAACCAAACTCGCTTGCAGTCTTAGAGTTCCACACAATTATACCACTAGCATGCTTTAAATAGATCTTTTCCTCTGTAAATTATATCCCATACGACAAATGAAAGTTTCTAACTATATAATTTTTACAATAATGTACAACACCGAACAATAAACTTATGATTCTCCCCTGCCCTATTCCCCTCTCCTCGTTGACAGTATTTTTGTATACCTACTTCACAGTCCAAATATTCAAATTGTTTTTTCTTGCAGTTGAATTTGCTGAGGGTAGCAATATCCTGAGAACCACTAATGGGTTCTTCATGGCAACCAACCTTCCACAACTTGGAAGGAATGAAGGACCGCTTTACATATACGCTCTAGATTCAACTGGTCTATTCAATGAAGGAGAATTTGTCGAAATAGGAAAAGATGGCTATCTTCCAAGAGAGCTCGTTTCCACTGGCACAATTGTTAACGAAAATATCATATGGGGATGCTATCTTGAAGTTCACGTACCTAATCATTACAAAGGTATTCGTTATGGAACGTATGGCGGAACACTAAACAACAACCAGCAATCACACATTTTTGTAAACCCAAACACAAGTAAGTGGCATTGGACAGAAATTTATTTTTAACACATATTTGGTGGAATGAACCCTTCATAAACAGAAGTGTCCAGTTTTATGAAGATGTTTTTTGCAACCAAGACCGCTTATGTTAAGCTTTTTTAGGTGGGGTGGGGGAAAGAATAGATACAGGTTTACGGCCCATTTCCTATCCAGTTGGTTCAAGTCGGGCCAGCTAAGGCCCAATTTACAGATGTGGCTCACTGATTTGTTGGGTAGAGAGGTTCAACAATGCGCCACATCACATAACGTGGTGTATTTACCATATGGAAACCTAAGGGGTGGTTCACACTTCCATATCCAAGTTCCTGTCCCTTCGAAAGCGAAAGTCTGGCATAATCCTGGCCAGATGTTTAAAAAGGTAATATAACTGTTTGAGTTAACCTTCCAAAGTCGAAGAAGGTAAACACAAGCCCAAAACGGAATGCACCACTAAGATTTTTTTCATCTCTTCAGAAAATTTAGATTTGCAAGGTATGCACACAGTTACATTGTATCCGAAGACCGACAATCCCGATGAAACCGATTTTAACCCCAGTGACCCTATCGGTATCGCCTGGAGACCTGGTTGCTTTAAGATAATATGGTGCAGAGGGAAGAAGCTAGTAAACATGGGACCGAAACTGAAACTACCTTTGGGTGAATCTGCTGGTATTTATACGATTCAAAGAAGAGGCAGAGGAAGGAGAGGATGGTCTGTACAGCTAGAAGTGATCGTAGCAAGTGAGTACGTAAATACTCGATCTCTACAAACAAAAGACCCTGAACATAGTCGCGCTCTTATTGAGTATAAATTATGAATCCACTCCATTCTAGTGTTAATTCACTTCACTGATGGTGAAATTCACTCTAGGTAGAGTGTTAATTCACTCAGATAATATTGTTATTCACTCCAAAAGAGTGAAAATTTACTCCAAGAAGAATGAATATTTATTCTTTAACGAGTGCCTGCCTGTAGGGATCACTGTATTTTAAGAGTGGTCCCTGTAGGCACTCTACCAAGAGTGAAAGTTTTCTCTTTTCGATTTAACTTCTGCTCTTTTGGTGTGGAACTTTAAAATTTTTCACCCTTCTAACGGGTGAAATTTCACTCTTGCAATTTTAGAGTGTAGGGTTGCAATGAAAATTTGTTTTGCAATCGGCACCTTTACGTTGCCTATACATTTGGAACTCGTAAATTATCAATGAATGTAATTGCGCTTAGCTCTTCAACCAGTGGCGTAACTACAGGGGGAAGAGGGTGATTTCCCCTGGCTCTGACGAACCGAAAAATTAGGAAATTTGTCATTTGTTACACCGGTTAACAACAGTGTGGTTGTTACTACTCTTCTTTCATAACATTCCGCATTATCTCCCAAAAAGCTCCATGTAATTATTCGTTTAAAAAAGACAAAACTTTCTGCATCTCTCGCGAGCTTCAAATTGCAATCCCTAATCCAGTAGTGTTTGCTCATAAATTAGTATGGCAAATTTTTCTGTGCTCTGAAAATGACAAAATCGAAAACTTGTCATAGCAGATCAGCAAGTGACTCCGACAACAACAGAGCTGTTCATAAGTTTTATAAAATTCCTAACTTTCTCCAATTAAGACTCTCGAAGCTTTTAAAATGGGGTTGGAGAGCATCAATTCATATGCCTTGGATAACATTATGTATCAACGATTCAACATTTGGCCAAAGCACAATCTCAGATTCTCCAATAGGAAATTTATGTTCTTCATTTATCCCTCAACTTTTGAAATTTCCTTACAGGAAACTCAGAACCGAAAATATTCTGCAATGCAAGCTCCGTATTTTGAAATATTCGTTCAACTGAGGGCAAAAATTTCGTCTATAATACTGTGGTGTTCACACCTGAAACAATCGGAAAATGCCTAGCTACGTTACTGTCTTCAGAATAACGTTATCTCTTCACTGATCTGTCATTACCTGTCTTTCTCACTTGTTCATTAGGTTGTCCTTTCGGCTACTATCGAAGTGGTTCCGGTTCTTGCACTCTCCGTACTAGAATATGTCAAAATGGAGGTGTTGGCAAGGACGGATCCGACTCCTGTTTGTGTCCGTCTCCTTATGGTGGTTTCATGTGTGAAGGAGGTAAGCTATTGTCAGT
Source organism: Holothuria scabra (assembly GCA_037179385.1). Lineage (NCBI taxonomy): Eukaryota > Metazoa > Echinodermata > Holothuroidea > Aspidochirotida > Holothuriidae > Holothuria > Holothuria scabra. Next base: position 2,246,692 of record CM074193.1, read on the forward strand.
TAAAATTGTCATTATAAGTAAATATTTAGAATTGTTAGTTAGTTGATAGAGTTTTACATCTCAGTTTCTAAAAAGTTGGATTAAGTCAAGCCGGCCACGGCCCTTTTTCCAGCTGAGACTCACTGGTTTGTTTTCCATACTCCATTTTTTATACTGAGCACTAACTGACCAAGCACATGACAGCAGGCTAAGGTTCCTTTTTTAAAGTCTCTGGTATGACCAGACTAGGATTCGAACTCCCAACCCCGGCTTCCAGTAGGATGCTCCTCCCTCGTGACCATGCTTGTACTTGGGGGTTTAAGCTATTGTCAGTTACGCTTGTTGAATAACATAAAGTTACATTATGTTATGGTGGTCTTCGTCTTTGGAGGAAGTACTGAGACTGAAGCCATAGTAAACTGAAAATTACAAATAATTGCTTAAAATTTAAATTTGAATAAATTATTATCACTCTGGGTTCATCGTTTGTGTACACATACTAAGCTCTATTTAGGACATGATAAAAAATAATTATTACGCTTTTATAATATTATTACTTACACCCGTAATAATTATTACGTAAGTAATATTACAACGTACGTCCATAATGTTATAACGTAATTATTACTTGTGTTACAATATTATTTAGGTACGTAATAATTACAAAGTAATTACGTAACACAAAAATGTTGCCATGTCCTCAATCGAAAAGACAACAAATAAAGAAAGATAAACTTAATTTAACAAACACTTCGCGTGAAAAAAATAATTCCATGTTTTGTTTGGAACGAACAATTGAATAATCATTGCTTCGCACGTGATAAGTATCACTATCGCTACGTTAGCTAAAATATTACACCTAACATATATATACAACATAGGCGGGTACCTTGATGACTACATCAAATCACGTCTGAAAGTCTGTTTTATTTTTTATTAAAAAGGGAAACATTTTAAAGGTAGTGCTGTCACCTTCTCCTTTTTTAATACAATACTAAATGTACATGAGCCTAATTTTTGCTATTTTATGTTTCGCATTTTCGATGTCAAGAACTTGAGACGGGCTACACAGGTCTTCTCGCTCAGTATGAACAAAGTTCAACGGAAGGACGACTTCGTTGTCGAGACTTGAAAGGCGGGAACGAGAAATGCAAAGGATTTCTCTTGTGCTATTGGGACTTGTTTGGTTGCAAGTGTGCACCAGGATGGTACGGAAACGAGTGTCAGAGACGTAAGTAGAACATTCATGTCCAGTAACAAATTTGAGATACTAGATGAACATCTCGCGAATATGGACCCTCGGAATAAGCACCTTCTCCCCCAATAAAAGGGTATACTGAGAGTAATATAACATATTCAGTTCTCGTGGTCACAAATATGGTATTTTAGGGTGGAATCTATCGTTTTGAGTGTCATAAGCTCTGAATGCAGCCCCACATTATTACACAGAGGCTCAATTCATTCATTCTACGCCATACTTTGTTAGAGGACCAACAAATAGGTGCTTACGGGGATTGAACCCCCCCCCCCCCCCCCCATTCCATGTAAAACTTTGTAAACCAGTGGTAAAATATTACTACTGTTAAGCATTTCCAGTCCTTTCACATTTGAAGAATAAGTTTGGCACCAATTTGCATCTTGCATCAGAAATTCGATTTTTCAAAGTGAAGGTGGGCATAACCACCTTTTGGACCCATCTTTCGCGTCGCGTCTCCTGTAAACTGTAAATGTCACGCAAGCCAGGTGAACGAAACTGATATATCTATATTAAATAATATAACAATTAAATTTGTACATTGAGATGACGTCGTGTAAACTGAGGTTTATCCAGGACTAATCATCCTTTATTTTGCTGATCTTCGTATTTTTCGTGAGAGCCCAACCAAAAAACATCAGCTTCGGCAGCTCACTTGGCTTCACTGTTCAAAGGGATGGCTTGATGTGAACAAAAGGGAAGACCACAGAAATTTTTGCAAATTCTTGCTCTGTTTTGTTACAAGCAAATAAGCGAATAGATCGCTTTGAATTGTAACATTCATTTTTATTTTTTTTTCTCCAAAGCCTGTCCTATTGGGAGATGGGGCATTGGTTGTACACAGGTATGTCCTGAATCCTACCCGAAATGTGACCGTTTCCGGGGACCGCCAATCAGCATGGACGGATAACAACTTCCTGTTGTCAACGTCTCGATGGAGTAATCTGAAGTTGTACCTAGTTCATTTACAATTTACGGATAAGTTAAGTCAAAAATATTTAATGGTTATCGGTTAATGCTTTAGGGTTAGCTTTTACTTCTAATCTTTGCTACTTAATGGACTATGAATTCAAATGTAAGTGACCATTAGGTCAGAGGCATACGGTAATTTTGTTTAGTGAAAATTGATCATAACCTTTGTTGTTTAAGTAATATAAAGCTTGAAGTCCAACTGGTACCCAAGAACTTATACGAATCAGGTGTGTACCTGTTTGTTACGGAGAGGGCCATAGAAAGGGGTTGTACGAGAGTGGGGTTGCCAGCTCGAGGCTGTTGCAAGGAGGTACGGGTGGAACATAACTTCGGCTATAATGAACAATTGTTGAAAGCATTTTGTTGGTACGTAAGTTTGTGCGTATGTGTGAGTGCAATGTTTGTGCGGCGTGTGTTTAGTTGTTGCCTATTGTATGGGTGTTGTTTTAAAGCTAGTTGCTGCACAGGTTGGTTTGGCATGAAGGATGGACGTTGACTTGTAAGTCAGTTCATAGATGTCAGGATCCACGGAGGTCTGGAAAAATACTGTCAGTTCCATTTTCCTTTTTTTAATTTTCTTACACCACGAAGGGTAAAAACTACTCTTTTCTGAGTAAATTTCTGACGGTAAATTACCATACTGACAAAATTTAAGTAAAACAGTTTCAAACAAGAAGAAAATGAAGGATAAGCCCAGTGGTGTGCGCAATAGGGGGCGGGCCATGGCCCCACCTTTGTATGCAGTCGGGGGAAACAACCCAGTCGGGGGAAACAACCCAGTCGGGGAATTTACACGGGAGGAATTCCCTTTGAATTGATCTCCACCTCCATACCAGTCGGGGGAATGGACATACTGCCAACACCTCAAAAAACCTGCGCACGCCACTGGGTAAGCCTCGTGAGTGACCAAACCAATGTTCATCAATCCTTACTTTATGTTGGTCTATCACCGCCAGATGACCATCTGGTATCCCTCCATAACCTCTCGGTTATAAATATTGCGCTCAACTCGGTTATGAATAATGCGCTCATTTACTTAACTTTAGTCGGGCTGTGCTGTTTTAAAACGTGGTTATTTACAAGCATTATTTTAATTCTTTTCAATCTTTGTACATCAAAATACAGTTATGTACGAGTGAACAAGGTTCTCGTGGACCGGTGTGTAAGAACAGGATAATTTAATCACTCTAAAGGTCAACGATATCGTTGGATGCGGCCCTCGTAAATCACTTGCATTAAAAAATAGCTCAGAACCCAATTTAGTTTTGAATTTTGATATACTAAAGAGGAACATATCTCACCTTAAAAAAGGGTCGTTGCCGGCTCGACTTGAACCAATAGGTTGGAAACTGTGCCGTAAAACTCAATCTAACTAACGTAAGCATTTTGATGAAGGCTTCATTTATTTTCCAAAGGTGAAGTAAGAAAAAGACCTGTGTTTAAATTTGATAATGTTGTACACTTGAAATTGCCGATGACTACACTTACTTTGGAACTATGTTTAATTATAATATGTTTAATAAAGCTAAGAAAAGCATGTCAACGAAGTAGGTGGGGCCCGCTATATAGTCTTCTCGTCAGGTTCTATAAGCTGCCGTTGCCCCATGACATTCAGTTACAACTTTTTGATCAAATTGTTCTTCCTGTCCTCTTGTATGGTGCGAGGTTTGGGGTTTTGAAGACATCTCGCAAGCTGAACCGTTTCATGTGAAATTTTGCAAAAAAAAAAAAAAAAGAAAAGAAAGAAAAGAAACAAACAAACAAAACAAAATCTCTCAGTTCCTAATTGTACTGCCAATACCAGGTACATGGGGAATTGGCTAGATAGAGATTACAGATTACTTAAGGCAATTAAAGTAAGAATCGTCCCCTTTTGGACAAAAACTGTTCATGGTAGTAAATATTAGCTTTCCTACACCTTTTATAATCTTTTAAAGGGGGGGGGGGGTAAGCAAAAATTTGATTTTCATATGTGAAAGAGGAACCAAATCTACACAGTATGGTGAAAGTGGACGATGCGCACTGTTTAACAAGAAATTTCCTTACTGGCTAACGATAACCCTCATCCCCAACCCTAACAAAGAATACAATCTATACAATTGCAACAGCCAATCAAGAAACACTTTGTTAAACAGTGCGCGCCTACCCGTGAAAGTTTCCATCAAATCGGACATGTATTTATCGAGATATCAGTAAATGAAGTGAGTAGATTTGTGTTCAAAAGTGAGTTTCAGGGTAGCAGAGCTTATGCCACTTCCCCATATTGACAAGGAATGCTTTGTTTACCTTTGTTTTATCACACTGTTGTTGACCTTCAAACTAATAGGAGTATGACATTCATGTCAGTAATGCAAAGTTTGTAAAATTCTCATTCCACTTATGCAATCACATTTTAATAATATGGGGTTGCTGAGGAGAAAATCCAGTCTAAAGTTTAAAGAAAAACAAAAGACTGCCCATTAATGTGGGGATGTGATGTCATATGTGCTTGCCTCAAGTTCATCTCTTGTTGAAAATGTGAAAACTTTACGTGCTCATATCTTGAGAAACACACATCGGATTTCAATGCAAATTTCACCAAAATGCTCAGAATAAGTACTCCTCTAACATGCCAGATCCTGTTGTGACCTTAAACTATAAAGTTTAACCCATAAACCCATAAAGTTTAAAAACATTCTTGATTATTCTAGAATGTCAAATACTTGAATTTTTTCGACCCATAATAATGAAACTCTTATTGACATTTATTGGCTTTAAAAGTTAATAAACAGAAGACGCTCTGATATGTATGAGCAAGACTGGCTCTCAGAAGTGTTGAATAAATCCCAGTGTAAGAACTATCGCATTTTTAAGACAAAATTGGAACTCGAAAGATATCTTGTTTGTTTACCTAATAAGGTTCGCATAGATTTGTGAAAGTCCCGATGTGCTAATCACAAACTCCCCTTTGTCACTGGAAGATTCCTTAAAACACTTTTAGCGAAAGGATTTGTCATTCCTGTACCGCCGAGAAACAAGGGGATGAATTTAATTGTTTATTTGGATATAATATGTTTCAGAAGGAAATGAAAATTTACTTAAAACGTTTCTTTACCGTTAACCCCAATGCAATTAAATGGAAGCAACTTTTCCAGACTAGACAAAAATCCATTCTCAGAAATTTCATTTAGTTTCTAATGTTCATTACGAATCCTTGCAGCTAATCAATTTATCTTTCTGTCAGACTGGTGGCATAGATATCTCGCTGCCTCCTCAGGTCATGTTTGGGTTTTTTTGTTTTTCTTCCTTTTCCCTTTGTTATTCTGTTCATTTTGAAAAGTTGTATTGTTTTTCTTGTAACATTTGTAACTATTCTACTTTGATTTTGATTCATACACCTCAGGTGAGGTAAAACGAAACTGAAAATGAAAATGATGTGCGGTTCTCGAGATGTTAGCAATTTAAGTTGACACATTTTTCATGATAAAAGTGAACTTCAAGCAAGCACGTGTGATTTCACGGATTCACTCTGTTGGTCAATGTTTTGTTTTTATTTATTTTCACCTATTAGTCTGATGTTGAATTGATTTTTTAAACTCCCATCGCTGAGGGTGCATGCACCTAAGGTATCAATATATCAAAATTAAGTTGCATAAAACTGGTGGTAAATAAAAACAAAGCAATGGACAACAATGTTTGAAACCCATGGCATCACACCTGCTTGCTTCAAGTTCATTCTATCTAGAAAATTTTCCACATTCAGTTAGTAATATCTGTAAAACCGAAAATGAGAAACGAATGAAATTTTCACCAGAATTCTTAGGATATGTCACTCTTATAACATATCAAAAATTTTGTTGGCTCTGACAGTCTGGACTATTCCTATAACCCTCTGATCGCGCATTATCCCGTGATAAGGCACGGACTATCGTTATGGTCAACCTTTAATACACAAAACAGTTTCTGATATTAATGACACAAAACAGTTTCTGATATTAATAATAGAGAGAGGTTGTCGGAGCTTTGATAAAAAGTAAACGTGGGGTAACACTAAGACTTTGAAGGAGAAATCATGTAAACTAGTAAGTGGGAAAATGTGACGTTCCTTGTGGGGTACTCGATCCGCCTAAAAGGTAACAAGACAATTTGATATCTTCTAACTTTGTGACTAGGCAAATACTTCATATGGTTTCACTGTGATTTACACAATTGAAAAATGAATAACAGACCAGACTAGGGAGAGCTATTTTGTGATGATCTGATAAACAGCATCAACTTACGAAAAATTCTTGTTCCCAGTAAACCTATCCAAAGTGATTACTTTCACTATTTTAAATGTTCCTTCACCCTTCATTTATTGTTTTCGTTAAAGTGTACCTCAAGTCAACAAATTGAAAAATATATATTGAGGAGCATGAAAAATGAAATCTAACAGTCCAACTCCCATAAGACATTCACGAGCTGAGATATAAAATGTTGAAGTGTATTCACTTACCTTAAAATGGTGTATTGCGCAATAATTTGTGATATCATTGTTGTAATACTCAAATTACAATCTTGTATTTCTTTGTTTTCCTGAACGGTACTGCACCTTTAAGTACCAAGGTGTGATAGAACTATTAAGGGTTGATGTAATTAATTAAGCCCTCTCAGTGCAACATATATGCAAACAAATAGGAAGTATTCAAGGTCATAAAAACATTTTAATTTTAAAGGGAAACAAAGCAGGTTATGTGAGTTGTACAACAAGAAAGTCGCAAATTATTGCGCAATGGACCAATTTGTTTTAAGAAAACAAATTTGAACATTTTATATCTCACGTCAGGAATTTGCCACGAAGATGGGAGTTGGTCTGCTATAAATTCATTTTTCATGACTTTAAATATATATACTTTAATTTTTTGACTTGAGGTACACTTTAAGTAAAACATCTCCAGTTTGTCGAAAAGTTTCAAAGCATTTACCTTCATCCAATCGGGCGCAACCCGGAACTCACTTGTATTGTCATATACCCACAGTTGAAAAAACTTGTGCGCATACAGAATTCATCAATAAAACTGTTTAAACGTTACTCTTTTTCTTTTGTATTTTCCTTTAAAGAGCAAATGGCAGTGTTAAGAATAGTGGATTGCCCTTTTTCATGATTGGCTCGTGGGAGTCATGTGATATTGTATCTCCTCAAATGTGAAATTTACTAGTATTGACTGCTTGCCGGGGTTAAATTTAACCAGGATCGGTGTTCTATTTACTCCAACACAATCCTGGTTAACTTTTAACACAAATCCTGGTTACACTAACACAACTTCTGGTTAAAATAACACAAATTCTTGTTAAAAATAACTAGGATTTGAGTCAGTTTAACCAGGAGTTGCGTTAAATTTAACCAGGATTATGTTGGAGTAAATAGAACACCGATCCTGGTTAAAGTTAACCCGGTGTTTTTAGATCTTTCTTATAAGAAAGATATTTTGGAGAGAAATAAGAAGAAAATTTTGAAAGTTGGCGGCAACTGCTTAGGAATAATTTGGGGCGACTGTTCTTGCCCTTCAAAAAGAAAAACACCCATATTTGCGCTTCCATTCCTCTGTTCCTGGGGTTTCCATCCACCAATCAAGTAGTAAATTGTCAGTTAAAAAGACCATTGACCATTAAAGTTTGGAGGGAAAGGTTTTTGTGCCAAAAATGTGAAATCTTCTGATCCGTACATATAACGTTGTTTGTTTTTTTTAAACGTAGGAAGAAATTTATTTCATCCTCAACATATATACATACAGAAATAAAAATATTATTTACAAATATTTACAGTTCAATTAAATTAACTATCACACTTATACTTTGAACATAATTAGTTTGACTTACAGTACAACCCTATCTGCTTTTTTCAATGGTAGCAGAATTTATTTTGGAGACGTTGCTTGGTAATGGAAAATGGTAAATACATGCAATTAACAATGAGGGAACATATAACATTGTTGTAACGTTGTGTCACTTCTTGACCTAGCTAAATCTTTCAAAGGCAATGGATTTTATTTATTTATTAGTTACTATTGCTGCAGTGCGACAAACCATAAATTTCGATAATACTGTATAGTGCCCTGACCTTACTTTTAAATTCTGTATATCAATACCAGAACTATTCTTTTTCAGTAACACTGTATCCTTTCATTGCATACAATAGGTATAGAATGTCAAAAGAAGTAATTATTTTAACAACTAGAAATAGACAGCTTGGTAAACTTGCAGACAAGTACATATCAAAAGGACACGACCCCCTGACATGCTCCCGGTCTATCAGCTGGTTCGGTGATTTGTTGGCGCGTGCGTGGGATACACAAAACGAGCTCAGTACCGCCTTGTATACGACGTTTCCTCGTTATCGCGGAGTGTTTACAACACTAAGCATAAATATTAATGGCTAATCAGAACGAAAAGAAGGACTCAGTCATACTTAAAAGCAGATTAAAATCAGTGGCGTAGCCACGGGGAGGGAGTTTGGGGGTTAAGAATCCCCATGACCCGACCTTGCAATGCAAAAAACACCTAAAATAGCGGTCTTCTCTCTATCCTTAGACATTTCCCTCATGTCGTGTCGTGCCCCAACCTCCCATGACACCAACCCCCCCCCCCCCATCCCATCCTCAGGAATAATGTCACCAAATTTCCATGAAAAATCAAATTTCATACCAGGCGTTGTAGGTGCCGGGTTGTTTTGTTTATCCCGACGATTTGGGGGATGTGAGTATGTGTATAAGCACCAAAACGAATTACTGAACTCGCTTGTAGTGAGTAGTGAATGGTTGCGTTACCAAGGATGCTACATTTTCTTCTCAACACTGTATGTTGATAACACTAACTGCATTAGAAGGCAGTGAGTACAAAATTAGTGTCTCCTAATGTCAAATTTCTGTTATGATCTATAAGATAACGTAGCCTACACGTATTCAAAATGATCACTTGGTAAATATAAGCAAGTTTCTATTGGATGCAGAATTTTGTTACTACTGGGTGCAGAATCTTGAAAAATGTCCTTTTTGGTGTAGGAAATGTTCAAAAGGATCCTATATTTGTTTAAATATTATTTTGTGATCAGTTATATGTGATTCCGTCGATGTTAAAAGTATCGACGGAGTCACATATAGCTGATCACTCTAAACGGTGGCGGCGCCAGAATGTCAAATCTGAAGGACAAACTAAGGGCAAAGGATATTCTTTTTTTTTGGAGAGGGAGGGATGGAGGGAGGGGGAATTTTCGGGGCAGCACGAAACCGAGCCCAAAGCGCCCATTTCTGGGGGCGGGGCCAGGGGGCGAGGTCCCTTTGAAGCTCGGAGGTTTTAGCGTATTACTGGATGAAAAATAAATCTGTGGAGAGGTAATTTTTTTTCGGTTAATCACCCAATTCCTTACTGATCTAAGTTGGGGGAAAATGCCAAAATCTGGGGGAAATGCCCCTCTTGATCCACTGTAGCCCTGCTACTGACTCTAAAAAAAGATGTTTAGGATTTAAACATTTTTCTATAAACATTTTTGTCCCCAATTCGTAAACACGTTTAGATGCTGAAACACACGTGTTCATTTCTTAGGCATTCCGTTTTTAGGCACGTTCAATGGCTAAACATTTAGTTTTAATGGCTAAACATATTTGGAAGTTAAACGTGTTTACAACGTGGGGGTAAAGCAAATGTTTAATGGCTTAAGGCTTTAGGTTCAATTTTAACTTAAAATACAGCTATTCATGGAAAGAAAAGAAGGAATAAGAGGAAAGGCCAACACAATGACCAACAAACCTCAGGAAGATTTAGTTACTGGATTGTGTCCTGTATGAATTTGTTTGTTAGCCCTCGGTCTTTGCGCATGTGCAGCTTAAGTTAAGGCTTTCTTATCTATTTTCCAATAATCCGCAGCCATCCGTTCAATTTTACATTCTAACTTTCAACGGATCCTGATCTCCTTTTAATTTTCACATGCGAAAGAAGTACCTACACAGTGTGGTGAAATTTTCATTTAAATCAGACGGACATGTATTTCTCGAGATATAAGCAAACGAAGTTACTACATTTGTGTTCCAAAGTGATACTGAGGGCAGCAGAGATCATATCACTTCCTCACATGGACAAGGAATGCTTTGTTTCCCTTTGTTTTTCAGACTGTTGTGTTGACCTTGGCTTAAATAGGGATAGGATCTCATCATGGGGACTGCAATTTTTGAAAGTTCTCATGCTACCGATGCAATCACATTTTGATAATATTGGACTGTTGAGGAGAAGATAGGCTGTAAAGTTTAAAGAAAAACAAAATACTGTTTATAAATGTGGGGGTATGATGTCATATGTGCTCCCTCAAGTTCACTGTTTTCTGAAAATGTGCCAACTTTACTTGATCATATCTTGAGGATCACACATCGGATTTCAATGCAAATTTCACACCAAAATGCTTAGAATAAGTACCCCTTTAATATCAAAACTTGATATGACCTTAAACCCTTCTTCTAACAAGAGTATAAATTTTTAAGGAAACAGTACTGTTCAGAGACGACATTCCATTTGAATTTGTACCATTAAACTTTTTAAAGGTCTCTTATGAGAGAATATATATTGTTTTTAGTCACATCTAACAAGAATTGGCAATTGCTGAAAGCACTCTTAAAACGGTGTTAAAACCCCATTTTGTAAACATGTTGAGAATCCTAAACACGCGTGTCTTATTCCTAAATATTTCGTTTTAAAACTCACTTGGTGCTTACTTGCTAAACATGTTTAGAATATTAAACGTGTTCACAAAGTGGGGCAAAATTAGTGTTTTATTGCTAAACACATTTTTAGAGTGAGCTTTTTCGATAGCAGGTTCTTGGCTTTACGAAAGACGGTTCTGCTATAACTGTGTAACGACATCATTGCACTTCCCTATATTCTCTTAAAGTCAGGTACAAACAGTTTCTTCCCGACACTCCTAATATTTAAGGCTGGATATAAACTATTTTTTATATGTTAAATGTTTTTCGTTCCGCTTAAAATTTTTTCTCATCTTTTTTGCTTACTTTTTTTCTTATGTTTTTGCTACTTCTATGTTTTGTTCTACTTTCTTGAGGGACCAGACTTAGTAAAAGCATCTCTGTTTCCCTCTGGCCCCTTTCACCTTTAATGATAGTATTTATCTTTACATGTTGTATTGTGCATTAATGTTAATTTCTAGCATTTTGAGGTGAGAAAATAAACTTGAAACCTGATATATCTTTGAAAAGCAATTGGATTTCGGTATCCGTGCCCGTCAAACTATGTCTATCGATGTGGCGTAACGAAATTGTGGGTTTGGGCTTCTTTTCATCTCCCTCCGGTTCAGAAAAAACGAATAATTTATTCACAAAATCCTTACTTCTTTCCGTTCAGAAGATTCTGAAGAATTGAGTAAAACTCAAAAAACCGACCTGGTCTCCCATGCCAAAAAAGCTCGATAGTGTGACCCACACTTAAAGGAATTTTCTTTCCATTGTTGAACAAGGAAGAATGTTGCTGGAAAGATAGTTCTGAAAATTGTTGACTCCTAACCCTCGCCAAATGTGGAAGTGACCATCGTGATACCTTTGAGGACCTGCTGTGCAGACTGTCGTAAAAGAAAATCAATTTTCAACATGGTCTCCATCATATCAGTGCTGCATGCATGATCTAAAGTACTCTTTCTGGTTTCAGCGACATGCGGGTACCACCACGTGCTTGCAGTACGTACTTTTTGTTCACGTGCCTTAGGGCCAGAAAAAAATCGGGTAGGCTACAGAAAAATCACGCTCGTGCGTACATTCACACAGGAAATGTATAGAAACATTTTAAACTTAATTAACTATTATCCTTTCGCATAAAATAAGACTTTTCGTTCTCAGTTCATGTCTTGCCTAGTATTCCGTCAAAGTTTACAATGTGCCATAGAACTAGTCGATATTTCAACGCACACTTAACACAAATAGACCTTGTGTACATGATGTCACAGAGCGAAAAGTACGCCCTCCTTTGGGGGCTAAACAAAGCGACACCGACAAATGCAGACAGCTGATTTTTCAACCAGTCGAATACCCAAATATTCTGCTATACGTGCTGATTCCTGCGGCCAGGTGTTTTGCTGTTTTGCTCCCAAGGTTGACGTCAGTGTGTCGTCAATGCACAAGGTCTATAGAAAAGCTCATTCCGTTCATCCAGTACCGCGATATGAAACTCATACTCTATGGTTAATGTAAGGCTGCAATGGAAACGGGACGATGCGCACTGTTTAACAAGAAATTTCCTAACTGGCTAATGATAAACCTAATCCCTAACATAATCCCTATCCCGAACAAAGAATACAATCGATACAATACAATGGCAACAGCCAATCAAGAAACACATTGATAAACAGTGTGTCGTATCTACCCATGGAAACTTGTCGACCATTGATGATGCACAACCTTTATGCAAGGTACTCAAGTCGTTTTCTGTTGTTTAAGTATTTTGGCCATACAAACCTGGCATTGAACGGAAACCGATTACAATGTTATAACAACATTTCTCTGAAGCAACTTACCTAACCTAACCTGAAGCAGGTGTAATGTGCTATGTGTCCGAACCAGCATTCCCTTGGCTCTAAAAGGAAAACAACCCATTTTACACTACCCTGGGCCAACTCCCTTGGAATTTCGATTTCTAAAGGTGACTCCAGTGATAAGACCTATTCTTTAAGCCATTTGGATTTAAAATTTGTCCTTTCTGCTAACGGGTCATGGTCCTTTATAAGTCCCTACTATTACTGACCGACGGCTGGCAGTCTTTTGCGAATGAACATACTAGGTCACCCACATTAAAAATCTGAACAGAAAAGGGCTTAATAAAAGAAACTTCGACTATCCTACCAGTCATCTGCCACCACCCGACCACGATGGACACACACCAGGGAAGACTCAATCGTTTTCAAAGTATAATTGCAGTTGTATTGCTACTTTCAGGTAATACTTCAAGAGTAATAAAATATTATTGTAAGTGATTAAGACCATAGACTAGTACATAATGTTATCAATTTTGCAGTCATCATAAAGGACTTGAAATCGTTCCTTTGAAGGCTCCGAGTTTCTTGCTTCATTTGAAGAGAAAAGAGTGGCGGTGTTACGAGGTACAAGAGAGTATTTGCTACCCGGGGGTGCCCTTTCCCCCTTACTTGCCCCCCTCCCAACATACGTCAGTAAGGAATAATTGAGTTAACCGAAAAATGAATAATATACCGCTTCAGAGGCAAAGTATTTCATCAAGAGATGTGCTAAAACATCTGAGCTTCCGGGCCTTGGCTTCCTGAGCCCTCAGCCCCACCACTAAGGACGGATAATTTGGACTCTGTTTTGGGCAGCGCCCTAATTTTTTTGTCCCCCATCATTACGGCGGCCGTTAGTTTGCCCCCCCCCCCCAATTTTGACATTCTGGCGCTGCCATTGACTGGAAAAAGTGCAAAACAGAGGAAATATTGGCTTTCATATCTAAAAGTTGTACTGATTTACTTATATGATAAGGATACATGATGTATTATGTCTATCTTTTTAGTAATTTGGGAGTATTTGGGGTTTTTTGCTTTCGTTCTTTTAAGTGCATCTTAAAAATGATAGTTGATCAGCATTTTTGCAAATATAGATGGATTGCAAATATATATTTTATATTATGTCGCCAGTGGAGAAGAAATGATACATGTTGAGGTGAATGTATCTTAAAGCCCCTTCCCAGTGGCGTGGCTGGACATTTTTCAGGGGGTCAGGCACCCAAATTTTCCTAATTTTTAAGTGTGAACATCATTTCTATGGGGACGTTTTCGGCCGGCGGGAGGAGAGAGCCGAAATTTTTGCCCTTTTGAAGCAATTTTGTAAAAATATGGAGCTTTTATTGGAGAAACTTTTAGATTCTGGGTTCCCTATCGTATATAAGGGAATGTGAAAAATTCGGTATTTACTGAAGAATCTGCATTTCTTATCGGCAAGCCTGAGATTAAAAGGCGACCAAAAATCGTTGTTACTACACAACGTTATCTAATGTTACAAATTGAGGCTCTCCAACGACGTTTTAAGAATCAAGAGCTTGTATTGGAGAAAATTTGGAATTTATTCACAGAAAATTCATGAAAATTGCAATGACTTTAGTTGCCAATATCACTTGATAATCCGGTGACTTTCATTTCCGGCAGAGTTCGGAAATGTTTACCAAACAGGTTTATGAAGGAATACGACTACATATTAACTGCAAATTGATACGCGCGAAACGCGCTAGAAAATTTGCATTTTTGAGACAAATAATTACAAAATGGAGTTTTTATTGACTAAATTTCGAAATTTCATGAAAAATGAGTACGGACTGGTGTCACCTATGGAACATTTCCGAATTTTTCACTTTTCAGAGCCAGGGGATATCCCTGCTGCCCCCCCCCCCCCCCGTAACTAAGCCAATGCCCACTATGTGGAGCTACTTACTACTCAACTTACTGATCGACTGATGGCTAGCCTGCTCGTACTAACCAATTTTAAGAGAAAGATATCCACAATATGAAACTAGCAGCAGATCTAAGTAGTCATCCCCCTTCCCCAAAATTCTAACGTTTAATATTTCTCTTCATATGTTCATTCCAAATGGTTTGGAGGCTGTGCGGTAAAACTTCGTATATTTAAGTAACCCTCTATCAGTTATGTCTAAGAGTCATGGTTACGCTCTTCACACTCCAGTCGATTAACTGATCGTTGCCTAATAAGGTTTAACAATAACATTACTGGACTATGGACGAATCAGGAGAGCCGTGTGATGGTCTCATTTTAGTCGGACATAATTGGGGGGTCTTTTCCTTTATTCTTTCAACTTCCTCGCTTAACTGTATCATGGATGGCTATACACTGAATTGCATCGTAATTCCCTCAAATTCACTGAATCTGAGGGTTTGAAATTCGTTAAGACGATTAATGTAGGCCAATTAAAGCTGATGGACCCCAATAATGGCTGCATATATCATTAGCCACTACACACAAACTCTGTTCGAATTCGTTTGTACAGCTGAGACAACCCACCCCGTATTGAACAGGGAGGTGTCATTAGTTACGACTCCCTGTATGAACGGTCTTTCTGAATGCTTGTCTGTCAATCCAAATGTCAAAATCGCTTTTTCCTCAACAGTTAGATTTGCTGAAAGTAGCGATGTCTTGAGAACGAATAATGGATTCTTCATGGCAACCAACCTTCCACAACTTGGAAGAAATGAAGAACCGCTTTACATCTACGCTTTAGATTCCACTGGTCTATACGATCCTGGAGAATTCGTCGAAATAGAAAAAGATGATGTCGACATTCCGGCTAGCGCTGTTGTTTCTGGCAATATTGTTAATGAAAATATTTTGTGGGGATGTTACCTTGAGGTCCACGTATCTCGTTACAAAGGTGTTCGTTATGGGACGTATGAAGGAACACTCAACGACGATCAAGAATCGCACATTTTTGTAAATCCAAACACAAGTAAGTGTTTTTTGAGCAAATTTTAGGTTTTTCCAAATCCTTAGAAGGACAATTTTCAGTTTGTGTAAAGATTGAGTACATTTTACAATAGTTTTGGACTCAATTAATTTTTAAAGCAATCTTTAAGGTACTACATGTATTAGTTTATCGTCAAATCCAAAGTACTAGAACCGTCCTCCAAATAAAAAAAAAACTGAACGAAAGAAGGTTTAATACTGTAGCTAACAAATTCAAGTTTACTTCACCTCAATCAGAAATCCTAAACCTACAAGGTGTTCACACAGTTACACTGTACCCGAAAACCGACAATCCTGATGAAACTGATTTTAACCCCAGTGACCCTATCGGTATCGCCTGGACCCCCGGTTGCTACAAGATACGATGGTGCAGAGATGGAAAGCTAGTAAACATTGGACCGATTCTGAGACTACCTTTGGGTGAATCTGCTGGTATTTATACGATTCAAAGGAGAGGTAGAGGAAGGAGAG
The DNA here is from genome assembly GCA_037179385.1 of Holothuria scabra. Lineage (NCBI taxonomy): Eukaryota > Metazoa > Echinodermata > Holothuroidea > Aspidochirotida > Holothuriidae > Holothuria > Holothuria scabra. The sequence goes on from CM074193.1 coordinate 2,262,856, forward strand.
GATGGTCTGTACAGCTAGAAGTGATCGTAGCAAGTGAGTAAATAAATAGACTTACTAGGAAACTTGTAAGTACATTGAACGGAGTGGACACATTTATGAAGCCCCCTATAGACCAGATTATATTAAATTCAATTTAATTTAAAGTATTTTTTTCATAAATGATTTAAAATAGTACATAAATTAGACTGACATACATAACAAACTAGTAAGGAATTTGATGGATACTATAATTGAGAACAGAAAATTATTTTCTAGGTTAGTTATCCATTTAAAGAACAATAGACGAAAATAAAGTAAAGAAAGGAATACATGTTTAGGGACACATCAGTCAACTGCAGCTGAAGAAAAGAAAGAAAGATATGGAAATTCAGTGTCACTGTTCAATGAGCCGGTTACTTATCTAATCCCGGATCATACTATGGCTTTCAGTCCGATTTTTGTGTTTTAAAGAGGCTCATTGAGTTGATATCGATAACTTAATGAGAGTTTCAAAGGGTCACTATCACATAACAATGCTTATAGTTAGCATAACAAGTCAAGTTTCAAGTCCGAAAGTAACGGAAAACGCTGAAATTTGGAATTTTCCTGTTTGCTGACTTGTAACGGTTTTGTACATAATTTGAAAAAGTGTCTGGTCACTAATTTTTGAAAACCGACTTGAACCATTAAGCACGCACTCATGAAACAGTTATTTGTGTGTAGGATATGGGGATTGTCTAAGACTGGGCATTTGCCATTGGTATGTGAAGCATTGTTGAATTTTATGAACCAACTCAATGGGCCGCTTTCAGTTGAAAACCAGGAGTCCCGTCTGGTCGGAAAAACCCCAAAAGTTTACAAACTTGTGAAATTATTCGATCTGTATCAGAGGACTATAGAAATGAAATGTTAACTCATTACTTCGTGACTTCATATTGACCGACAACATTTATCGGACACGCGAAAGAAAGTCGGATCGGTTTTCAAACAAATATCGCGATGTTGAGCTAAATCTTAGGATTCGAGACGTTGCGCATATGATGTCGCAATTGTATAAAGTACGCCCTCCTTCGGGGACAAAACAAACCAACACAGACAAATGCAGACAGCTGATTTGTCAACCAGTCGGATAAGCACATAGTCTTCTATACATGCAGGGCAAATTCTAATGCGTGTTCCATTGTTCAAGAATGACGTCAGTGTTCCGTTTGGCAACCAATGATGACGTCAGTTTGTCGTCAATCCATAAGGTCTATAAATCCCAACAGTAGCTTTATCCCCCCCCCCCCCAAAAAAAAAACGTTGTCCATTGCAAGAGTTACCGAAGTTGCTGCACTTTTGTGTTTCAAAGTGTGGGTGAACCACGATCTTCCTATATACATAGACAGACCATGTAACGTGTACGTCCTCTCTGTAGGTCGTCGCCATCGACTGGGACATCGACTGGCGCACCAAGATGACCGCCATGAAGCTATGAATCGTCTGATCTGACAACGACCCTGTAATTTTTTTTCAAAAAGTTAAACCTGAATGGGGAACAATATGATATTCCTGCAATACGTGAAGTGATTTTGAGCTTACATGCTATATTTAAAAAAATGTTTCAACTTTCTTGCAATTACTGGAAATTGACATGAGCAAGTCCAAACTTTTACGCAAAGTCATGCAGACCGCCATCTTGATTCGCTTTTTCTCACACATATGGTAGCTACAACCTACAGTGCAGTATGCTCTTACCTTGTACAGGAAGTCCCTGATGTGAACAAATTGTTCTAGAGCAACAAATCACCGAATATCTTTCTTTGAGGAACTTATTTCCGGGTGAAAAATAAATAAAACCCTTCCCTTTTTCAGAAGCATCTCATTTTGTACCCATCAATAACGGTTTTAAAATATTTATATTTACTGTTAAATTAACCCAACATTTCCCTTTTAGAATGATGGTTTTGCTGTAAAAGATGGCAGTAACAGGACAGTGAATACTAAATCATTGTGAATGAATTTTGCTTTAATGCAGCTACAGATCGGCTGTCCTTCCTCTTAGAAGTTTTTCTTCCACGAGGCAGTACGAATGAGTAAGTGTGTGAAAGAATAATTTAGCATTATATGAATGTACGTTTGTCTGATAAAAACGCATGGTCCATTTGTATGTGGGATACTTTTAATACAAAAGTTTCTTCCTTGTTCTTCAGGTTGTCCTTTTGGCTACTTTAAAAATCCTAAAGGTCCTTGCACTCGCCGTGACAGAATATGTCAAAATGGGGGTGTTGGCAAGGACGAATCAGATGACTGCTTATGTCCATCTCCTTTTGAAGGTTTTGAGTGTGAGGATGGTAAGTTACTGCTCATTCAAAAAAAAAAAAAGATACAATTCATGTGGGTGTGGTTGTAACGCTGTTGTCAGTTATGTGTAGTCACACGGTGTAAAAACAGACTTGTAGGGTCAACCATACTCTAAAAAGAATATTTCAGGGCCAAATTTCTTTTTAATATGTTAAGAAGGAACATATTCTTAGTATTCTGGTGTTTTTCTTTTTCATTTCCCATGTTCGGCTCTTGAGATATTATAAAATTGAATGTGACAAATTTTCTTCATAAATGGAACTTAAAGCAAGAAGGCATGGATTCACATTGTTGGCCAATATGTGTTTTCTTCATAATTTGCCACCAATTTTATGCAGCTGAACTCTGATATAGAGAAACCATAAGTGCGTCCTAAGCAATGAACTTCAACTAGTCAATCTGAGCTCGAGATTACATATAACAAACTGTTGGGAGCAAAGATTTTCGAGCGCAAAGCGAACCGAATGAGAAGAACGCGCTACATCGTGTGAGGTTAAGCGGTAAACCCCCAGTTGGGGTAACTTGAGGGGTGAATCTCCCGGGAACTTCAAGCTTTTGGCGTATCTCTGGGTTAAGAACTAGGTCTTAGGAGAGGTGTATTATTTCGGTTGACCCAACCCCTAAGTGACCTAGCTTGGAGTGTGTGGCAAGGTGTGGGGAAGGGGACAAGGAAAAACCTTTGGGGCAAATTACTCCTATTGCCTCGTAACGCCAGTTGTTATCAATGAGTGTATTACCTTTTTAAATACTGTGCAAAACATATGGACCCCAATTTATAGACGAATTCGATCATCGTTTGCGTTTAGTGACTGTAGACAGCCACTAGTGGGGTCCATCAGCCTTAAATCGTCTTCATTTATTGTCCACATGAAGTTTAAACCCCCGTTTTCAGTAAAATTTATGGAATCAAGATAAAATTCAGTGTACAACGATACATGCAAGCAAGAAAATTGAAAGTTAAAGGTAATGGACTCCAGTCATGTCCGACTAAAATCAGACCATCACTTGACTGTCCGGATTCGTCTATATGGCCATTGGACGAGTTCAGGGGAAATCCCCCTGCATCTCCTGGACTGTAATATCTTAGAAGTCCTAGAAAGGCTGCTTTAAGGGGCACATTTCATAGTCTATATTCGTGGCTATTAGTATGTTCACAAATATAAAAAGGTATTGGTAACATTAAAGAAGGGTCTGAAGCTCAAATCAGGAGCAAAATTGTTGTAGTTTGAGAACAGTTTGTTACGGAATTTGGTTGACATGCACCTTTATAAACTTAGCCGAAGACACTCTTAAACCTACCTGTATAGAATTATAGCTAAACGAGCATGTAGTTTAATTGAAATCGAAAATTGATGGTCACGCTCACCCAGGTCCCATGCATGTGCCACTGAGACTATGTAGTGTACACAAAAGCAATTGTCAGCAAGGAGGGACGGATTCTTGCATTAGAACTGTTGTTAATCCACTAGCGTAGAACATTCTAAACGATACTGATATTTTAATGAAAAAAATAATTGAATCAAAGAATGAATTGATGGTTAGTTAATGAGGTAATTGAAAAAATGATGTTATTTGATGAGAACGTATCGATAATTCATTCGAGCGACTTGTACCATTTTCATGTAGAAATAGGCCGATGCAAAACGCGAACCGTGATGAATAAGGTGACGTATGTGTGCCGAAATTTCGCATTAAAAACATTTACTTCCACGGAAGAATCGGGCCGTAAAAGCTCATGTAACTAATTGACTCCACGACAGACTCCTCGTCAAGACATCTTACAAGAAGAATTTGCTGCTAGGACATCAGATAAAGGGGTATTTTTTGTTTAGAATACCTTTAAAGGGTCGAAGGAATAATATTCCCTTGCTTAATTTGCATTCTTCATTTGTGTGTTACCTCGTAAGTACAATCACATTTTAATAATATGTGGTTGTTGAGGAGTAAATCCAGTTTAAAGTTTAAGCAAAAGACTGCCCATTAGTGTGGGGATGTGATGTCATATGTGCTTGCTTCAAGTTCACTTTTTGTTGAAAATGTGAAACTTTACCTGTTCATATCTTGAGAACCACACATCGTATTTCAATGCAAATTTCACCAAAATGCTCAAAATAAGTACCCTTCTAACATACCAAATCCAGTTGTGACTTTAAACCCTTCTTTTAAACTGTACTGTTTTCTGTCTGTAATACTGGGAGGGGATGATTTAATGGTTCACCACCTATATTTTAGGTTACATTAGGTTAGATTCTAGGGGATATATCCCTACCCCAGAGAACCACCCCCATGAACACCAGTTGAGCATTTGAAAGAATATTCTCCAAGCTCTCGAAGATTCTACTGTTATGTTTTTCCTTCAAATTAATTGCATTACCGGTTACCAGAAATCATCAATTGGAGGAAACTATTTGGGAAACCTTGAGGATGTGGAATGATTCCAAGAGGTCCTTGGTAAAAGTTAATATAACATATTTGGTAAAGGTTTTTGGTAACGGTAATTTCTCTATAGTGTTATCTGTAACAGTTTAGTGTACTGTTGAAGTGATCACGGTAATTTTTAATACTGAGCGGCACTGCCGTGCTTGATGTGCTGGTAGCTCCTGGCTTAATTTTAAAACAAGTGACAGCTGAATCATGGAACTCTATGGTTGAACAAACATCAATGGGAAGCGATGTATGAAAAGCTACTAGCTGAAATTTTGACCCGAGCCAAACACTACAAATCCGAGTCAAGTCGATTCACTGAAGACAGTGACTCGGGTCGAGCCCGAGTCGTTGAAAAGCACGAGTCCAATCTACTTCAGAATGAGTCAATGACTCGAGTCATTACAACTCTGGATATTACATACATCCCCTTTGGGCGTTGTCAAAATAAAGAAATCCGTGTGAAGAATTTGTGATGTTAAATGTTACTCTCCATTAACTTGAAAACATACACTACAGCAAGTACCAATTAAACGAGGGTCTAATTCTGGCTTTATTATATTTCTCATTTGCTGCGACGTCAAGAACTTGAACCCGGTTATACAGGTCTTCTCGCGCAGTATGAAGAAAGTTCAATCGAAGGACGGCTTCGCTGCAGTGACTTGACAGGTGGAAACAAACCATGTAAAGGATTTCTGTTATGCTACGGAGACTTATTTGGTTGCAAGTGCGCACCAGGATGGCACGGGAACAGTTGTGAGAGACGTAAGTAGAACATTTACATGTCCAGTAGTAAATCGGAGTTACAGATAGGCGTCCTGTTTGTTGGGCCCTCGGTGACGGTCCTGACCAAGACCCCTCCCTCTATAGGCCAACTGAAGTTACGCGTATGATAAAAAAAGAAGTAGGTCTACTGCGGTGAGAGAAATGGTATTTTCCAGCGTGGCTGGACTTTGACTCACGTAAAGTTGTTAGAGCTTTCATATCTCTCTCCTTCATTTAACAGTCTAACTCCGAGAATTGACAGACAGAAACTATATCACTGGCTGTATAAGGCCACTTTGGTTGACCAGCTAATGTCCATTAATATAGATTTATTCTATGCAGTGTACATATACTCATTGAGAAGTAACTTGTTTATATTGTCAACCTCTGGCAAAGGGCCGTTCGGCGAAACCGAACTTGAAACTGGAAGAAGCTGTACGTCCACTTAAGGATAACATTTGACCAATTTTTTTTCTAAAAGTCCCCTCGACTCTTTGGCGAAGAGCCAAGGGGCGAAAACCAAACATTTACTCCCGCAGTTCTGCTCCCCTTAAGGAGCTAAACGTCCCAAATGGACAAGTATTCCCCCTAAAGGGCAAACACGTGTGGTCCTTCTCTAGACTGGCTGAATAGAACAGAAGCCACACCCTTGATGCGAAACCAGCTTTCGACAAAACTTGAAGAGTTTCGGATAGCTGTTCTCACCCTCTGGCAAAAAGCCGTTTGGGGAAACCAAAACTTTTACTGGCTTCTTTTTTCTAAAAGTCCCCTCGACCCTCTGGCGAAGAGCCAAGGGGCGAAAACCAAACATTTACTCCCGGAGGAGTTCTGCTCCCTTAAGGAGCTAAACGTCCCATAAGACAAGTACTCTCTCTAAAAGGGCAAACATGTGTGGTCCTGCTCTAGACTAGCTGAATAGAACAGAAGCCACACCCTGCAGTTTAACGTCATGCCCAGGACTTTTACTGGCTTTGCTTTTTCTAAAGTCCTCCCGACCCTCTGGCAAAGGGCCGTTCGGCGAAACCAAACTTGATACTGCTTCCCGAAGAAGCTATTACGTCCACTGAAGGACAACACTTAACGACCAACCTCGCGGCCTTCAGACCATTTTCATCATTGGTCTGTCATGTATGGCTCCATTCTTGACTGGATGAAAAGAACAGATACCACACATGATCTTAGCCAAAAGGCCGAGAAGCACCTCAAGGCCTTCTAGTAGTTACGCCGTCGAGCCCTCGGTCATTACGGAAGTGTCATTAAAGTATTCGTTAGTTAGGTAATAAGGTATCCTTTAGAAGTTTAGATACTTAAAACACTTTACTTGTGTACGATGTGCTATTCTTATGGCACGTTTACCCTTCCTTATTTATGTTAAGTTTGTTGGTTTCTATCAAAACAATTTGAAATTCGAATTCTCATACATATATTACTGAATACGTTACAACATTGAAACAAAACCAAGCACACATGTGCGTAACAGTTTCTATTGGCTGCCGAGTCCATTCATTGCGCTTTTTCATAAAGTCTATTGAAAGCCAGGTCATTCTTAAGAAGTTGAAATTCCTTCAAGAGATTTTTTTTCGTATGAAGGCAATGGGCGATTCATGCTAATAGACCAGTTAGGTTCTTGGGAATAGGCCACTTCCCTAACTTAACAGCTTTTTTACACTTTTTCGCAATACACCAGCTTATGAAAGCGCATGTCATACATTCCTTCTACTCGTAACCCTACTTCACCACTGCCTTAAATCAATAGATTCAAAATTAGTCTATTAGATATAGATATATATATATATATATATATATATATATATATATATATATATATATATATATATATATATATATATATATATATATATATATATATATATATATATATATATATATATATATATATATATATATATATATATATATATATATATATATATATATATATATATATATATATATATATATATATATATATATATATATATATATTTGATATAAATCCAAAAGAATGGAATTAGTGACCAATCGAACGTCCGATTGGTCACTAATCCCACTCCTTTAAATTTAAACTTCTTTAAATTTAAACTTCAATATTTTAAATCTTACAATTTAAGAGAGTACCCTCATTTGGAATATAATTTGAAAGTTTTTGAACACGACGTTTCCCTCGCCATCCCTCGAATAAAAACTGAGTTATTTTCAAAAGAAGAAAATCATGAAATTCACATAGCTCACTATGTTTATTGTGTCTTTTACAAAGCTAGCGTATATGCAAAAAACAAGTGCACGAAAATTAAATGCCTGAAATATTTAAAAACAATGAATGTTGTCAGAATCATGTCAAATATTTGAAAAAAAATTGTTTCAAAATTAACAAGAAATTGTTTAAGAATGAAAATTTTCGTGTAATTTATGAGTGGGATCTATTCAAAGATTTGACAAGACTTCGGTTCGTGCCCGAATTGATTAGATTCTATTCACATTTGAAAAGAAATGTTCTAGAGTCCAAGGTGCTACCTTGCCCTTTCTCATCGCTCCTCTGTCTTTTTTCTTTATTCTGCGTATTTTTTATTTTTATTGTTTATCTTTCCCCCTCATTTTTAAGGGGCGGAGCTACCCCAATGAACCCCGGGCTACTCATTGGCTGCTTTGGCTGTATTTGTTCTGATCTTACCTATCTTACTTGAGATTCCTACTTAAAAACCAAAGAACAAGAAACCAGTTTCAGAGCCTCACATTTTGTACATGGGAACTCTTTATGACTAAAAACGAAGTCTACAAAATAAACAATAAATACATACATCCATTCTCCGTTTCACTGAAATCGTACAAAATAATGGGTCACTTTTTAACTAATAATGTTTATTTTTAATTTTCTTGTTTATAGCTTGTCCTAGTGGGAAATGGGGCATCGGTTGTGGGCAGGTTTGCCCTGAATTCGAACCAAAATGTGACCGTTTTCGAGGGTCTGAAATCGATGAGGTAATAAACAATGCGGTGTTGTTACCGATTGGATGATTCTTGCAAGGTCTCAAAAGGTTTATCACTTTAACTTGAAAGATTATTGGTAAATGGTTCATTTGGGCTAAGTATTGAATCCCATCCGGGAATAAGTAAGCGTAATATCCTTTTAGATCATTGTAGATAAATACTGAGTCACAGGTAGTATGGTGGTGTTAAGTTTACTCTTAATCCTGCTTTGGATTCTTGTTTTAATTTTGCTACTTAAAGAATGAGAAAGTAGCATAAAATTAGTTAACCCTTGGTAAGGGCAAATTATTTTTCTTACAAATTTTGAGTAAAGCTGTCTCAGACAAAAAATAAAGAAGGATGTGCATGGGTACGAGGTGACTAAATCAATCAACAAAATGGTTCCTGATATTAACAATAAAGATAATAACTTTAGGTTGCGGGAACTCAGTAAATGTTTAGTGAGTTGGTCAGTCTGTCGGCCCTTTCCCAGTCGTGTCTTACTGGCTTGTTTTCCCGACTCCATTGCTTTTCCTAAACACCAAGCATAATGGCATTCGGTTCCATTTTTAAAGTTTTTGGCATGAACCGGCAAGGAGTTTAACTTAAAAACCTCCAGGCTGTAAGTCGAATTATTTGGTAAGAAAATAAGACTTTTGAATAGTGTTAGATAATAAAGTTAACTGTACGGGATCTTGAGTTGTAGCTCCAGACAAAAAGAACACAAGAGTTCCAGTTGATTTTAAATGATTTTGTTCGATGATTTGAGTTCCAAAAAGAATTATCTCTAAATTATTCGGCCAGCCTAATACGATAACTGAGATATAATATACAAAGTCGACTACATGTTTCTGCTTCGCGGTCTGTTGCACCAGTGTCCAGCTCGCAGGCTCGGTCTTGGGAACTTCGTGCGAGCTCCGAACAACCGGCAGTCTCCTGATTGGTCAAAAGTTATGTCGCACCAATGTAAATGAATGTAATGATATAGATGACCAATGAGGAGGCTGCAAAGGGTGAAATTGGCCACATCTTGAAAATAAAGGTTACAGTGTGCACGTGGAACTAGGCGGTGTAATATATCACGTCCACCTCTAACACGTGACGGGAAACAGGAAGTGCCCTGGGAATCTAGAACAAAAAGAAGGGAGCGTTGCTCTTAAACAACAAGAAGGCGTCTGCTAAAGGTCATGGAGAGTGCACCATACTACATGACAATAGTTAAATGTGAATGAGATGTATTTTAGTTTTGTGCTTCGGTTTAGAACAAAATATAAGATTTCAAACATGCACAATTATAAGCCGAAGACTAACATGTGTTGATCAGAGTCAACTTACAATGATCTAATAATTGTTTATGAATTGTTTCCGGTAACAAACATTTCTTGGTTTTCGTTATTCTTTTCGCCCCATTAAGTGTGGTCTTCCTTTCACTTGAGCTTATTGACAAATTTTGACAGTATTTACTACATCCAGTCCATAACCCGTTTGTATGTTCATATACATGAAAGAAGTCTCTACATATGTATTCATTTTATAGGCCCTGTTCTCTCACCCCCAAACAGTACCAACTCTCCTAACCAAGTCCCTCCCAGTATTGTCTGAAATTCATCCTCATCCAGTCACAATCTCAGCTTATTGCTTCAGGATGAGTATAGAAAAACTCTATATACTAATCAAAACACTCTCAGTACCGTTCATGCTTTGTAATATAAGCTTTGGCACTCTGCATTGTTTGAATTAGCTGTCAATCAAATAGCTGAGCCAATTAAGAATTTCGGTACCCGGGTTCGATCCAAAACTGTAGTTTGGGGTGAGAGGTTTGGCCCTTTAAAGTAAACTACTTAAAGTTGGATTGAAAGTTTGAGAGAGAGTATTAACCTTTTTATCAAAACTTTACGGAGCCCGTAAAGAGACATGTCATGCAATAAATATTTCGAATATGCGAAAAAATATTTCGAACAAACGAAGTAACTATTTCGACTATACGAAATATATTTTTTGGCATGTTCCTTTTAGGGCTCCGTAGAACTTCGTTTTCCCATCTGAACTAACTGTTTACCAGAATATAGAGACACTGGACGTCTTCGGGCTAGAAAGAAACTTTGTTTTGTGTCGAGCAACGTGTTGAATGAAATTTTTCCTGAACTTTTGAAGGGCAAACGAAAAACAAACTACCCAGATGCAAGACTAGACAACATCCACTACAATGTAACTAACCACGACATTAGAACGTGATCACGGATCATTTTTTTGTTTGTATTCAGTCAATGTTTAAATGTGGTGTAAAATAACAGAAGGGAAAAGGAAAATAAAAACAGACATGATTGTTGCTTTAAAATTATGATCATTGTAATTTATATTTTTACTCCAAAGTAAAATTATAGTTTGACAGCCAGTATGTTCCATCATTTCGTTTTTTTTTTTCTTTTAACTTATTACTAACAAGAATCAATAAACATTGAAAAGCTCTTTTAAGTGAGAAGAAACATTAATTTCTCGTTAATTCCAGTACTAACGGGATCTGTTTCTTTAATATCTGTCGGGTGAAAAAAATCCACAGAGATGCAAAACCAGGGAGGTGTCGTTAGACCCTGTTCCAACACCCCTCCAATCGGCCCCATTCCATGATCACTGGCTTACACAATGGGCATTGGGCTATGCTCTCCTCACGGATGTATATTTTTAGATCCTAAAAATACGTAATTTAGTAACACAGATTTTTAACAGGTAGCATGTGTGGCACCAGGTTGCATTTAAAAACACCTAATTCCTCAAAATATTTTCAAAGAGGAGGGGTTTTCTCTCTATGGTTCCTCAATGATGTCAATTGTATATTTAGTTGCTAAAAATGCTCAAATTTTGTATGGCTCAATCCAAGTTTTACTTTAAAAAGGTAGCATAGACCTATGAGGCACCGGGTTGCATGTAGGGACACCTATTCTTTTTTTAATGGCAACGTGGAGGGGTACCCTTCCCTTAATACCCTATCCCTAGGATGTGCATCACTGATACCCTTTTGTTTTAGTTCCTAAAATACGAAAAGTTTTGAAAAAGTCTTTAAAAAAATGGCATACTAAGCACCAGATAGGATGTAAAGACATCCATTTTCAAAAATTTCCAAAGGGAAGGGGCACTCCCTCTTAAAGGCCAGCGATCACTCTCATACTGCATGGCCCCTTCATCCTACTTGCGCCATGACCCATGGTTTCCGTAATTTTGAACTTCCTCTTAACTTATTAGACATTAATTTTTTTGTATCTTTTGAATGAATATTTTTTTATTTTAACTGGACCTGAAAATAAATGACTTAAGACGTGAGAAAAAGTATAATTCTGTCCTACAAGCTCACTTAAGCGTGCCTCCTCCTGGGAATTCCCATGAGAAAGCAAGGAATGGTTGCAATATGTGATGAACACATTAAAGGAATATCGCCCGTATACATAGTGTTTATCAAGTAACACCACCTAACAGTAGCGTTGTCAGGATTGTGTCATGGGACAGCGGTGGGGGAGCCGGTTGGAGCATGACATTGGGGGAAAGTCTTAGTGGAGAGAGAAAAACCTCTATTTTAGGTGTTTAGGTGTTTTTTTTTGTTTTTTTGCATTAGTTGCAAGTTGCAAGTTGGGTCATGGGGGGGGGGGGGCTTCAACCTAAGGGCTACTCCACTGCCACCTAAATCCACTAAAATCATGAATATTGATGGGTATGTAACATTTTCAAATAGTTCTGGGAATTTCCAGTCTTCTATAACAACTAGGATGGCGCCGGGGAAGGTTGACCCCGTCTGGGAGAAGATTCAGATTCGTCAGGTGGCCTTCTTCTATATGATAAAATATGTAAACTCAATACACCTCAGTCTCCTTCCCCCTCCCCCAACGATCTTCTAGATTTTGCTTCTTTCACGACCATATTCTTCAAGAAAACTCACAATTCCCAATTTTCTTTACAAAAATTCATTTTTTATCAAAATATGCTCCAGATTTTTTAAAAGTTTGAAAAGCAGTACTCCTGTTTCCAACACACTGCAAAACATGATAACCCAACCAACTTCAGACTTGATTGTGGGCAGATTGATCTTCAATAGTGAACACTCCAATTTGTCAATTTTCCTCTGCAAAGAAATCCTTTTCAAATTTACTGCCATTTAATTCATCCAATACACTTTGGCGTACCAACGTGACATGATTTTGATTACACACATGATACACCTGAGCGTGCAAGACAGTGGCGTAGCTACAGGGGGGAAAGTTGCCCCCCCCCCCTCTGGAAAATAATGTGGGGAAATTTGATGAAATTGGGGAAATTTGATGAATTTTCTTACTCTAATAAAAATTTCTCAAAATTTTTTGTTAGAATACAAAATTCTGAGACATTTCTCCTACATAATTCGTATTTTCATGCAACAAATTAACCTAGATTTGAGATTTCGTCAGTATCGCATGAACCGGCCCTACTCGCGTTCCACAGAAATGTCCTCGCCGCGTAGCAGATTGAATGTTCTCTTGTATACGCGTGGTTTTTATGATCAGTGCATTTCAGTGCACATGAAGCTGTTATTGAGGAATTTAACAACAGCTGATACAGTACAACTAACACGGAAAGGCTGTAAACCTTATCCCCTTGGACACAGTCTCTGCGTTGTACACTTTGGGAATGTAGTGAAAGAATGTGAAAACTGACAAGTCACTAACGTAGACCCCCCCCCCCCGAGATTACCCCCCCCCCCCCAGTAGCTATACCGATTTAACTCTGTGTACATAACGATGGATGGGGCTGAAAAATCCATGGCCAACGATTAACTTAAAGTTAGTCTAGAAATTAGAATGAACAGGATCCATTGGCATATTTAGATTTTGTTACTTAGCCTAATCCTTGGAGGCTTACAGGCTCGTTCGGGAAAAAAGCTTTCTGCTAACTTAGGGTGTAACAATAAACGGGTCCTTGAGTACCTTGTAGCCTTCTTCACTTAACAGACTGCTGTTCTAACAGGATATCCTGTGTGATCGAGCCACTGTTAGGCCTCCTTTTAGTGGCGTACGAAGGGGGAGGGGACCACTGGGCCGTGCTCCCCCTCACAGATGCCATTTTTTCTTTGTTCTTAAAAATAAGTACTTAAGTAACACAAATTTTACTTCAAAAGATAGCATATGTGGCACCAGGTTGCATATAAGGACACCCAATTTTTCAAAAATTTTCAAAGGAGAAGGATTGTCTCTGCACGTACGTCCCTCAGTGATGCCAGTATTTTAATTCCTACAAATTGGCAAATTCTGTCAAATTCCAATTTTTACCTTAAAAGTGTAGATTCTGTTTCCCACTGGTGGCATCGATTAAAGTAAAGACTGCATGTTTAGATTCTCTTTACAAGCATGAATACGCTATTTTTAACCATCTGAGGGGTCTGATCCTTCGAAATTATTTTTACGCTCTGCGCAAACTAATGGTGGCGTTTCGCTCAATCTTTTGGGCAAAATTACATTTTGGGGTCAGATTACCCCTTACCTCTCTGATCACTTTGCAGTTTGCGAACATATTTTGAACGAAGGATTTTATTTGCAAACGACAAAAGAAGGTAGTGACTGGGTAGATTCTTCGTATAAGTCTGAAAAATGCTATTTCCGGTCGTCTGAGGGGTCTGATTTTTCGAAATTTTCTGTACTCTCCGCGCCAACCAATGGTGGCGCTCCGCTTAAATAATATTTATGACAACGTAACGTTTTGTGGCCAAGAAATACCACAAATCCTGTACCGATCAATACTCTTTTATTTTGACTCCTAAAAGTGTCCAAATTTAATGTCAAGTTTTACTTCATAAGGTAGCGTAAATGGCATAAGAATGCATGTAAAGACAAAAAAGTTTCAATTTTATCCTCATGAACCACCACGATTCAACTTTTTACACTGTTCCTGTCAAAGCCGAAAATCTTGCACTATTTTGCATGCACCAATCTTGCACCAAATTTTTGCGTCAAAATATTTCCGGACACCCTTTCCCCTTAGATCATACTGCATGCCCCCCCCCCCCTTCAGAGAAATCCTGGGTACCCCACTGCGTTAGTACATACAAATAAACCAGATATTGTTGACCAAAATAATATACTAAGAGCTGTTAATTCCAATTGCTCTATGTTATACTTTAAGATTAAAAATGCAGGTTATGTTACAGAATGACATGGTAAGTTGTTATGCTTGTAAATTTGCATTTTTGTTTTTATGAAATACGTACACATTGACAGGGAAAAGTTTTGGGCAAATTTCATACCTTCGCCCCCTGGAAAAAATCCTAGCTACGCCACTGGTGCAAGAAATCTTGAAATGGGGCTTAAGGTCACATCAAGCTTTGCCATTTTAGAATGGTACTTATTTGTAGTGATTTAATGAAATTGGCATTGAAATACAATTGTCTGGTTATAAAGATATGGGTGAGTAAACCTGCCACATTTTCAACAAAACGTGAACCTGAAGAGACTATATTTAACACTATCCTCACATTAATGGAAAGCATTTTCTTCCTTTTAAAATTTACAGCTAATTCTCTCCTCTATAATCTCATAATAAGAGACTATGATTTTATAATATACATGAGAACTTTGTAAAATTTGCATTCAACACAGAGAGGTTCTAATCCCATTAAGATCAACATAACTGTCTGAAAAAACAAAGGAAAACAAAGCATTCATTGTGAGGAAGTGATATAACCTCCGCTGCCCTCAGTCTAGTGACTTCATTTACTAAAATACATATCTGATTTGGATGGAATTCAAAGTGTAGATTTGGTTCCTTTTGATGGAAATCAGTTTTGCTAAAACTTCCCCTTAAAAATATATTCCCGAAGAACGATGGGAAAACATCATATGCAGGGTAAAATTTTCTTTAAAAAGTCAGCAAGATCACAAAACTCCGCTACACATTCGGGCTGTTGAAGGAAAAAAGCTATCATTTGTGACCTTTTCTTCATGGTCAGTACATTGCCCAAAATGGTCGATCAAAATTCTTTCAAAAATGTGCCCGAAAACTGGAACCGATTATATCTTCAAACTTTTCTTGAAAAGTGATAAAGGCAATGTAAAAACCGACATACTCGGGAAGCCTATTCCTTAAAAGAAACAGTGATTTCCCAGACTGTTTTTTAATCTTAGGCGATGCAATTCCTGAAATGTCCGTCTATCTGGATTCTTTGAAAACTTTGAAAAAAGGATGTATTCAAAGTAAAATTTTCAAACCAATAAAATGATTAGAAGGACTTACGACACATTCGGGCGGTTTATGGAAAAGAATCACTTCATACTCTCTTCTTGCAAATACTTCGCCCGAAATGGTAAAATATTCGGACGAAAGACGGGAGGTTGCTCAGGTATATGCAGTGCCCAATAGTTAATCATCTGTCTCGTCTGAAAAGGCTTAATCTGCATGCACGATGATATTCAGTAACCCAGTCTTACAAACTTTAAACCGCCCGGCGACTTATTTGATTTTTCTCTGAAAATAAGAAGGTCAGGTTCCTGAGTGAAAAAAAAAATCTGTCATGAAATTACAATTTTCCTCCAACATCAACTTACGATTTTCAAATATTTGTTATAAATGGCAAAAGATTACAATAATTTCGATGAATATCCTGTACAATAAAAACCCAAGGCAACTTCAATCATCACCATGACATTCTACTTAACAGATTAACGTTGCTTTTGAAAGGCAAATCACTTAAAACAAGCCGATTTATTTTAATACCAACTTGCAAAACAGAAAAAAATTCTCTCATTAATTTCAAAAATTTCTGTAACCTAGGCTCTTAATTTTCAAATCTTTGTTCACAATATGGTAAAATGTTTTCGGACATATTCTAGTTTCTTCTTAGAGCCTTACTACGTAAGACCGCAATAGAATGCCTAGTCCCAAACAGTTTCAGCCGTGGCCCATATAACTGGTTTGATTTTGTCCATATGAAAGACCTGCATGTTCTTCAATAAATGCCTCTTTTTATGGTTTTTACAAAAACCAAAATTTTTTCAAAAATTTCAAATTTTCTTTAAAACAATCCCCAAAAGTTTTAAATATTGGCTAAAAAGAAAGACAAAATTTTCGGAACGCAAAGAGTGCTTCAAATCCGGGACAAGATCTTCGCCTTTGTGGGAGCCTCGAAGTACTGACCCCCGCTAGGGAACTCCCCTCCCCCCCCCCCCCCAACCGACAAATCCTGGCGCCAGCCTGTTTTATAAATAAAATATAGTTTGCAAGTTGAAATAATAACATATGCCAAAAACACAGGAAGTTTTCTCGGGCCAAAAAAGGAACACCCTGCTGGCAAAAATACCTATGTGCATTTGATAAATTAACCTCCTTTTAGTCTACCCGTCAAACAGCAACATGCCCAGTTTCACTGGGTTCCAGCAGGGCTACTTGCTGGGCCCTAGCTAACACCCATTCGTGTTTGCCAGGTGTTCCACGTGGGCCCAACTGGGCTAGTCTTTTCTGTCTGAAGCTTTAACAGCTCAAGCCTAGCTGGGCTCCTGTTGGGCTTCATCTGATGAAAGCTAGCACAGTTTGACCAGTTGGGTATAGGAGGGTTGTGTTAAAAACTGGCGTAAACCAGGATTTATCTTTCGTCGTGGTCAACTACACGGCCTGATCTGTTTGAAGAAAGTGGGTGTCTCCCTCTCTTTGAGAAATATATGAAAATTAACCTACTATCAGATTTAATCCTGTGCAACATTAAGCATTTATTGAAATCAGTTTTATGGCACCACTGCAAAATACTTTTTGCAGAATTCGATCGCAGGGACCTCTGGTTGTACCAATTATGTGTAATCCCTGTATAACTGAGTATAGCTTGACGAGTGTTGGATTAGCTTACTCAAGTAATGGAGAGTTTCCCTGGTGTTAGGTAGAGGGATGTGTAAGAACTCTCACGCCTGAAGAATCTGATATTTGGACTCTTCATTGGTATCAGTTACCAAATACAACTGGAAGTCACCCAAGCATAAACAAACATAAGGGAAAAAATGTCAATTCTGCTAGCTGAAGAAAACAATCTTTCTACTCATTTAATGCAATAGTTTGCACTTGGCAGTTGAAAAGCAATAAATCAAAACTGTTGAATGCAACCTCATTGTTAAGGTGTCAAGGTTGTTAACCGACCCGGCAGTCCTTTATCCAGCTATACAACTCGTCTTTGAGATGATTAAAACGTAATACTTACTAACGGTCGAACTAACCGGTAGACTAACCGACTAACCAACTAACTAACTACCTTACTAACTAACTACATGCTTCATGTTCACGCTGCGATCATGTAGATCGTGTTTGTAATCACTTAGTCTAAGAACTGAGACTGTCAAACAAAATCCGGACATTACCTACATCCTGGCCACGAGGCAAGAGAGTTTAAAATCGTAGCAAATCCTATAGAATAACAAACCATCAACATACTCCAGGATTTTCTATATTTTGTTTGTTTCCTATTTTATTTCACTGTCAAAGGGAAAAGAAAAAACTCACCATGATAAACCTTATTAAAACATGGAAAAACAGAAGCTTAGAGAATGAAAAATGAAAGGAAAAACGGAACCAAAACGACAACTGGATAAAAAATAAAAAAATAAAGAAAAAGAGTAAATCAAAATCTAGAACTAGCGGAATCATTAATTATTAAAGTAACCATTTTTCCTTCAAAAAGTGGATTTTTAAGGGAACGTTTGGAAGAAACATTGGCTCTTTTAAATGATATGTTTTGTGTTTAATTTCGTCATAACCAAATGATGGATATTAATCTTCTAGTTAAGTTGATTTATCCTTCTATGCATTATTTATTTTAAAATTCATTTCAAGTCTAGTTCAATATAGTGATGTATTTTGTGGCCGAGACAAATGATAAGAAAATGCAGCAATGAGCAATAAATAGCAGTTGAAAGTTATAAAAGAGATCGACACATAAATACTATATCCTCATTTATTTCACTGTTATGATTGCATTACCTTCCATACCGATATTCACCAACAATGAAAGAGAATAACACCAAAAGTTTACAAAGGCGATTTATAAATTGACAGTGTCTCTTTACTCGGACCCCCCCCCCCGTCCCGCACATTTTGAAGAACCCCACGAACATATACAAGACTTTATTACAGAGAGAACCTCAAGTCTAGAATTTTAAAATTATAATTTTAGAGGTTGCAAAATGAATCTTTTTGATCCAATTAACTTCCCTTGTCAAAGCTCAGTCCATTGTTGAGGTTTTAAATATTGAAATTTATGCATTTTAAATTGTAAGTAGTATATTGTGCATTATATTATGACTTCTTGTTGTACAACTCACATTACCTGCTTTATTTCCCTTTGAAATTAAAAATATCTTTATGACCCTGACCGCTTTCTGTTTGCTTGCATAGCATGTTGTACAGAGAGGGCCTCAGTAATTTTATCGCCCTATAAGAGTAAGAAAAATATTTCATATCGGTTCAAAGTGCAATAACCTTCAGAAAAACAAACAAATGAAAAGACTATACTTTGAGTAGTACAACAATGACATCACAAATTATTGCGCAATGTACAACATTTAAATTTTATATCTCAGCTCAGGAATGTCCTTTGAAGATGGGGATCGGACCGTTTAAATTCATTTTTCATACCTTGTAGTATATATTTTGGGGATTTTAGACTAGAGATACACTTTAACTTACAAGGAAAACGGCACAACGCTTTCGAACTTAATCACTTAATTTTCTCTTATTTTCTTGTTATGCTTATTTTCATAAAGCAATAAGATCCTACTGTGAGTATCTATTTGTTCTTAGTTATCAATGAACTATCATGTGTTCGTCTTAAACTTATTGGAAAGCAACAGCTAAGTATCGCAATTTTGTTCTCACTCCTCTTTGAAGTGTTTTGTTATAATATTTTAGAAGTTGAATTTCGAATATTCAAGGTAAACTAAGCCGTGAATTTCAATAAATTTCCCATGACCCTGAAGAGCCGATCATAAAACAGGACAGTGCATTACATTTTTTAAGTTGGGGGAGACTGCTCTTGCCCTTTAAATGCACTTATTTACAATTTTCTGTAAGCCGCTTTAAAGCTTGCGACAGTTCTTTTGTTTTGATGAGAATATCAAGGTTCATTTAACATTGGTGCGCCGCCATGTCACGTGATACGTCTATGGTACCACGCAAGGGATTTTGATACCTTAAAATTTAATAATCCGTTATAATACCCCGAAATTTTTCCATGGCTTAAGTGGATCAAAATGGGTTAGCATATAAATAAAATTTTCCTATATATCATCAGTTCATTGATCATTCTGGTTATATGACCTTCTATACCGATATTCACCGACAATAAAATAAAAAATAACAAAAGTTTTCAAGGCTGATTGACTTTCATGCATGGATTTGCATACTTGACTAGTAAAGTAAAAAAAGAAAAACAAAACAAAACGCACGCAACCGTATTATTGAAGTAATCAATAAGCATTTCTTTTTCTTTTGTGTTTCATTACTTCTGCTACCCCGTTTGTTGGAGGCTTACATTGAAACTCATAAATAGTACTGAATTTTTTCTGTAAATTTTCAACAGGCAGAAAAATGGAAACATTTCACTCCCACGTTTGTTTGGTGTGTGTATATAGGACAATCTGCAACCACGATACACTGTACAGGTGTTTGTTAGTAAATTTTAGCAAGCGTTGCCGATTATACGAACAATAGGAGAAAACAAAAATCAGATTTAAAACTTTGTTAAACATAATTATGAACACATTGACGCTGCTAAACCACACTACTTGTTCAGAATGAGTTTTCATTACATGAAAAGGTGAACTAACGCAAAATACTGAAGTACAAATTAGTTCATTTGATCTTACCACTGTTTTCAAAATGGGGGATCCTCATTTGTCGCCCTACATGAAGGCGCAGACATGGGAAAGGGAGGCCTCAAGAAAGGGGTGTTCCCCTCACCATTGAGAAATTCATGAATGGAAGAAGTCGTGAAATTTATTTCTTTCTTGACAAATTATCATTAGCAGATTAGATGGAGTCCATACCCTCAAAATTTGCATATATCTTTTCCACGGCAAAATTTCTGAAATTGCACACACACACACAACCCCCCCCCCCCCCACACACACACACACAATCTAGACATTTTCAATTCCCACCAAACTTATCCATCAATTCGATAGAGAGTCTTCATGCGTAATTGGTGGAAGAAGCTTTTCACATGTGCCTCTGTGTATCTCCAAGAGTTGCAATTAGAGGATATTAAAAATAAGGACAACGATGTAGCAAGGAAGTTCACACACAAAGGGTGAGCGAAAATTTGGATACTCTTTGAAAAATTAACTGCTACAATAATTAGTAAAATCATATCTGACAGGAAATGATTAAAATAGATCCATGCACACGATCGAAAACATATGATATATGACACGTATATGATATGCATAGCAATAATTGAAATATTTTAGGTGCATGTTCCCTCGGACCTTTGTGGGCTTGATGCTAGTGTTCAAGATTCAGCAGGACAGAACCTAGAAAGCAAATTAATGTATCATGCAAATTAAAAATGCAATCGAATTTTGTTTTAACCGGTGTTTCACGACATCAATTCTGCACCACAATCATACATTGAAATAAATTGACAAAAATAATCTGTCATCATGGTCACCGAATAAAGAAGACTATCTTGTTTTGCATCTCCCTGGTTGGAGGTTCTGCAAAATTCTTTTAAAATGTACTTTTACATCACTGTACAAAACATGTGAACTGTAAACTAAGATGAAAGGGGTCCCGGGACCCCTTTCATCTTAGTTTACAGTTCACATGTTTTGTACACTGAATGTAAAAGTTCTTTTATTGCTTCATTTTCAATTATTTGAATAAGTCTAGCCTTGAACTGAGACAACTTATACAATGCCTTATTATTCCAGATATGATTCCATAAATCACAACAGTAATGACATCGCATTTCTTCATAATGCAGTTATTGTATAAAAATATGTAAACGGTGACGCCAAAATTTACTGATTCCTAAACAAACACAAAATTATTTGTCAGTTCGTTATTGTAAATGGGTGTTCATTGTACCACTTTTGGTTTATACTGTTTTCTCCAAACAATCTATAAATATGTCGAGTGGAAGAACCGGGGATTTGATAAAGGGGAACACTGCGTATCATGTCAAGTTAATGTTGCTGTTGGCGTTTTCCTAGCAACTCATTGTTTTTGTCGGGGTTAGGAGTTGCTGCCCCCACATTGGAGAGCTTCGCTCCCAAATCGGGTCAACGACTTCATGGTGAAGTGGTTAGAGTATCAGACTATACAGTGGTGAGATCGAAAGTTCGAGTCTTGGCCAGATCATAACGGAACCTACTGCCGTTATACTTGGTGCTCAGCGTAAGCAATTGAGTAGGGAAAACAAGCCAGTGAGCCATACCTGGACTAAGTTGAACCAATTGGTTGGAAACTGGGCCTTAAAATCCATGTAACCCAACCCATATCGGGGAAAAGTCGTAGCAATAACTTAAAGACCTAGAGTTAAATTCCACATTTTGAAACTTTCTCGGTTTTATGAGTCAACGGTTTGACTGGTCTGAGGCTAAGACTTGTAAAGAAGAGGAACTGGAGATGCAGAGGCAGGCCCCGGCGCCTGAGACCAAAGGGCCTCTTAAGAGCATGGATGTCATTAAAATGCAGACTTCTGATTGGATAGAAGTCCAGGGGATATTTGTACTAGTTTAATAGCTGAGATTTATAAAGATAATTAATACAGAAACTTTCTGGTGCAAAAGAGAGGAATGAATGAAAATAGGAGGACAAGGAAAATTAAAAGGAGAAAGTATTTCATGCCTTGAAGTATATGTAATTGCAACAACATGGCATATAAAAGAAATAGCTTTCATCATTATCCAGTCTTTCAGTCACATCAATACGAGTAATACCTTTATCTCCTGAAAACATCATGTATGTTGAATCCGGAGAGCAAGTGATGTTCCAATTTCAGCCGGCCGTAGCTGGGGTCTATCACCCTTTTAAGCTAAAATACCTGCACCACTCGGCTAAAGGTTTACGTGTACACACGCAGAGGCAGTGGCATCAGCTTTGCAGTAAACACACTCCACAGGCTTAGCTTAAGCTAAAATACCTGCACCACTCGGCTAAAGGTTTACGTGCACACCCGCAGAGGCAGTGGCATCAGCTTTGCAGTAAACACACTCCACAGGCTTAGCTTAACCCTTTACCGTTGTTTGGGTCCTTTTGGACCCATGCGGAGAGCTCGGCTGTCACCCATCTTTACTGTTTCATGCAGAGCTCGAAACTGCGAGTAGCTACCCGAAAATTCGGCCACAACAGCGAGAGAGACAATAGTTTAATGTCACGGGGTCAATGGCCTACGGAAGCCGATGCGGGGCGGGCTACGTCCGATTTTCCGCCCACTCCCGAGGCGCGCAAATATGCCCCGATCGGAGCACAACGGTAAAGGGTTAAGCTTAAATACCCGCACCACTCGGCTAAAGGTTTACGTGCACACCCGTAGAGGCAGTGGCATCAGCTTTGCAGTAAACACACTCCACAGGCTTAGCTTAACCCTTTACCGTTGTTTGGGTCCTTTTGGACCCATGCGGAGAGCTCGGCTGTCACCCATCTTTACTGTTTCACGCAGAGCTCGAAACTGCGAGTAGCTACCCGAAAATTCAGTCTCAACAGCGAGAGACATAATGGCCTACGGAAGCCGATGCGGGGCGGGCTACGTCCGGATCGGAGCACAACGGTAAAGGGTTAATCAGTTTCCTCTCTTACCTGCATCATGGATGGTTTTACACTTAACTTTATCTTAATTCCTTCAATGTCACTGAATATGAGGGTTTAAAGTTCATGTAGACAATAAATAAGGACGATTCAAGATTAATGGACCCCTCAAAAGCTCTGATCGTCTATAAGAAGACTTTCATCATGTAGCATTCATATGCTGAAAGTTTGCCAGGTGGACGATTAATTTTTGTGCAAGGAAAAATGGAGTTTCTACCTCAAAACAAGGGCTGTATTTGTGCCTTATTTTGAATTATTTATCATTCTGGGTGATGATTTGAGAATTACTTGGTTTTACATATAAACTGACGCAATATTTCCGTTTAATAATGCCACATTTTAAAAATTATCGCCTGGGCGCCCCTCAACATGTGACTGCAATTCCAAGACCTGGAGTTCATTTTTTGCAACTCAAAACCAATGTGGTAACTATCTGGATGAAGAGTAAGATAATTTAAAGTACCCGGCATGAACCTGCAGTTGTCAACGCATACCGAAACTGCACTCACATGTTATGACTCAAGGTAAACCAGATATTCCATGACCTGCCTGTATTCAGACGAAACACTTCTGAAAAATTGTTGAGATCGTTTTGTCATAAAATAGGGACGCATATTCATAATAACCAAAGTATCGGATATATTTTGGAAGACTGTTTTCCTTATTATTGTAAGTAAGGTCACCGGGTCATTCGCTTTTTCGTCATGCATCACGATTGGACTGAATCGTTATAAAAGTGTTCTGATGTATTGTAAGCTTTGTTTATTTTGCATAAACGACGCATGTGAGCAAGAAGTAGGTGTGCGAAGCGGTGTTTACATGAAAATTTAAATCTGGCTTTATCGAGGCCATGACCGTACAACTGTTTCTCTTCGTCCTCCCAGGAAGCCCGAATCCCTTATAAAACATCTGTCCGATTAAGTGAGATTTATGAAAATTGGGGATATTTGACCCATGTGGCCATGACGAGACGCATGAAAAACTGGGCCCGTAGGCCGTAGCATATGCTGGTTTTGCTAATATTTCTATTACCTTTATCAAGTTCAAGTTTCTGTTGGTTCCAAATTTCATTAGTATAAAAGATGTCAGCAACATGTTTGTTTGCCCAGATTAAATTTTTAATGTGACATGCACTCACCACACCCGCGCCAAACTTGATATGGTGGCCTGTTTTAAGTTTCATATCTATTAGCTACGGAAAAGGTTAGAATTTTGTGGCGTCATTACTTGTAACGGTTTTGTTTGAAGTGTTTGGTAACGAATTTTCGAAAACCGAATTAAACCGTCACTAATAACACAGCTATTTGTTTGTGGGATACGGGGATTGTCTAGGTTTGACCATTTTTCATTTGTGTATGAAGAACAGGGGATTCGATTTGATTTTAAAAGTGGGAGGGGGTATCTGGCCTAATGTCTTTCTCCTGTCCTGGTAAGGTGTCCACAGCGGTGTGACTAGACAATATTTCGAGAAGGGGAGAAGGGGGTGGTGGGTAAGCATCCAAATTTAACGACTTTTTAATGTGAACAGCACTGTTCTAGAGGCGTAAATGGCAGCGCGCTAAGCGCGCTGAAATATTTGCTCTTTTTTAAATATTTGATATTATGGAGCTTGTATTGCAGAAAAGTGTGGATTCTGGGTTTCCTGTAAGGAAATTTAGAAGTTGGGGGATTACTAGAGAAGTTGCATTTTCTGTTAGCAAATCTGATATTGAGCCTACGAAATGAGGCTTTTCGGCGAAAGATTTTTTGAGTCAGGAGCTTAACTTGGAGAAAATTTTGGAATAAACATAGCACTGTATATAGTAATCGGTGCCACTTGATGCTCTGGTGTCACATATAGCAAATTTGAGCTTTTGTTAGCTCCAGATCTCGGAAAAGTCCACCAAACTGAAGGTATGACCGAGCACATCTGCTCAGGAATTGCAATTTGAAGAGCAAGAAGCGGGGGAATTTTTCGTTTTTGAAACAATGACGAATATGGAGCTTTTATCGGAAATTCTTAATTTCATGAGTTGCCAAAACCATAAAGTAGACTAGTTTCACAAATGGAAAATTTCGGAATTATTTATTTTCAGGGCCGCCATGGTGTCTAAAAGAAGGGGGCCCAGGTGCAAAATGGTGCTAAAGGTTTCAATATTTGGAGTTACTTGGAAACTCCAAAGAATTCAAAACATGGCCTTAAAAGTGTGGGTAATTTTCAACGGACTATACGGTCAATGCGGGGTTAAATTTCGGGTGTAGGGCTCTATAAGTAATCAGAATCACTACGAAAATTGTGGTAGTTTGCGAAGGATTTGAGCAAAATTTCTAATAGAAAGAAACCATTTGTAATTAAAGAATCCCAAATCAGTCCGTGAATATATCAAAAGCCCACTTCCATATACTGCGGGAAAATCCCAGATCGAGGGACGTTGTGTGTGTGTGTGTGGGGGGGGGGGGGTGGTGCCCACTGGTGCTGGTGAGACACCGTTGCATACGCCTAAGATTGTTGATACAAATTATTTAAATATGCCCTTTCGAACGACACCTCATCATACACTATCTACAGAGAGAGGATTGAGGTGTACCTCTTATTCCAGATTGAGGTCTCGTCTTGCCTTACCTGGGCGGTCAGCCAGGACTATGCTTTGTGTGGCTTATCACTCCCGCCATGTAGTACAAGTGTTTGTAATATACTGACCTTTGTTTCGGCCACCATTAAGTTGGCCTTGTGGAAAGACCGACGTAATGTTGTTTTTAGGGGGAGGGGGACCTGTGTACATCGTCTTTGCTTTGGCGAAGACAGAGGTTAGGCTCAAGGTCTGGGTAGGAGCTGGGGTAGAAGCTGACCACGACCACGTTCGTTGTTTCGGTGAGGGCGGGCAGGGGAGTAGTTAATCTTTAGCTGATTCCCCTTTTCCTGTTTAGTAAAGGTGGAGGGGAAGATATGTATGTTGGTCACAGAAATATTTGTTTCTTGCAATTGTAAAATGTTGTAAATAAATTCAACGTTGTGTTCTCTCTGGTCCGGTTTGAGGGTTTTCTGTTTTGACAGTATCCATTTCCAAGCATTTAAAAAGCACACCTCTAATTCCAGATTGAAGTCTCGCCTGTAAACGCCGGTGCGATTTTACTTCTTTGATAATGGTCTGAATACGAATGTGTGATAAGGGCGTGTCCAAATTTTGCATTAGATTTCTGAAAAAGTTGCATGCAGACTGCGCACCGAGACATTTTTCTGTTTCGTGAAGAATGTTTGCCAATTTTAGCCTGCCAAGCTGTTCATTCACTAAAGATTCCAGATCTCATTCAAAACATGATAGGGGACGAGTCCTCTTCTTCAGATTTCTACATGTTGTTCTCCTTCATTACCACACCTGCTGCACTGTGCACATGAACAATCGACATTATCATAGAGACCAATGAATAATGTGAGTATTTTTGATATGAAAGTGAAAAAAAAAAAAAAACATTAAGAGACTGCAAGCGCGAAGCGAGCGAAAATTTTGGGGATTTGCAAAGGACACCTATGAAATTATTAATGCGGAAAATCGATTGTAATTGATCGGTAAAGGCCAACTTTCATAACCTACCTGTAGTCTTTTTGGTAGTACCTAACTTTTATGTTTTAGGTCACAAAAAGTGTAGGGACTTTTACGTTAGTGTCCCCTCCACTCAAAAAAGTGGGGGACATGTCCCCTCTGTTCCCCCAAATCGACGTCCATGATGAAGAAAACTTGACAGGTTTGGAAAAATCAGCTAATTTCCATGAAACAACTCAACGAGCAGCTTTAAGGTAGATTTGAAAATAGCAACTGAGACTCACACCACATCCGTATTCCTCATAACGGTGGATACTTTTGGGCCGTTATGCGTGATGCCCCGCATAAAGCAAAAGGCTGATGGGGTAGTGAAAACAAACTAGTGAACCACAACTGGAAAAAGGGTCGTGGTGACGTGACCGGCTCGACTTGAACCGATAGGTTGGAAATGGGACCGTAAAACTTCATCTAACTATTGACGTGAAGGATGAAGGTCAACGGAGAATTGACATGCAGAAACTATGGTCCAGTCACAGCTGTGGATAAAAGGTAGAATGAACAACTCCCGGTTTCTTTCAGAAATGAAGGACCCTTTGGCGGGTACTGTATAAGACAAAATTTCCTCGCTAGCCAACGATAGCGCTAATCCCCAATTCTTACAAAGAATACAATAGGTACAATCCAATGAAAACATTCAATCAAGAAATTCCTTGTTTAACAGTTAACATCAACTGGAATAAAGATCAGCGTTTAACGTATAATAACTTCTTACTGTGAATCATTGTCTATACAAGGCAGGAGTTGGATTCGATTTACCAAGCCATATATGGAATATGCCACTCCCCCTCTCAATTTGACTTTCAGATTTCCACGAAAGCATTCTATGGGCTTTACTCCCACATAATCGAACGAGTACACTCGCAGAAGTTCTGAAGGGATTTTTTCCACCCAGAATAAAAACTCATTAAACGGTAGCCCAAATTTTCTACTGCTATTAGTTAAATGGTCAGAAATTTCATTTATATGGAATGACTCGCAAAAGTTACAGGAGAGGCCATTACGAAGGCAGGTCATGTCGCCCTATGAGAAATGATGCTCGGAAATCTTTTTAATACTGCCCTCTAGTTATATAGTTATTATTAAGGTTCAAAGCTCAAAATTGTATAAATACCAGCGAAAAAGAGGTCAACAGAACTGTATACTTTTCATATCATATTTTATTTACAATTCTGTAAACCAAAATTCTTTTTATTATTTTTACAAATATTTCATTCAATCGCATACACATGTAATCATGATTCTTATGCTACACTTGCCTAACATGATGAGCAGGTGTTGGAGTAAAGGAACGATCTGGTTTGGGGTTTGCTACTCGGCAAATCTTTTTAATCGGAAATCTAATCCTCAAATTTCTTACCTATCACGAAACCATTGGGAAGCCTACATCTGGCCTTGATTTATTTTCTACTTATCACAGAACATGCAATATGTCATATCTAGATAAAGGAGTTAGAATTAAAGGAAGGGTTTAAGGAAGAATAAACTTTCATTATGTTATGGACGAACTGAATCTGCACAATTTGGTGAGACTCCATTCAAATCAAACATGTATTTCTCGAGATATCTGCAAAGAGGGTTTACTGCATTTGTGACCCAAAGTGAGCTTGTGGCATGTAAGAGTTCCTCACACTGATAAGGAATGTTGTATGTAACAACGTGTTTGTCTGCTTCCAGTTCACTAAGCTTCCATCTAGTTCCCTTTGCAGTGAAAATGCAACACATTAACTGCTGATACCTTTAGTGCCACACATCTGATTCAATGGATTTCACCAGATTGCTAAAGATAGGTTGACCACTTTAACTTATCAAAACTAGATTGGAGAGAAAACCCTTCTTTTAAAATGGAGGCAGAACTCGAGAGGGTAAATTTTATTAGCACAGATATAGCTCCAATTCTCCCAAACAAATTGATCTAACCCTCTCAAAACTGTCTTCACGCATCCATACAAACCCATTTCCTTGAATAAATCCACGACCTGGTGAGCACATAGGGCCCTACTGAGCATTTATAACAATTACCCTGCCTTGTGTGAAATTTGAGCTTTTCTGAATATTTAATTTTTCGAAAATTTCATGTCAATCGAAAAACAGACATTAGCTGAGAGTTTTGATATACCCCACACCCAAATTGTACTTGGGCCAGCGAATGTGTTTGTCCCCATTGCACGGAGGTGTAACTAGGCATGTAAGAAGTAACAACACCATTCTGGCGAAACTTCCATTCCATTCACTTCCAAATGTGATTCTCGCGACCTTAGATACTACATATGTAGCAAATTATGACATTGATGGAATTTCTTCCATATTTATTGTCCATCCATTTTTGGACCATAAAAAGATATTTATCTTATCCGGAAATACATTTGTAAAACTTTTTTCTGTCTCTAATACAACCAAATCATGAAACAGTGCAGGCAACCGAGGTAAACTGATTTTCAGTGTAAAAAGTTAACAATTGAAACATAGAGTGGCATGTCATCAAAATGTTTTGACTTCACTTGGCAGTTAGGGAGTGAACTTTCCTGAGGAAAATCCGTTGGATTTAGGTCAATATCTTTTACAGTTCTCAAGATATACCTCTTCAAACTTTGAATGTTTCTGGAGCAACTTTTTGCTAGAGCAAAAACATGATTTGGAGTGTTGCACACTGTTGACATTTCCTTTGTTAACCCTATAACTATCTCTAAATTTCTCATCAAATGGTTTATGGTTTGATAATTGACACTGACAATTTCAAGGACCCCGTTTAAACTTCCAAAATAAAACCCGAATGTTACAACTGTCCTTGAAATGAAGATTGTAACAACAAAGGATAACATTAGCCATTTATAGCATGTCCCTCCTATAACATCACAACATTTGAAAATTGAATTTTACTAATGATTTAGTGCAAATCAGACCTTGCCCCCCAAAATGGTCAAGTTTTGACGAATATTAGTGGGAATTGCGACTATTTT
The DNA here is from genome assembly GCA_037179385.1 of Holothuria scabra. NCBI lineage: Eukaryota > Metazoa > Echinodermata > Holothuroidea > Aspidochirotida > Holothuriidae > Holothuria > Holothuria scabra. The sequence continues at coordinate 2,292,671 of CM074193.1, forward strand.
CTGGCTTTTACTGCTTTTAACATTGAATACTCAATTTTGTCATTTTCATGTCACATGACCTTTGCAACATGACCTCAAGCAAGGATGTTACCCCATTCTTACTCAGGTATATGTCACATTGAAAGTGTGATCTCTTCTTTTAAAGGATAATTAGAACAATGCATGTGAGTTAAATGCTTATTTCATCAGGACACTGCCATTAAGTTTCACTTCATCATCTCCATATAAATGCATCTCCAATTGACCTCTCTTACATGTAGAGGTTAGCAGTTTTAAACTTTCAGGCATTACTTTCATTAGCATGGGATTTACATCAACTTGGTATAAAAAATGCAACTTACCAGTTCGAGTTCAACAAGCCTTACTGCCATGACTTGGTTCTATATATATATCAACCACATGTTGGTTTTTATCTCTAATATCAATCAGATCTCAGAACATACTAAAACATAGAGTGACCCTAATTTTGATATCAAACTCCTTTGATATCAAAGATCTTTGATTCCCTGATATTCACACCTCTTGCAAGTAAGATACATACAACAAAGATTTAGAAATGGGTACTTATGAATGTAAACCTCTTTCTCAACCAATCATCACGTATACCCAATCAAGGATTGGCCAACATAACATGCATACCATCGTCAGTGCACCCATACCCAACTCTGATGTCCCAATATGATTGGCCCAAATCACATGCACCCTAACATCAGTGCACCCATGCCAAACTCTTATGTCCCAATATGACTGGCCAACATCACATGCACCCCAACATCAGTGCACCCATGCCCAACTCTGAGGTCCCAACAGAATATACTCAAAAAGCTGTATTACATTTTCTACAAGCACGTATGATATAGCATGGATGGGAGAATTTCATGTGAAATGAAAAAAATTAGTGAAGCCTCCCTAAAAGCTAAATAAGCTGATTCAATCAAGTTACACATGAATATGTTGAAAATTTAATCAGAACTTTGCCATTAATTTGTGATATCATGGCCACTCGAACAACAGTTGCTGTTAACTTTCCCACTTTATTTACTCAGTGGAGATTACAAGCAATCAAAGCAATTTGTATTATGATTTAAGATATCTTACAAATTCCGGCAATATGGACTGAGAGTGCTTAGGTATTCCCTCTAACAGCAACTAAATGAAACAAACAAAGTGATATCAACTGAACAAAATTCAACATAGACAAGAGTAAAGGTATGAATGCAATTATTTTGGGTAAAGATAAGAAGGTACTGCACTGTTTTGAAAAATGTTTTTGACTTTTTTCCGCAGTGATAATCAATGAGCAATCAATAGGTTAGGTTAGGTTAAATGGAGTTTTACGCCCCATTTTCCAACCACTGTGTTCAGTTTATTAAAACTCCATCCTCTTCTACGTCAGTCTGTACAGGATAAACTGGATGGGATCATGAAAAATACACTGCATGCCATCATGCAGGAAGTACTGAATGATATCATGCAAGATACACTGAATGGCGTCCTGCAAGATACAGTGAATGATATCATGCAAGATACAGTGAATGGGGTCATGCAAGTGCGATACATTCAGGGACAGTGTGTAACATACACACAAAATATGAAATTTCAATAGACTGCAATCATTATAAGAAAGAAAGGGGATTTTTAAGGCCAGGGATCTTGTAAATGTCCATCAATAACCATCAGCTCAATCCTGCTCCCCAATCGAGGAGGTAATGATACAGCTGGCCTAGTTTACTGGTGGAAAGCTATACTTTCATAATACCAAAACAACCTTTTCTCATTTTCGGTACTGTTTTTTAAAAACCTCATTACTGCAAAAAATATCATTCTGTTCTGACATGCTGATCTATTGTAGCATTGAAAACAATCTTAGTTAGTCTGACCTTCAACCAAAAATAGTACATACAGACAATGACTACTGCCAGAGTTGCTGAATCCTCACAAAATGACAGTGATGGTATTTTTGTTATAATGAGGTTGTTGACTAATTTTGGTTTTTGATAGGTTTCTCATTTTTGCTTTTTCATTGTATCAAAGCCAAAGTCAGCTTGTTAACTGAATCCACCTGAAAGCACTTCAGTCTAGCACCCAACCTACTTGCAATCATGTACAATGAGTGGGATTTGAGCACATGCGCATGTGAATCCCACTGGGTGAGAGAAGGTGAAATATACCACTCTGCTACCCAACAACCCATGTTTACTGTATCGATGTTGGTTTACTATATCACTGTTGGATTACTGTTTAAGATTAAAACTAGATCAGCCTTGCTGCTGAATCTCAATACTTTTATGTATGACCAATGGTAATCTTGAAGCATTGGAACTATGCATTTAAGTTTTGAATGATGCAACAGAAAAGACAAAACATCCTTTAGGTGATAAGGTAGAATATCATGCCACAGAAATGGAATATGAGACCAACTTCCAAAATCATTACATACAGTCTTCACCCATACAGGACAACCTGTACAGGTAGGCAAACCTATTTTAGTGTTGTCATTCAAATATTTATAGCAAAGATGTTTAATATGTTGCTACTGTACATTTTATGCCCCTAAATTGAAATGGTTATCTAACACTAAAACAACAAATTTTGTACCCAAAAGTATTTTGATTTAAAAACATACAGAAGTATAAATTTGTTTTTAAATAACCACACTGATACAACACAATCCCACAATCCGGCATTAAATAGTTTAGAACAAGTTGAGCACATTTTTTATCATAGAGCATTCATCCCTGGATAATGCATCATCACATGACTGAAATGGATCTACAGAAGTTTAGAACCATTACCAAATATAAAGATACTAAGTAGTGTCTAGGTAAAGAGACTCATCATCCGACAGATGTTAGTGAGGTTAGATGCTGTTTTACAGCTCAGTTCAAGTTTCTCACGACTTGGTTTAGGTCCGGCAGGCCACAGCTTTTTTTCACGTTGTGGCTCACACTGGTTGTTTTCTCTATTCCGTTGCCTATACTGAGCAACATGCAAACACAATGGTAGATTTCTCCCTGTTTGTTTCCCTTTCTCTCCATGAGGGAGAAGGGGAGGGTAGAGACTTGTACTTTTCCCCACAAATTTAAAACATGCTTCACAATAAAATGAATATTTTTAATAAATGCATAATTTGTTTAATGGTAAACATCTAGAAATGGACTATAATAAAGATTAAATACCACCATGTTAATGAAGTTAGTTTGTGTCATCAATAAAGGCTTGCCACAAGTACTGTTTAATTTTTTTTAACTGGGTATCAAAAGTAGTATAAGCTCCTCAGTTTTGTGAACATTGTAATATCTAATACCATCCTTTTGTTTTAGTAGCAATAAGGGGTGCATTGCTAAAATAATGTTACTAAGGGGATGGGAAAATTTTGGCAGGGAAACAACTTCTGTATATGTGATAATGATCGATTCAATATTGAGATATAAAAATCATTCTCTGTGCTTTGTGTATATGACCATCATGAAAGGTAAGCAGTACCTTGATGTAATTAGAATGATGTATAAACTACAGAAAAAGAGAAAGTCACATGTAGCCTATGACAATAGCATAGTACTGATTAATGGCTGCTACACCTGGTAAAAGATGGTGAGTTATCAACATGAGAAAACCCAAAGGCTTAGTGATTCGTTGGTGTTGTTGGGAAATATTGGGAAATTTATGCCTTTTGACCTCTGCTGACAACCTCATAATGAAATACCAAGGTTCATTTTTCAGTGTGAATTTGAAATGAACCCACTAAAACAATGGCGGTGAGGGCCACATAATTAAAGCTTTGTTTTCTAAATGGCCAAGGGGCAGCATAAGGCAGGATACAGCTTAGGGGAAAATTGTTGCTCATTCTACGTGCAACAGGTACAACCAAATTTTTCACTCAATAAACATACAATATCCCTAACATCACAATAAACTAATTTTTATGAAGGAATTTTTAGTAAGCAACACCCCTTCCACTTAAATAGCAAATAATCCACATGCAAATTACTTGTTAATACATGAGGAGATCCCTGAAATACTCAGGCCACTGTTGTCTTTCACTGTCATACCTAGTGCATAGCGCAAAAGATAAGTAATATTTCACAGAGACTACTGGATGATTCTAACTTTGCTGGCAATGTACTGGCCTCTCTGAACCTTCTTCATCCGAGTTGTCTCCTGGGACGGTAGCTGTTGACAAACCCATGTTTAGAAGCATGACCTCAAATGGGTCAGCTTTCATCCGACGCTGATTGGCAGTGGCTGCAGAATCTGCCTCCTGGATGCAACGCTCTTCCATGGAACCATCCTGACAGGAAGATGAATTAAATATTCCATTACATTTGTGGCATAACAAATCTTTCTCTTATAAATTTTTACATCCTCCTTCTATGGCTGATTCCATCTTATCACGTCGGGTAGGGAATGAAGGAAACTACTTAAACACCTGATACGGTCAGATTTCATGTCTGAGTAATGAACTGACACTTACTACACCTACCACCACACACAAAGAGTTTTACTGCCCAGTTTCTAACCAACTGGTTAAAGTTAAGCTGGCCACAGCCTCTTTACCAGTTGCGGCTCATTGCTCTGTTTTCCCTAGTCTATTCTTATGAACAAGAAAAAAGCAGCAGGTTCTATTTTTAAACTAAGCCAGGACTTGATCTCCAGACCTGCCAAATGCAAGTTAGATGCTCAAACCACCATACAATCAAGAAAGTTAAATAATAGGGTTACGCGCTAGCAGGCTGGTCAAGTATATGTTTAATTGCTTTTGCACAGCAAAAAAGATGACTTGAACTTGAAGGCATGGATTAGAAAACAAGGCCTGATACCAGAAATATTCCATATACCACCATTTTTTACCTTATGAGGTGTCTTTGTTGAATTAAAAAGAAGGACCATGGCAGCATCATGAGAAGTCCTCTTAGATTTCATACCATGCTTTAACTAACCCCAAACCACAATTCAAACGAAAGTCCCGTTATCTTTTGTTTTATCTCATCAATGAGCAAGAAAAGGGTGTTTTCTCAGCTAGAAGAAGAATTATTTCCTTTTTCTTTGTTTATCATTGGGAGACTTCAAGCTGTACTTGGTAACTGGTACTTATCAAAGGTCTTCCCCTCCATTTGTTTGACTCCACATGGATATTGTTAACACAGTTTTAAAGCAAACCACTTTCCTTCTGATGGAACAAATAGTTTGTTCAAAGTGAAAAACATTTTCAAAAATTTTAATGAGTAGTACATATGGACCATTCCCTTTCACCTACCTCTGGCCGTGGACTCCATAATCTGACCACAGGGTCTATACCACTACTAGCCAACAAACAGGTGGAAGGATGGGGCTGAAGACAGTTGACAATAGAATCATCTCCTCTAAGAACCCTGATAATGTTGGTAGTTTTACGGTCCCAGATAAAGAATGATCCATCATCTGATCCTGCCATGACATATTGGCCATCACTGTAGAAAAACCCAGAGTAACTTTCATTTTTTATCACACACAACAAGAGAGTTGTTACAAAAATATCCTTTTCAACACTGATATTAGGTATGGACTACCAGTTTGGATTGCAAACAGTGTTCATCCTACAAGTATGTCGAAAACTATTTGAACAAAATTACATCCCACAAACCTTTGAATTGCTGTTTGGAAAATGGTATATGCACTATAATGAACCATCATGTCAGCTAGGTTTCAATGAAGTAACAAACAAAACATACAGCATAGTAAAATAAGTAATGTCAGAAACAGATCTTTTTCCAAAATAGCAATTACAAAGCATTGTGGGATAAGGTTTTGGTAAGTTTTTTTCTGTTAATAGCATTTCAACAACAAACAGTAACATGATATCCCACAAACCTTTGCAATTGCTATTTGAGAAATAAGGTATATGCACTATAATGAGCCATCATGTCAGCTAGGTTCTCAGTTAAGTAACTTGACAAACAAAACACTGCACAGTAAATGAGCAATGTCAGAAACAGATCCTCATCCAAATAGTAATTACAAGAGGTTATAGGATAGGGTTCTGGTTAAAGTTTTTTTTTTTTTTTTTGCCAATGGCATTTTACCATGGTGAAAAACAACAAACAGTAACATGATATCCCACAAACCTTTGCAATTGCTATTTGAGAAATAAGGTATATGCACTATAATGAGCCATCATGTCAGCTAGGTTCTCAGTTAAGTAACTTGACAAACAAAACACTGCACAGTAAATGAGCAATGTCAGAAACAGATCCTCATCCAAATAGTAATTACAAGAGGTTGTAGGATAGGGTTCTGGTTACAGTTTTTTTTTTTTTTTTTTTTTTTTTTTTTTTTGCCAATGGCATTTTACCACGGTGAAAAACAACAAACAGTAACATTATATCATACAATCCTTTATATCAGATATTTGGAAAAGCACCTATGTTTAAATGTTGAGGAATAAGTTGAGAAAACTACAAAACATTCCAATAATTTAAAGGGACTTCTTTGTTATGTAAAAAACTTTGAAGGCTACTGCATAGACAAATCTGAACTGAAAAGTGAAAGTTTGATTTTAAATGGACATAAATGGGGTCATCAGCCTAAATCTTTCCAATTCCAAATTTGTTTACCTGTATCATGAGTGGCAGCACACTAAAATAACCTCCTTACGAACTGAATATGAGACTTTGGGAATGCAGGTACACAATAAAATTAAGAATTTACATGTATGCTATAAGGACTGTTTGAAGAAATATACCAAGACATTATGCAAACCAAACTAACATAACATAACAAACCCAAACATGTAGGGCCATTTAAAAATATTTTCAAATTCCACCATTTTCTATATGAAAAGTTTCAAAAAGTTTCAATCATTTTGAAAAGGATTTAGTAAAGAAGTAACGCAGCTACACTGCAGACCTATAGAGCCATCCTTTCCCTCAGATGTTTTAATGATTGCATCGAAATCCATATATTAGAACTAAATCAATGGGCAAAGTGGCACCTCCTGTTTCCAACTATGACACTGATATTTCTTAATCTGGGTTAATTATGCATAGCATCATTCAGGCTGGCTGAGATGGCAATATCAAAAAGATTGTTGCAATACCTTTGCTTGCATTCACTGATCTCATATCTCACCACGAGCGCAATAATTAAACTTTGTGCAAGATCAAAGCAGTAGGCATCAATCCGGGTGGGGGGGGGGATTCATGACAAAATTCCACTCTAATGGATACCCACTTTTGACAATTGAGTACCTGGCATAAAATTTCATAGGCAATCTGTTGATGTTTCAGCTGAGCTTGAAATTGTTCTTTACAGAGTTGCGTACACAGTCACTTTTCTTGTTTTCAAACTGCCTTTTTAAGGGGGGCATACCAGCATTTTGCCACCAGTCAGGGTTCTTGCTACAAATGTTGGCAAGGGACGGCAGACTTAAACTGGTTCTTGCTGACCTGAAATCATACTAAAATGAAGCCCTCTCGACCTTTCCCAATATTACCATAAGCCAGCAAGGAACACACCACCAAATCTACTACAGAACTCCAAATAAAGTATTACTGTTTAAATTATAAACATAAACTGAGAAAAAATACATGCAATACCTTGCTCCCTGGAAGCAGTTTTTTGTCGAAATTTTATGTATGCAACAGGCCAATTCATTTTGATGCTTCAATTATAATCTTCAATGAGATTTGCCTCCAAGAATGAGATCATTCTGGCTGCAACCATGCTACTGGTACTAATTACCAATAGACTCACTCAGTGTTAACAAACAAATGCCATCACAGCTGGGCATCAAAGAGTTGGTAAGGCGCACCTTCACTGCTGTCACAATGAAAAGTTGATTCCAATTGGTCTACATTTGGAGTGCAGTTGACCAAGCTTTAACTTATGCAACCAATAACATACATGCCTGTGGGACTGCGCAGGCTCTTTTCTAACCAATGCCTATCTTTTCTAACCAATGCCTACCAGTGACATAAATGTGAACACTCTAATACCATGCTCTGGTCAAGTTAATGCATAACTTTTGTTTTCTAACCTTCCAAAGAAGTTTGCTTCCTTGATATCTGTTGTTGTATTACAATGCCCACAAAATCTTTCTTGATAATCAAATGCGTGCTCCCTAACATCCTTCTCGTGATCTGAAAGATGAAGGTCCCTGACTGGTGAGGAATTCCTGACATTAGAAGTGGATGGAGTTTTCTTTTCTGCTTCCAAGGTATCTAACACTTCTACATGAGAAATGAAAGATATAAGTTAAGTGTACCTAAATATCAAACCATATGATAAAATACTCAAAATATGTACACAAATGTTCCCATTCACTATTTGATGCTCTAAAACTAAACTGGAGCAGCTATGCTGCAGAATCTAAACACTTTTATGCATGATCAATGTTAATCATGAAGCAGTGGAATGATGTGTTCAAGTTTTTCATGATACAACAGAAAAGAGCAAACATCCTTTTGGTGATCAGGTAGAGTTTCATACATAAAAATGAAATATGACACAAACTTTCCATATCACATTGTCTACAGTATAGGTTGGTTAAGCTATTGTGGTGCACTGTTTTCATTCAAATATTTATAGCAGAGATTTATAGTATTCTGATACTGTACATTTTTATGCTAAAAATTGAGAAGGAAATCAATAAAAACAAAAAAACCAATAATGATACTTTTATACTAAAAAATAGTCTTTGTAAAGTACACTAACACTACAAAGTACACGTTCTTATCCAGCTGCATGGAGATCAGTGTTATAAGAGAATAAAACTCTACGACCAGTTCCAACAAAACAATTTTTCCTACTTCTACTTTCCTACCTAGTTTTCCTAACATCAACCTCATAGCACAACTTTTGAAGGTTGAGAGCTACTGGCATCCTGTTTGGAAACTCAATCAACTGTAAATAAACTTCTCCATTACAAGACAATGACTGGGCAAATATCTTAGTAAGACCAGATAAGATCATCTTAACAGTTACCCTATGCTTGACTTAACAGAGGCTTAAAGCCAAAGACAAAACAGCAGACTAAAACACAAACACAATTTCACCATGGGAAAAAATTGTACTGTGGGAAAAAAGGAGTATAAAACAATGGGCAGAAAAGAAACTTTTCTTTTGCACAACTTTTGGACCACTTCAAGAGAAAATATAACTAAATTATCAACCTATCAGATTATCAAGTTATAATTCTGACTGAATAAATAATAGCACAAAGTATGCTCTACAAGATATTATGATCAAAATGTAAACTCTATCAAACATGGCTATGCTGAATAGGATTTTAGCTTACAGCTAGCAACCAGCTAGTGTGACAATATCTCAATACATGTTATGTATTGAGATAAAAATAAGCTGTCAATTAGGTAGGCAGTTTGATGAGATTTAGCCACACACGAACACAAATGTACACAGACAAATCAGGACAGCAAAAAATGGTTTAATTTTAGTCTGCCACCATCTGCCACAAGGTGGGGTCTATCACCTTTTAATCTTTCAATTTCCTTTCTTAACTGCACCATGGATGGTTGTACACTGAATTGTCCCTTGATTCTCTCAATATCACTGTATATGATGGAATGAAATTATATTTAGACAATAAATGAAGACGATTTTAGGCTACTGGATCCAACTAATGTCTGACTGAGTACAGTCACTATGCACTAGTGCTGCTTGAATTTGTCCATAGCGTCAACTAAATAATAAAGTTAAGTTGAAATCAAAGTTTCAAATACAGTCCAAGTTCACATTTGATTTCAAATTTATACAAATCCTTCCATTTAATAGCCTTTAATGACAGGCAGGAAACACAGGGGACATTTCTACAATCCCCAGAGCCCATGGGGTGGGGGGAAGAGAGGGGGAATGGAGAGGGGAGGATATGTTGTTGAATTCACTAAATTTAAAATGGCTGGTTGCACAATATTCTGTTGTTACTGTTTGTCTTTCAAAAGTCACTCTTCTTTGTGCTGAAATATGATTATTATCTTGCTAATTTTGGGTATCTTGGCTGAACACATTTTCTCCCTAAAAACATGCTATGAAAGAAACCTATAAGTAGCTATTGATTTCTAAATGATATAGAGGTTGGTCTGGCTTCGTACAATCAAACATTTCAAGTGACATGAATAAATTCCAACATTTTCTATCTTTGTAACACATTATACAAACTTGTGTCAGACTTCATCAGCTCTTACGGTAGAAAGAATGTATTTCTAAAATGTGATATGTACCTTTCAAGTTAAATACCTTTAGGAATTTGGCTGTATTAAGGTAGAGAGAATGCATTTCCTATCATACAAACTGGGTGCTCAGCAACTGAGAAAGTAATAAATAATAAAGAGTTGCTTGAATGAGATTTATTTTCCTACCTGCTCAATAAATATTTGTGAAAGTCTTTACAACAGGTGTGTGCAATTTACAATATTTATTGTCTTCATAAAACTCTCAGAACAATCTGGACAAATTGGAAGATTTGAAAACATCTTGCCTGGTTTGAGAAAGTGCATCTTGAAAGAATGCAGTTGAAGATTATTCTTCTTAGGAATTTGTGATTCAGTGAGAGGAAATTTTCTTCATAAACCTTAAACCTTTATCTTATTTTTTCTTTGAAAAGCACAATCTTCCCTTCTCTCCACACCCAACCACCTATCAGTTTACTTTTTTTTTTTCTTGTTCTTGCTACAATGATGAAATCATAGAATCAAGGTTCCTGCACTTTTTGGGGAAATCATTTTCATCACTTTGACTTTCTCAGGACTGAATGAAGAATTTCAATCCCTCTTGACATCTTCTTACTTAGAATTACATTAATATTTGAGATAAAGTGAATAATAAACTTTGATATTACAAATTAGAAAACATTTAAATAAGCAGGGCTTTTGCTATTTTCTTCGTACAAAAGGGTTTTTGACTGCCAGTCATAACATATAAAGGATTTTTGACTGCTACTGAATGAATGTGATACCTTCTGTAATTATGTGTGGAGTTGGAAAAGACGGCACGGAGACTAATGTGTGTAGCGTTAGAATAGATAGGGTGGGGATCACATGAAACTGGTGAGGATCATGTACAGAAATATGCAATGGGCAGTTTAAGCAATGCTGTTTGACGTAAATTTCAAAGAGTGCAGATTTGATTTCTCATGACTTCCCAATGTGCAAATATGCACAGCAATGAAAGCCCTGAATATTACAGGCTAGACTAAAACAATGCCACTCTGCAAAAAATTTCCATGACTTAATACAAGTCATAAATTTCAAGACTTTTCGAGGTCTTGAAATCATTTCCCAACTTTTTTATGATTTTTTCAGCTTTGTCATTGCTAATCTTCTAACAATGTAGAATGAGCCTCAAAGTTAATTTGTTGTAATCTGAATAAAACAAAGTTGAATTGTAGGTGGCATGCCCATACTATAACTTACCACTCTCCTTCATGGTGCAAGCTGCCCTCCTAATATCACTCTCCAAAGCTCTACACTCACTGCACTGTGTGTATTCAGGAAACTTGTCTTTGAAGTGTTCTAAGCAATCCTGGGCCTCTTTAATCCAGGTCAGTTCCAACAGACCCCTAGCTAACCTAAAATGGGCTTTACGATGAGAAGGGTCTAGCTGAAGAGCACTGTGGCAGTCTCTTATAGATGCATAGAGATCACCATCCCTGTAGGAAATCAACCAGGTATAATAAGAATAATCATGCAAAATGTCTGTTTCTGCCTTTCATGAACACCACCTACAGACCATGAATTAATTGGGGTAAAGTTTGGCAGCTTTTTAAGAGTGATACGTAAATACACAGTATTAATACAGTACACAAATTCAAGAACACATGGAGATTACAAACTGAGAGTTTGTGCTCATCAATCATTTTAAGGAATTTCAGCAAGCCTTTTATGGTCAACAATAAATAGTTGATGGGATGACAACACAGTTTGCAGCTTAGTCTGTTTTCTAGGCAACCTCCTTTCAAACCACGTTCAGGTTGTTGGAATTTACTTGCAGGGTCTATTTCAATAGTCTCATTCAGTGCTTACATTCAATACCAACCGGTGACCTAAGCGTGAACACCCTAATTGGTATTTTAATGCCATCAAAGGTGAAAACAATTTTAACTTACCACCTTCTCTTCATATAGGCAGCTGCTCTGTTGCCATACAACACTGCACTGTGTGGACTAATTGAGATTGCTTGGTTGTATAATCGGATGGCGGCAGTGAAATCCTTACGATCACAATAGTGTTTATTAGCTTCCAATTTTAATAATTCTGCCCTGAATGATAGAGGTTTATTTCTGTCAAAACAAAAAGGATCAAGTGCAGTATTGGTGAGTTGCCCCTTCCCATTTCAAACACCCTCTGTCAGAACCATCCTTAACCCATCCAATCACAATTCCTACAGACAATGCAACTTAAAATTTTTTAAGGTACACTTCTATGAATCAGATAGCACTCTTTTTAAGTTTCATCTTGAAACAGAGAACTATTACAAGATGCTGGAGAGCACAAAAGTCTGTCAATTATCCCTCTTACCTGCTCTCTACTGTCAACAAAAACACCATAAACACCAAATAGCCCCATGTAAGTTTAATGAGGGTAGCATTTTTTTGCGAAAGTATGAAAAGAAACAGCCATTTGAAAAGAAATGTAATATTTAAACTGTTTGAAGCACCTACCTAATATATGAATCAGCCCTATTTGTTTGAGTTGTTTTTGATACAGATGATGTTGATAGGTCACTGGAAGACACTTTGTGGAAGCCGTTAGACTGGGTAAGATGAATACGACTGACTCCATTAGTATTTGTACCATTAGTACTTAGTACCTCAGCCATGTGTTCAGATACATCTGCAAACATTAAATAGTTGGTTTTTGTATCGCTTGCTAATTATATTATCAAATTGTGAATCTCAAATGTTGAAGAAGAGAAAAGAAGAATTGGTTACCAAAAACATCAAAATGGACATAACCAGAAAATTATGAATACATGAATCACCCATCATCCATTTCAAATTACTGTGGGCAGGGAACACAACTCATAAATTATGGTCCATAAAAATCCCTTGGTATATTAACATGCCACAATACAAGAGTATTCTGTGGTTTCAGCGAAGACATATTTTGTAGCAACCCAAAGAAACTATACTACTGTTTGATTTAGATAACTGGTTCTATTGTGCTTCTTTAATGCAATATCAAATATCCATTTGTTTAAGGTGACAGTAGACAAACCTCAATTAACACAATATTTACAGGTATATAATGAATAATTAATTTTAATTATACTTAGACCCAAGCAGGGTCAATTATTTAAATGGTAGTTATTGTCTAGTATCTTATGTATTTCTTGTTCTCAACTGCCCACACTACCCAGTTAGATAAATTAACTTTCCCTTAACAACATTCATGAAACAAAGGAGATACATGAATCCATCAAAATTATCAATTAAAATGCTGGCCAGAATCAGGCAATTAACTTGGTCAATTACCTATTAAACAACAATATAAAAAATTTAAAGCTTCTCTAATTAATAGTTTGTCCCCATTCCTCTATAGTCACATTCATTTCCATACACTTATAATTAACCAACAACCCCCTTGTAGTCCCTTTTCATTGTTGCTATGTATTTCTACTGTTTCGCATTTCTTACTTGATTTCCATACTTTAGGGCCAGACTTAACATAGATTTTATTTTTTCTGGTCCTTTACTTTCCTTACTTTAAGGCAGTCAACTCTCACCCCAAACTATAATTTTTGTAGTAGTCCACAGAAATTCTAGATTGGCACAGCTCTTTGATTGACAGTTATTTAAAAAAGGGCAAAAACCTGTAGCTAATATTACACAGCATGTACTGTACTGAGAGTGTTTTGATTACATACTGGGGGTCCTGTATACTGACCTTGAAGACATGAACTGACATTGTGTCTGGATGAGGCTGAGTTTTAGACAGTTGTGGGAGGGGCTTAAGTAAGTAGATTAGGAGAATTGTTTGGGAGAGAGGAATGGGTCTTTCAAAATGTATACTCTGAGTGCTCAGTGAAATATTTGGCATTTTGGATTTACATGATGAAACGTTCCTTCTTACTTTTTGTTACATTCTCCTTCTCTGCCTGATTACCTCTTATCGCCTCAGGGAGGAAATGAAGCTCACTTCACCCACACTTGATATAGTCACATTTCACGTCTAATTAATCGACTGACAGTAACAGATATATTGAAATACACAAAAATTACGTAACATTTGAGGTTAGCTAACAGGTCAATCAAGCATGTGTTAATTGCTTTTTATGCAGTGTGAACACAATGAAAGATTAGCTCATATTAGGGCACAAATCATGTAACAAACTCAGATATAAGTTACACCCCACACCGCCTTTGATGTGCTGGGGTGTATATGTTGCTTTCTCAAGAAGAGACGTCATGGCATGATGTTTAGTTTAATTTTCATGTTTGATCATCATTTTGAACTTGTTAATTGTTAATGATATATTCATTTCAATTAAAGCTAAAAATGAATTAAATCAAATCAAATTAATACCTTTTTTATGCACCCCATTTGTTCCTGGTCTCAATGGATAATCACCCGCAGTGAACAATTTTGGATGCTTTGCTTTATTAACATCAAATAGATAAACTTGCTCTCCACCAATATTAACCAAAAGTTCATTGCCCTTAGGGCCAAATGTTAGATACGTTATAGCAAGAGTCCTGTAACCCCTTCTACTTGATTCCTTAGCTGGTAAATGTCCTGTGGAGAAAAAAAAAACACTATAAAAGTTTGTGAAACTTAAGTTTTTAATTTTAACCTAGCAATTAAGCAGACCTATATTACTACTTCCAGAACGTATCAAGAGAGACAGATTCCACATTTCCATTTTTTTCTTCTTAACACAATGTGTCTGAACATGGAGAAAATTAGAACAATATGTATACAACCTTAAATCCCCTGACTTTTTTCAACACCTTTTGAAAAATTTTCCTTTTTCCCTACCTTTGCAGGTCTAGAAATTCAGATGTCATTTTTCCTTTAATTTGCAAGATTTCCAGGACTTCTATGAACAATGTACATATCTTATTTGCTCTTATAACTGTTGTTTGGCATGGATGGTTTAATGATAACAACATAGCATGTTTGATTGTAACAATTCTTATTACTTAGCACTAAAGTATATCTGCAGGATAAAATTTTAAAGAGACTCATTGAGTTGGTTCATGAAATTCAACAAATTTTTCCCAGCCTGTTAAGTTTTCTTCACATACCAACGACAAATGGTCAATCTTAGACAATCCCCATACCCTGCATACAAATAACTGTTTTATGAGTGAGTACTTAACAGTTGAAGCCGGTTTTCAAAAATTCGTGACCAAACACTTTTTCAAATTATGTACAAAACCGTTTCAAGTCAGGAAATCACAAAATTCAAAATTTAAATTTTCTGTGACTTTTGGACTTGAAACTTGACTTGTTATGCTAACTATAGCATTGTTATGTGGGAGTGACCCTTTGAGACTCTCATTAGGTTATCAATATCAACTCAATGTTTGGTTTTTGCCCCTTGGCTCTTCGCCAGGTTGTGGCTTCTGTTCTATTCAGCCAGTCTAGAGCAGGACCACTCAGTGTTTGCCCTTTGGAGGGCGTACTTGTCCATTTGGGACGTTAAGCTCCTTTAGGGAGCAGAACTCCTCCGGGAGTAATCGTTTCGTTTTCGCCCCTTGGCTCTTCGCCAGAGAGTCGTGGGGACTTTTAGAAAAAAATATCAACTCAATGAGCCTCTTTAAGACTACATGTTTAAAAGCATGAAAAATGAGCCAACATGAGCAAATAGAATCTTGTAACCTCCCCCCCCCCCCCCATGCAAGTGTCCCTTAAGCTTTAAAAAACTATGGTTTCAAGGTAATTATCTTTGCAATGGTCCTCCCATTTTCTCTAGACTTGACTTAAGTTCTAGGTATATATATTAAAAGAATAGTCCAGCGCCAAATTTATGTTTTATATGTTAGAGAGGGACATTCTAAGCATTCTGGTGAAAGTTGCATTCATTTCCCATGTTTGGTTCTCAAGATAGCAGCAATTGAACTGACATATTCTCTAAAAAATGGAACCTGAAGCAGGCAGGTGTGATGTCATGGATTCACATTGATCACCAGTTGTTTTGTTTTTGTTTATTTTTCATCCTATTAGTTTGACCTTGAAGTGATTAGGGATGCCATGGCACCCCAGGGGCATATAGGGTTTGAAAATTCCATTGCTCGGGATGCACCTATTGTATCAATATATCAAAGTTAAGTTAAATAAAATTGGTGGTAAATTATAAAGAAAAGCAAAACATTGGCCAATAATGTGAGTCAAAGGCATTTTGTCTGCTTGCTTCAATTTAATTCTATGTAGTAAGTTTGCTAAACTCAGCTCCTGATATCTTGAGAACTGAACATGGGAAATAAAACTGATTTCATCAGAATGCTTAGAATGTGTTACTCTTCAACATATGTCATTTCATTTCATTTGTTATTCACATCATACATATTTACACACATATATACAATATTTGCATCAATTGGAATAAATCCTTTATTTATGATGTGAAGGAAGTTGAATAAAAAACCCTCACAGGCTTTACGAAGTGCTCGACTCCCTATCAAAAATAAATTTTGCTCTGGACTATTCTTTTAAGAATGTTAATATAACAAACATATACTTACCTGCTATAAAATATTGCACACAATTATTTGGAACTTTGGCCTGATTATCTGGCTCTGCAGTTGGACTATGCCATGAGTGACCAAGCCATTCAAGATGAGAGAAACTGACATCATGAGGAGATAACATCCTTAGATCATATAAACGAACATAGGGATCACTAGCACCCACTGTAAGAACAATAAAGCTTTCATTAAGTGTGGAGAAATATCTCATTCACACTATGAAATACAAGATTTCTGCTTTGGATCATTACATCTGCCAAACTTAAAAAATGTAAAATGCAAATACCTTTAAAAAATTAAGTAACTGAGGTAGATGAATTTTAGTGAGCTGTTAACATATAACACCAAACTCTAGAGAAATGCAATTTCTCCTGACACAAACAGCTAACAATGCACAATTAATAGTAAATTTCCATATATTACACATTCCATTCTCCTATTTGACACAAAATATGGAGAGCTTGGA
Organism: Holothuria scabra; assembly: GCA_037179385.1. NCBI lineage: Eukaryota > Metazoa > Echinodermata > Holothuroidea > Aspidochirotida > Holothuriidae > Holothuria > Holothuria scabra. The sequence continues at coordinate 2,309,818 of CM074193.1, forward strand.
ATGATCTATCATGAGTTCATGTCTTCCACCACAGTGTTAAAAAATTATATCAAGTTTAACCATTTCTAGATGATCACTTTAAATCTAGAAGCTATCAGTCAACTTCCTGTCCAGCTGTCTTGAGATCAAAAAAGGTAATAAGAGTGTTTTGTTGTATTACAGTGAGAAAAAGATCTATGTTATTCATCACTGAATAACTTAAAAAGCATGGCTTGAAACTTGGTAAATGCCTGTATGTCAGGTCATTTTCTAAAACCTTCTAGAAAATTCTAGAAGCATGGCTTTGAAAATATTTTTCACTCCCAGAGGTGCCCAGATAGAGAATAGTAATATATTTTTCTCAAACCAACCTAGTGAATAAGTTGAGATCTACAATTTGTCAGGACTGATTCTTTAAGGAGTCCACAGCAATCAAGTCCGAGTTAATTTCATTAATTGCACAATCCATCATGAGGCATCTTGTTGTAAAGACAATATGACATGCAACACTCTGTGTTTCCAACCAGATTGCAAAAATGCATTGAGGTTTCGATGATACATACATGCTCTTTTCAATAAAATGCTACATTTCTTGTAACAACTGGTGACCCAAAATAGCCTTTGTCTCCACCTGTACGTGACTGGTTTTTCTTTCATACTGTGCCTTAAGATATTCTGCAAACAAGGTTTTCAGAGTTTGATGCCAGGTGATACCAGATGACCATTGACCTCCACCAAAAACAACAGGTACAGTACTTTCAACTCACCATAACACATCCACATACTAATTGGGAAATCCATCCAAGTTTCCTACCTTGAGATATCCCATTTTGACAAGTTTTTCAAAGTTTGACCGATCATGACCCCAGATGTCCTTTCACCTTCACAAAAAATAACCTTATACAGACCATCTTCTCACCATAATTCATTTACATACTAATTTTGAAATCCATCCACCTTTCATACCTTGAGCTATCCTAAACAAGGTTTTCTGAGTTTGACCCCAAATGACCTTTGATCTCCACCAAAATCAATAGGGTTCTTCCTCCCATCATAACGCATCAACATATCAAGTTTGAAATCAATCCAAGCTTCCTACCTTGAGATATAGTGTAAACAAGAAGTTTGGAGTTTGACCCCATGTGACCCCAAATGACCTTTGACCTCCACCAAAATTTATAGGGTTATTTCTTACATCATAACGCATCAACATATCAAGTTTGAAATGAATCAAAGTTTCCTACCTTGACATATAGTGTAAAACAGGATTTCGGGGTGTGACCCCAAATGACCTTTGACCTCCACGAAAATATATCGGGTTCTTTCTTACATCATAACGCATCAGTCTATCAAGTTGAAATGAATCCAAGTTTCCTACCATGATGTATCACGTAAACAAGGATTTCAGGTTTTGACCCCACGTGACCCCAAATGACCTTTGACCTCCACGAAAATACATCAGGTTCTATCTTACATCATAATGCATCAACATATCAGGTGTGAAATTAATCCAAGTTTTCTACCATGAGGTATCGTGTAAACAAGGATTTCGGGGTTTGACCCCACGTGACCCCAAATGACCTTTGACCTCCACCAAAATCAATAGGGTTCTTCCTTACATCATAACGCATCAACATATCAAGTATGAAATTGATCCAAGTTTCCTACCATGAGATATTGTGTAAACAAGGATTTCAGGGTTTGACCCCATGTGACCCTAAATGACCTTTGACCTCCACCAAAATCAATAGGGTTCTTCCTCATATGCTAACGCATCAACATATCAAGTTTGAAATTAATCCAAGTTTTCTACCATGAGATATCGTGTAAACAAGGATTTCGGGTTTTGACCCCATGGGACCCCAAATGACCTTTAACCTCCACCAAAATTAATAGGGTTTTTCCTCTCAGTATGGGGTATCTGTGTACCAAGTTTGAGAACTGTCAGATCTTCCCTTCTCAAGATATCGTGTAAACAAGCAAAGTGTCACAAACACACACACATACACACATACACACACACGCACACACGCACACACGCACACATGCCATCATGAATGCATAGGTTTCTCTTTTCATCGAAACCAATAAAAATGATGTAAACTTCTTACAACTAATTAGCATACTATATTGCATCTCTTCTCACTCTTTGTAATCTTAACTTTAGGGAGCAGTGTCAATTTTTTACCAATAGTGGTTCAATTTATGTAGCCTGTGTGATGGTTAGCCTTGCGATGGTTACCTCATGCATTTTTCACAAATTCAATTGCATTTGATTATAGTGTAGTGGAGGCTGTCTACTCTTGCATCTGTGTGGAATTTTTCACCTGACACATATAAATTTTCATTCAAAGGTAAACAACACTATATTAATGTTTCTTCTAAACTAAAAGACCTCTCCAATGTTTCCATACTCTGGTAAACAATTGATCAGTTCTTACGGGAAACAGAAAAATAAAAACAAAAGATCAATATTATCTGTCAAACTCAGATTGCCCATTTTATATGTTCATTATTAAAAATAACTCTATCAAGATAGTTTATAGATGGTAAATTGTCACCCCAGACAGTTCTCATTCTCCCAGCCTACTTACTTCTAGTCATTCAACAGCTGTTTTAAAATATTTCCTTATGCTACTCTGCACCTTTTGAATTTGATATCAATTCAAAAGAAGAACCAATTGAGAATTATGTTCATCCCCTACTCAAAATGAACTTTGCAGTGACAAATGACTTTCTTCATGTTAACCTGAACAAAGTCTTTGATTTTCACAAAAGGTGACAAATTTATGGGAAGCATTGAATTGAAAAGAATAATCTCACCTGCTAATTGTTCAGGCCTACACTGATTAATGGCTAGACACTTACATTCTGCATGTCGACCAATGTAAGCATTTAAATTGACTATTACATTGCTACATTTATCACTACAGTTGTGTGGTGTCCTCAGATCAAATTGTCTAAAAGGGAAAAAAATGAATTGATTAAGAAATTTTTAAAAACTAAAAAGAAAAAATCATATTTTGATTACTCATTTCATGAACTGATGATGACCTCATTATAATGCATACAGGTACAAAGAAGTTATTACTAAACAGTGTATAAAACTCATGTCATATTGGTAACCTGTTCTAGGGACATGTCTCCACAGTGATAGTTGGACTTAATGTCATAAATGTAGGGAGCATTTGATAAGCTTGAAAATAACACACCAGCCATTTATGTCAGGCATATGTAACTGAAGTTTTGGCAGATAGCACTTTTCAGAATTTTGGCAGTCCACAATATTCAGCTCTGAAGAAATAAGCTTTTCTATCACCCTCTTGTGCATAAAACAGTGAAAAACAATTACCAAATTTATCTACTTCTTGCAAATGTTGGAAATGAGTTTTAAATTTTTCCTGTGCAAATTATTGAAAAGTAACATCATTGAAAAATAATATGCAAGAAACAAAATTCCATAACAATCCAACTTTTTCACATTTTTGAAAACAATTGAAATTTTCTAATTACTGTATTAAGTACATTTGTATCACACATGCAAATTAGCTTTGTATAATTTGAATTTAAATTTGAACATGAAGGTACGGCCTCTTGTAACAATGATGATTTTTTTTTTGTCATTTTACAAAGTAACTTGCTATCTCATTGTAAATTTCTATCAAATTTTGTGTTTTCAAATTTTTCCTACCACTTTTAAAATGATAAAAATATATCAGTGGAACCAATGACTGGAACAGACTGTGTTTTATAGACTGTGTGATGTTACCTGATAACAGTTAGGAGGGTACAAATGTAAAAGAAATCTAAACATTAATATTTGGTCTACCACTAGCACAGACTTACCTTACTGTGCCATCTTCACCAGCACTCCAAAACATATAGGGGACATTAGGTGCAGTAGCCAGCCTCTTGACCCGTCCAACATGACAACTGTATATCTCAGACGTTTCTAATTTAGGAATACTATGGACGTGAACTTTGCAGTCTCCTGCCGCTGATACAATAGATGAATCGTTAGAATTTGGTAGGAACTGTGAAAATTTGTGAGAGAAATGATTAGGTTACAATGGGAAAGTACAAAAAATATCTGATAACTGCTACTTGGGGTACTGACATCAACAGGGGAACTAGAGGTACTGGTAATGAAAATACCAAAAATATTTGGTGTGTTACTAATACAGGTTCTTGTAAAAAATACCGCCACATGAAAACATTACCAGCATTGCATATCGCATGGAGCTTTATGGTGTTTATTTCTGGGTGGGAATAGAAATGTTAGTATAGCTAGGTGCGCATTTTCAAAAGCTAAGGTGAAGGTTGTGTTTAAAATGTTGAAATCTATCAAAGTAGAAATGGATGGATATATTTTGGTTACTGTGAAGGTTGAGATGGGATATCAGAGTATTAATTACAAATGTGCATGACTGTAAAGAAGTGTGGTAAATAAAGTCAGAGCAGAGGTTCCTGCAATTCCTGTCATTTACACAATCAAACACCCAGATGCATTAATGCGCAGGATAACATGGGGGCCATGTGTGGCTAAGGTTCCTTCCCACCTAACTTTCCTACCCGAGAGTGGAGAACCAATACTGCCTCAATGTGTGTTTCACAGTACTGGCACCAATATTTTCATAGTACAGTACCGGCACTCTATTTGTCATGCTTTCAACTCATGACTCACCTAGTTTGACGATGGTTGACCAACAGCAGTTGATCAACTACTTTTTCATTGTTAATTTCAATAGAACCATGGCAACATGTCAATCATGTCTGCCGAGTCTGGCCCCTAATCCTCAACTAGTCGATTCATTCATCAGTGTGTCTAGTCTCCTTTGTGTCCAGCAGAGGAAGTCCTATTGTATTGTAAAAGGATTTTTAACTCAACAGTCAAGGTTATTTGAGCAAGAAAGGTGTGTGGATAAGTGAACACAGAAAAATAACCTGTCTACCGTACGATCCATAAAGTAGCAGCAAGTAGCATATTCCTATATATACTGTACGTAAGATACTGGGCAAGTCTGCTTAAGCTTACTGGCAGTGCCATAGGTGATCGCGGTTGAATAAAAATTGGCAAGCTCCTGACTGAAAAATTATGATCTTGACAGGACTTTCTTCAGTATAAAAATGGAAATAAATCAATTATTAGAGAAATGGAACTATTTCAAAACATGGAGTGATTAACTCATAGATTTTCTACTTGAAAATATGACAGGTCGCCCTTGCCGTTATTGTTTTTAGTGTTTGTATACAGTGCAATAGGACAAGTTGAGTGTCACTGGAAATGAACACAGTAACTTTACTCCAGTTTTGGTCAAGAGCGCGCATGTTAATAAATAAAAAAATCCTTTTATTTCATTTTTCCTTTTTACAATAAAGCTCAACAGAAAAGTCAGCTACGTAGGCTTTGCATTTGAAAGCAGGGCTTACCTCGGCTTCAGGATTGTTACGCAGATTTTGCGCCGTCAGAAGGCACATTTCAAGAAAAGGTGAATTGACTTAAAGTTCTGTTTCTAACGACCCTTGCTTCGTGCCTATCGTATTACCATAACCAGTTCAGGATGGAAATTATTAGGAATGGTTCATTTGTTTCATGAGCGGGATATCGTAATATTCTCACTTAAAAAAGTGTAGATACAAATCAACCGTTAATACCGTTAATAGAATTGTTTGCAGTCGATGTCACATGCCCTTTGATAAGTTAGTTCTTAGGCCAACATCGTGCTCGGTCTAGTTTTCATCCCCTAATTGTGTCGGATTTTGCATTATTTTACTGGACTGGGTTGTAGTTGCATAAATGTACTGTAGCTACTATCCTGCTTTAACGAACCCCATGTAGAAAAATCATGATCATCTTAGCAGTTCTGGGCAGCAAAACAATTGCACCAGATTAACGTATCTTATGGTCCCTTTTTGATATAAATATCCCCATATAATTTTTGCAGTTCATGTCCAAAACTTACATCTTGTTTGGAAAGAATCTGCAACTGACATGCACTTAAGTCAGATCTCCGAAAACTCCACATTCGCAGAGATTTGTGATTTCTTTTCTTGGCGAATTTAGCACGGGGCTCGCCCGGCTGCGCTAGCCGGCTATATAAGCATGTGAAGTGCGATCATCGTAACACAAACTCAATGGGAAAATTTGTCTCTAGACCGAGTATTTTCACACACTAAATCACATAGGCAAAGGCCCGAGTTGTGATTGGCTGGCTGGAATCAACCCAATTGAACCAATCACGATGCAGGGGCCAATTTAAATTTTGCAATGGATCGTATGCATATGATGTCACTGAGCAAAATAAAACGCCTTGTTTGGCGTAAAAACGGACATACAGTTAAGTCTACAGCATGTAAGAACCAAGAAGTTTGCTGCCAGAGACCATGTGCATCATTGTTTACATTTGCAATGACATTGTATAACAACATTGCATACGTCCTACTGTAAATAACATTACGGAAGGAATGCTGGGAATGGCTTAATTTATGCAAGATAATAACCACCAAACTTCACAAGATTCTAGGTGCTTCGTGTACAACACGTGCACAGATAATATGCTAAGCTTGGGAATTTGAAAAAACAGCAAAACACTGCAACTCGATAGCCTGTACCATGTGTTTTGTGTAGAACAGTTTGTAGAGCAGTTTATGCAGTGCTTTCTGCGAGACTGCAAAGAAAACATCTTGAATGCAATTCTAAATATAGTTGCAGGTAATACTACAGGGTTTTAGCAGAAAATATCAAATGATCACAACCATGGTGGGGTAAAATTTATACGTTTTAAATTATTTATGCATCCCATTTTTGCTGGAAGTTAAAGGATTGAGTATTTACGGAAATTTTTCACGAAACCAAGAGCAAGTTTCAAGTATATTTTAGCCCCTTTTTCCAGTTTGCAAATAATCGGTGGTAATGATCAGCTCATGAGCAGAATTTTACCAATGCCGATCATTTACAGACAATGGAATAACAGGCCCTATGCCGATTACTTAGCAGATTATCAGTCGAACACTAGATTGAAATGTAATTTTGCAGTGAAGTACTTTCCATTCCTAAATGCTATTCAGAGTTATATGGCTGTCTGAAGCCTCTCTGTAGCATCCGTGCCGTAGCATACTATGCACATTCCTGACTGCTTTATGTTTCTGTATGGACAACAGTCACTCATGAAACAATGTTCCACCCTCAACTGTACACAACAGTGCACTGTACAACTAGATACTATTTTCAATAAAGGACTGATAATCCCCTCGCTATCGATCGACCAGACTCCCTATTGAAAATTCCCAGTGCTTTGTGCCTCAATGTTGTAGGTGAAAAGAGAGTGCAATGTAAACTAACAATGGGTGGAACTTCACACGAAATATCAGGAAGGAGGAGGGGTCATTGATTTCAGTTGCCTCGGAGTTAAGACTGAAAAGATTCTACTAGTTGATCAACGCACGTCAAATTGAAAGTCAACTCAGGGTGTGACAGATACAGGGCCAGGTACTGTACCACCCAACCCTATTTTGCCGTCTTTTCTCTAAATTGAAGTACTCTTACTGTCATCATTATTTAAGTTCTGAGAGATTTCATCCATGCAAAACAACAAAAAAAAGGATTCTCTTCTCTTTTATGAAACACAACAAATCACTTTACTAGTAGATTATCTTGTGAAAAAGAACCCTCAATAGAATAAGCCCTTTCATGATTACAACTGCGCATGACAGAACAAAGGTCATCCGGTATCACTCGCTCACTCATATCACTGTGTGTACGTACATTTTGCAATAGTAAGCTACACAAGATTACACTCGACTTGTAGGATTTGGGTTAACAGATTAAAAATTCAGGTTAGAGGGCCTACTATTACTGCGTAAGAGTTAGGAATGAATTTTGCTTTCGGTCTTTGGTTATAAAAAAAATCCAGAGTTACCTTGGCCAATGATTTTCGTCTATTACAATCGATCTTAGGCGCGCTAAGATCTCCATTGAACACCCATGTGCTAACAGTATAACTATTTGTGCAACATTACTATACTTGAACGTTACATGAAGTTACACTCCAAATCACAGTCTTGGGCTGAGGTAAGTTACAACTAAGCCTAGGCGAAGCAAGTCCTGGATACTTAGATATACTGCGAGATTTTATTATGAAGGTAAAAGGCCAAGACTTAACTTTTTAGGCCTATAGCAGTAGCAGTAAGGTGATCTATACGAACTTACGAACTTAACCTACGAAGTCTACGAACTAACGAACGAAGCCTACGTTAGGCCTTTGCATCATGTAGCATGGTAATAGAACTTTAAGCGTAGAAATAACACCCTGATACTCATCCTAGCTCTTATAGCTTAGGTATTTTTTCACGAAATTTGGTATACCAGCCTACAGCTGGTTCATTCCTTGAGAAGGCCTAGCTTACGGTATTTAGCCTAGCAGAGAAGACTTGAACTGTCAGTTCGTACTTCCACGGGAACGGACAAATTCTTTGAGATTTTGCACATTCAAAACTTAAAACTCAGCCAGTATCTAAGGAAAATTTATGAGTGATGCTTTAAAACATCTTTCTGGCAATACTGAACGTTTTGTCCATTAAGAGATGTGATTTTTCGAAGCTACTTTTGGTTCATGTCCGTGTTGTTTATTGTAGGCATGCATACCTAACGTAACGTAACGATGGTATATGCACAGGCGACGGCCTGCGACTAGCGTTGCTATGGGTTGCTATACCGAATGACATTTGACCCGGGAGGTCGATTTGTAATCATGAAAGGGATTATTTTGCAGTAACCTACCTTGACAGAGAAAATGTTACCATGATGACCAGTTCTAAGGGTGCAAACTTGTTTATGTTTGTGTGGATCCCATATGATAGCATGGAGGTCATCTGAGCCACTGGCTAAGAGGCTGTGTCAAAGAGAAAATCTGAATTTTATTTCTGGCTATGTTACAGTTAAAATTAAAATATTGTTTTTTGATTCACTATTCTGTTAATTTTACAGTGACTCATTTGTTTTAATTTACCAAAGAACTCCAAATTATACATCCTTCTATTCATACCTACCATTTACCTGCAGGCATGGATATATTTTTATGATAAGAAAAAAAATGCTACATTGTGTTGGCAACTTCTCTGTCACCAGCCAAGCAATCAAAAAAATGAAGTCAATCCACCCCTCTGCCAAATAAAAAGGAAATGTGAAAAAAGAAAGCTGCAAACCTAACAACCAATCATGCATTTTGTTCCAACAAATCCCCAGTCAAGGTACTTATGATGAAAAGACAAGGTGCTGATAATTTCTCTAAAACTCAACCTCACCCTTTCCCCTTCCATGTAACCCAAAAATCGTTTGACACAAAAGAATTTTCATGATGTTGGGTGGCAATTGTTCTCAAATTTTGCAAGCAAATTAACAGGTTAGAAGTGAGGAGACCATTTTTGTTAAATACTTACGACCCATCATGATTCCATTCCAAGCAATTAACACAGCCACGGTGTCCCTGGTGAAAAGATAAAGATGCACAGGAAAACTTAAATTTGGCTTTGAGACATGGTACATTGTAGCACAGTTAGGAGTTTGGAGAACTTATAACCAAGATGGGCCTATTAATTTTGCTGGGATGTTCTAAATAAGTATCAATTTGAAAGAAGAGGCTTGATTTATTGCTACTCACCCTTGTGGAAGCCTCATACCTCTACATTAGATTAAACACTGCACTGTGTGTGTGTGTGTGGAGGGGGGGTGGGGAGGTAGGGAGTGGGATTGAGATATTTCACCTCTGTGGTATGGTATCTATTTGCTGTTGTACAATGAAACCACACCAATTACTGACCTCTCTGACTCTGGGCACTCATCTAACTAACACACAAATTTTTAAAAACCTTTAAAATTTTGCTAGAAGGTGTGCAGAAGGTAGTCACAACACTGAGTCACACAATATCTTTCAATAGTTTTTACCAGAAATCTGCAGCAGTTATACATAAGTATAGCTTTTTGTTTGACATCAAATTAAAAAAAAAACAGTAACTCATACTACACATGTACTAACAGCATTTTACATACACATAAGTACCTTGTAAGCTCACCAGGGTATGCCATGGAGCAATAAACTAACTGAAGGGTTGCATCTGGATAAGGATGAGTTTAAGACAGCTGTGGGGGGGGACTAGAATTATGTAAGTTTGGAGAATTGGAATTATCTGGGGTGGTAAATAGAGCTCTGCCGTTAAGTGACCCAACCACTGTTCTATTATTCCAATTAACAGTTCCTATGAGCAGGAGCTTTGTATATTGTTGATAATAAGGTTAGGCCAACTTAAGTTACTTGTAAGGCTAGGGATGCTAGTCCTAACATTAGCTACAAATTTCAGCTTTGTCCACTACTTGCAGTGCATGGGGCTCCACCTGTTCCAATACTCCTAAGCTCACTTGCCTGGGCGGCTTGGTCAACTTAATTTCATTATTTTTGAAACAAAAACGATGTCCTAACTTTTTCATAATGAGCAGTTTGTACGCTGTATTCCATCGAGTCAATCACAGTATTCTATGTACAGATAAAAAATACAGCGACATGAACAGTACAGTACTGTATTGCAGAGCTAGCTGGCTCAGCTCCAGATGCACGCAAGAGCATGATACTCCAACGGCACTACTAGCCTGCACATAGGACCGTGTTAAGTTGATGTGCCTGTGCAATCCAGTGTATACTAGGAAGGTACTATACTTTGTACTGCAAGCAGTGCGGGCCAGGTCATGAAAATGTGACCTCTACTGTGAAGTCTCCAACTCCAGTCGCACTTTTACTGTATTTAACTTATTCTACTTGAGATTTTATTACAATGCTTCAGCAATAATATTTCTGTACTTTACTGGACAAAGCATTATGCCCGTTTTAACTACAAAAATCCAAACAAAATACGGAAAAACCATACTGGCTGGCATCTCTGCAATAGAAGCCCAACAACTTAGCGCATGATTTACATTACAATTAAAGACAAATTCTGAAATAGGTACTGGCAAAAAGAGAATCTAATTACTTAAGGAACATTGACCAATCAGATCCACTTTTCAGTTTGATCTGTGATAAACTGTCATCAAAACCTCAACCCTTGGGGATATTACCAAAATGCTTGAAAGGCAACCTCATTGTTATTACTGGTTCCAACTCTTGAAACATTTTGGAATAGCAAGATCTTACAAAATGAATTACTGAAAGAGTTTGCCCATTTTTGAAGGAAACAAACTTAAGTTTTAACATTACCTCTAGTTCCTTCTCCAGACCAAGCCTGTGGATCATTGACTCATTTACATGATTTATGTGCTGAAACCGTTTCTTCAACTTTCCTGCCTGCAAAAAATGATCAGATATTAATTGCACCTCAATTTTCCTGTTGGTCTATTTCCATTCCTGAACTGATACTTAGCTTTAAGTGAGAAAAGTAAAAATTTGTCAGCATCTTCAAGACTTCTGTTTCAGCTACTACTGTGAAAACATGAGGTAATGAGCCAAATATAGGGGCTTCCTGGATAAACAGTGACCCATCTGTATCTATTGTTTTCACACAGGAAAGAGAACTGTGCAACTGTAGCAATACTACAGATCAGGATCAGCTGCTTTCAGCTACAGAGACAGTGTTATTTCCAGGCTTTTAATACACTAAAAACAAAGTAACCAAACACTGATTTGGTCTCAAGCAGTGCTTTGCCTTAAGGCTGTTCCTTTCAGTTGGTAATCATGCCCCTTCAGATAAAGCTAATTTATGCTGGGCAACATACAATATAATATATATAATATGGAAGTACTGAGGTAGTATTTCCATGATATGACCAAGTTTCCCAAGGAGTGAGATGCCAAAAGAACACAAAATAAAGAGAAATACCAAAATTGACCACAAATAACCGTAGTCTGTCCAACTAGGTCAGTCACAACACATTTTCATCTTAATGCAGCATGTTGCAGCATGTTCACTGCAAATCTCACAAAAATTTACCAGCAATTGCAGATGAGGGAAGCTTTTGAAGAGAGAGAGACACACGTGTCACCCCACAGTATCACATAAGTTCTACCCACTTTGTGAGTTGAGTTACTTTAAAAAGAAGGCTTACAACACTGGGTCAACTTACTTGGCTTGTCTATGACTACAAATAAATTTCACATGCAAATACAAATTATACATGTAGCATAGTAGGTCAATCAAATTTGTAGTTCAAATGGTTTTGCGTACCTCTAAACATCTTTCATTTATGTGGGCAGTGATATTAAAACCTCGTAAATCCATCTCGAGGATGGACTTTGATGACCACTTCTGTTCGACCACTGATGCCTCCTGAAGAGTGCTTAAACAGCCAACTCTGAAAGAATTATACATTTAACTACTATGTTAAAATTTAAAATCTCAAGGAATACAAGAATCAGTTTTCCTAATGTTGGGCAATCAAAACTGATCTTTTTTCTTCATTCTTGCAACAAAAATTTTACAGAATTGATTTTGTTGCGGCACTTAGCTTGTTCTAACGAAGGCAAAATTTTATTAATCAAAGCCCACAGTTTTCCAGACTTGCTAGAGAGCTTTTCTGCCTTCTTAAGTGGCTGTGCCTCAGAAACATTTTCTTATCGGCCATATAGATTGACACATGATCCCTGCAGACGTATTCCATCATTGGACAACTATGCAGGGCAATTTCAAAAGATTGTTCTGCAGTGTTTCCATGTGCAGAGGTAATTTGCAATATCAGAGTCTCATATTACCTTATGTTTCATATTTGTGTAAGAACACAATACTGGCTTACAAAAGTGGGACATTTGGGTCTAAAGCAAAAGATAAGAATGATTTATGATTTAATTGCAGCAATTTGTTGATAAATGTTCTGGGAAATGTCATCAAAATGTAAAGCATCATGTTTGTTGGATGACAAAATTTTGTATGTCACAAAAACTGGTTGTAATGTTTCCTTAGTTACATTAAGACACCAAAGTAGAATAGGTATCAAAAGTAAACTTAAATGACTGAAATTGGTTTAATTTAACTATCAATTTGATCATATTACAAGTTGCAATAATATATTAATATATCTTGACTAAAGATCCTCACATTTTGCATCCCTGACCATGTATGCACCAAATCTAACGTTAGTTACATTAGACACCATTTTGTCCCACTTTTGGTGTCCTGGTAACCAACGTTAGATTTGCATTTAAACTTTCCTGGTCAGCCACCCAGAGTAAAGTGTTAGGGAAGAGTAGTTTATAAACATGTTAAATTTCTATTCCAACATATTTATAAGCAATTCACATTAAATTACATTATTGACTAGATTTTTGGTGCATAAATATGATTTGGTGCAAGTTTTGGTGTCTTCGTAACTAATGTTAACATTTTGTAGCCATCCAATACAGAAAACAAAAGAAAAGACAAACATGTTTAATGTAGAAGTATAGACCAGCATATCACCAAATCACAGCATCAAAAATAAATCATGAAATTATGAGTCACAGTCACATTTAAGCCCAACTAAAGTAAGGAATGTTATATTTTTATGCCAGTATTGTGTTCTTGCACATTTATTGCCTGGATTAAATACAAGTGATCCTTTCATAGCTGCCTCTGTTCATTTGGTGGACTAACACACATAAAAAGATGAAAAAAATATCCAGATCATATTTGCCAAATAATTCTTGTCTGAAAATTTGACACAGCAGGGTTGTTTAAAGTGGAATCAGTGGAATTACCCTACCCAGGTGAGAAGGCCTAGTGAAGGGGGATTCTGGATTTTTCTCCAGTGTTTCCATATTTAAAAGCAATTTCAAAGATAAGCATCTCAATTACCTTAATTTTCATGTTCATTGCCTGGATTAAAAACAACTTGTCTTTTTCTATATGTTTTTGTTCTTTACACAGGCTAACACACATGTAAGAATGACAAAACATCCACTTTACTTTCTCCAAATTATTCTTTTCTGAAAACTTATCCGCCAGAGTTGTTTGAAGTGGAAGTGATGCCTAATTATTTTTCAATTGTCCCTTTTGTGTAAACCCATTATTTGTACAATACTTGCACTGTTAGTGTGAAACATAGGCCTGCTGTAAGAACTTGTGTGTAATAACTGTATAACATGGTGGGGTGGTGCGTATGTGAAATAATTCTCAAATGAACAGGTGTCACATAATGCGCTCCAAGCATGGAGGTACAGTACTTGCTGCAAAATTTTGCAATTTGTTCAGTGAAATGGTTAGTCTGTTTCTTAGGTGTGGTTTTACGGCTCAATTTCTATCCAACTGGTTTGGGTTGGGCTTGTTTCTTCAGACTTCACTGGCTTATTCTGAGCCCCACGCACTCTGTATTCGGAGTGCAATGATACTAATAGGTACTTGGTACTGATCGAGGGCTGGCCTAGGCTAGCACCACTTTCTGTAATGTACATTGTAGGAAACTTTCCCAAGAGAGCTTGAGGACATGCAGCTAGAGGTTAGGCCTTTCCTGCTCCTATGTCACTTCCTGACCTTGACATATGACGAAGAGTTTCCTTTGTTTTTCCAGCCAGTTGTTTTTACTTGAGTGATGTTAATAGGGACGGATGCCCTATGCCGGGACTGTGCAGTCACCATGGTGCCATAGACTGTAGTGGATACACTAACTAGGCCTAATTAGGGATCAATGTGTGGGTTGGAGTTACTAGCATAAGTGTCATTTACAAGGGCCAAGCTAGGGATATGGGTTATTGCTACTAACATTCTGCGGCACCTTCACCCCCAGTAGGCTATCGTGCACAGCAGAATGCAGGTGGTCGAGGGGAGCAAATTATGGTAAATTCCACCAGCTGAAATGGGCAAGGTCCAGTAATATGACACCGACAATTTTCAACTTAACTGATTAATTCAAAATCATGTCTTGTGGTGCCACCAATGGGAAGGTATTACAGTAAATGATGTAACTGAGTGCTCAGGGTATGTCAAAAATTCAGAACTTTGCCTTTTGCTTTGTAGTTAGGCCTTCAAATTGAAGCAAAAATATCAAAGTTTTCAAAGAATGTTGGCAATGTTTGCTTATTTGCTATCCTGAATGAGGCCCCTTGGAAAATGTTTGCTTTACCATAGTAGGGATGAGATGCAAAATGGAGCTACAATATTTGAAAACATGGGGAAGCATATTGAAACACACATAATGGATTATCAGTTGTGGATTTTAGGTCCTACTGCTCGACAAACTTGGTCAGACTACTGACCTCCGAGGGGTTTCCCCTGACTTGTTGATTTTCCCTGATTAGGCCTATGCCTGGTCTTATTGCTATTGATGGTCCTCCTGGCAACTCATCGGGTGTAGGATAAGGGTGGTTGGTTAGTTTATGGGATAGGGTTACGTCTAAAAGTTCAGGCAAGGGGGCACAATCCAATGAATACCTAGGGTTGGACCATGTGATGGGTACCAATGAGACGAGAGGGACTCAAGATGGTACTATTACTTGCTCTCATCTCGCTCACATCGGATTTCAGTGCACATTTCACATAAAAAATGCTTGGAATAATAATGTGGTAGAGTCCCCCTCTACCATATCAAAACTTATTTGTCCAAACCTATCTGGCTCAATCAAAGTAACCATTTCTGAGTCTTCAACAAAGACAGATCATCTCAGGTGTTCAGGGGTCAAGAACAATTTGGCTGACATCATGCATATTTAGCATTCTATGACAAAGGTAGTGTTCGACCGATTATGCTATAATCGGTAATACCCGATTACCGATTATTTAATTTAACAATCGGCCCGATGCCGATTACCGATCACCGATTATTAGAAAGAGGGAAGTCACATGTTTGTCACATTAGTACGTGCCCCTTGATGCGTGCATATCGTATAACCATAACCAGTTCAGGATGGAAAATTTTGGGAATAGTTCTGTTCGTTTCACGAACGGGATATCATTTTTGTAGGCGAAATATTTTCACTTCAAAAGTGGAGATACAAATCAACCCTTAATTCTGTACAATTGTTAGCAGTCGATGTCACATGCCCTTTGATAATTTAGTTCTAAGGCCAACATCATGTTCTGTCTAGTTTTCATCCCCCACTCATGTCGGAACATTCCTTTCTTTTACTTTACTGGGTTGTAGTTGCGTTAATGTACTGTAGCTACTCTCCCGCTTTAAAGAACCCCATGTAAAGCAATCATCATAATCTTAGCAATTCTGGGCACCTGTATAACGCATCTTATGGTTCTTTTTCGATATAAATATCCCTGTATATTTATAGCAGTTCTCGTCCACAACTTCCGTCTTGTTTAAAAAGAATCTGCAACTGAAATGCACGTAAGTCCGATCCCCGAAAAATCCACGTACGCAGAGATTTGTGATGCCGTTTCTAGGTGAATTTAGCACGGGGCTCGCCCGGCTTCGCTAGCCGGCATTACAAGCGCGATGGTCGTAACACAAACTCAATGGGAAAATCTGTCTCTAGACCGAGTATTTTCACACACTAAATCACATAGGCGAAGGCGCGTGTTTTGATTGGCTGCCTAGAATCAACGCAATTGAACCAATCACGAAGCAGGGGTCGATTTAAATTTTGCAATGGATCTTTTGCATATGATGTCACCGAGCAAAATATGATGCCTTGTTTGGTGGTAAAAACGGACACGCACGCATGTCTAGTGCATGCGTGGGCCAAGAAGTTTGCTGCAAGAGACCATGTGCATTACTGTTTTCATTTGCAATGACGTCGTATGACAACATTGCTGAAGTCCTACCGTAAATAACATTACGGAGGGAATGATGGGAATGACTTAATTTATGCAAGGTAATAACCACCGAACTTCACAAGATTCTTAAAGTACTACGTGTACAAAACGTGCACAGATATTTGTGCAAAGCTTGGGGATTTGAAAAAACGGCGAAACACTGCAGCTAGATAGTCTTTACTATGTGTTTTGTGCAGAACAGTTTGTACAGCAACTTATGCAGCGCTTTCTGCGAGATAGCAAGAATACACCTTGAATGCACTTCTAAATCGAATTCCAAGTAACACTACCGGGTTATAGCGGAAAACATCAAACGATCATTCCCATGGCAGGGGTAAAATGTATACGTTTGTGATTATCAATGCATCCCGTTTTGGCGGGGAGTTAAAGGATTGAGTGTGTAGGGGAATTTTAACGAAATTAAGAGCAAGTTTCAAGTAAATTTAGCCCCTTTTTCCAGTTTGCAAATAATCGGTGCTAGTGATCGGTTGGATGGCAGAATTTTACCGATGCCGATTATTTACTGATAAGGCAATAATCGGCCCGATGCCGATTACCTAACAGATGATCGGTCGAACACTAGACAAAGGCACATGCTACATGTATGGACCTGTATATATAAACAATCACAATCAATTTTAGAGTAAGAAGATTTAGGCCTAGACATCACAACAAAAAAGTGTCCTCCCTACAGCGTAGAAATGAGGTGTGGTACATAAGTGAACTATGAACATACTGTAGATACGTGTAGCTACAGTGGGTGGTGCTGGGCAGTGACACCTAGCACTCCAAATTCCCACCCTGCACTCCAGAAAACTACACCTCTCCCCACCCACCGCAAATATGCTTAATATGACCTAAAAGTAGACCAAAGTAATTCCTACAGTAAAATAAGGTAAAAATAAAAAATTAGTGTCTGGAAAAAGGTGTGGATCCCATGGGGGGGGAAGGGGGAGAGGGGCTTTTCCCAGATCACACAATGACTTTTGGTTTAAATTTCAAATCCAGATACAAGGCAACAATAAAATTTGTGGATAGACCTAGGCCTAAAACTTTTTCAGCATCCTAATTGAAAAGAATGAATTGTATAATCTTTTTATAAATGTCAAGTATAGTCACAGACTAAGTACACGCCTTAGAAGTACAGTAGTCTGTGTGTCTATAAGCAGGTTTATGGTAGCACAGTACTATACAGTACTATATGACTATCATATGACGGGAATTACAGGCGCCGTTCTCTCACCCCAAACAGTACCAATTCCCCTAACTTTCTTACTGAAGCCCTGCCCACAATTATCTGAAATTTATCCTCATCCAGATACAATATCAGTTTATTGCTTCAAGGTGAGTAAAGAAAAACTCAATTTATTTAATCAAACAAGCTCTCAGTACCGTTCATGCTGTGTAATATTGGTACTCTGCATTGTTTGAATTAGCTGTCTCAAATTTTAGTTGACCACGGAAATGGTACTGCCTCAACATAGAACCGTTAGATTTTGTTACAGTACAATAGCTTGTCGACCATCTGCATACATTGGCTATGGCATACCTTTGGAGTAGCTAGACTGGACATGAAATGCACCCTTCACCTAGCCTAGGCCTGTAGTCTTATATTAATAACTTAACTGTGCAGATGGTAGTACTGGTGTAGTGTAGACTAAGCTGAACCTTAGCTTCCCTTGCATACTCTGTAGGCCTATAGACTTTATGCCATCTAACTCCAACAGTGCATTGTGGGAAGGATTTTCCCTTACTGTTCCAGTTCATAATTATAACACAATTAGGAAAATGGCATCTCATCATCACCATCATCATCATCAACATCATCATGCGGTACAGTGCCAACTTCAAAGGTGAAGACTCCTGCACTGGAGAGGCATATTGGCTATGTGGGCACGGCTACCCTACTTGGATTTTCTTCTTAAATACACTCAATGAGGGAGCCTTAATGATATCGACAGGTAGACAGTTCCATTCACATACGGCTCCGGGGAAAAATGACATCTTATAATAGTCCCTAGTAGAACTAGGAATGAAGTACTCTTGGGAGTTTTCATGACGAGTGGAGATTTTATGCTTTTTAGAGATAAGGCACTTAGTTGGTTCAATGGCAACTAGTTGATTCTGGATCTTGTAAAACATCAACAGTCTAGCGAACCTTCGTCTCTCAGCAAGGGTTGGACATTGCAAAATCTGAAGCATACATCCGACACTAGAAGATTGTAGTGATGGAGAGCAAATCTTGCAGCAAGTCTTTGAACGATCTCAATTTGGTTTGTCTGGTTGTTTGTATAGGGGTCCCAGACGGTACTGCTGTACTCTAGAATAGTTCTAACAAGAGACTTATACGCTTGTAGTTTTACCTGAGAGTTTCTGATGTTTATATTTCGGCGGAGAAAATTTAAGGTATTTGTTGCCTGCAGAGTGATACTGTCTATGTGCTTATCCCAGCGAAGGTCATGAGTGATGTTGACCCCAAGGTACTTTATATGTGGGACATGTTTGAGCTCTTTCCCATGGAGATAGTAATTAAACTTCTTTGGGTGGCATTTGCGAGTAATGCTTATGACTTCACATTTGTCAGGGTGGAACTGCATCATCCAGTTTTTCCACCAGTCTTATAGGCTGTCAAGGTCTTTTTGCATTAATTTGGCATCAGACTCATTATTGATCACCAAATAAATTATAGTATCATCAGCAAAGAGATGAGTGGTGGAATAAATATTTTGGGCAATGTCATTAATGTAAAAGAGAAACAGGCAGGGTCCAAGGACGGAGCCCTGTGGTACCCCAGAAGAAACATGTATGCTGAATGAAGACACACCATCTAAGACTACAGCTTGCATGGGTTCTATTGTTGAGAAAGCTTTTCATCCAGTTGTTTGTACTACCTGTTATACCATACCATTTAAACTTTACAATCAACCTTGTTACCTAGCTCTCTATGGTAACGTTTCATTTCTGTGGTCATAAAGGCCTACATGGGATTATCCTTCCCAGGTTGCCGTTTTGAATAGCCCTATCTTTAATTGGCATAGGCTTAAGGTCTATACTCAGTGTATGGTCCAATGCAAACCTAGCCTAAGCCCAGGGGCAGATATGCACTGTTTAAACAAGGTGCTTCTTGACTGGTTGTTGTCATCGTATTGTATCGATTGTATTCTTTGTTAGGGTGAGGCCTGAAGGATTAGCCTAGGCTAGGTTAGGAATTAGGCCCAGGCTATCGTTAGCCAGTAAGGATATTGTTAAACACTGTGCATCACCCCAAGCCCAGAGCTCTGTCATTTCAATATTTTTACATGTTATGTTAATGCTGATGCCCAATTGACAGGTCCGCACACTCAAGATAACCTCATCGTACTAACGTTAGGCCTAATGATGATAGTAGTACTTGCCTTAAGTTAGGCTAGTTTGAAGGTCTCAGTCTGGATCTGGAAAAATACTGCACAACACTCCTGGTGGAGTCAAACGTGCAGGGTTGAGTGTGCGTATGTAGTTAGTCGTCCCGTCTGAGGATCCTCAAGGCTGCGCTCTTGAATTGCTTGGGGTCCTCGAGATCTATAATGTTCTGGGGGAGTAGGTTCCAGTCTCTGACGGTCCGAGGAAAGAAACTGTATTTGTAGCAGTCCTTATTGGTTGGTATATTTGTAAAGCTATTAGAATGGTGATGCCTGGAGGGCCGCCGGACCGGTTGTAGGTTGTTGATTGGCAAGGCTAGGAGGCCCAATCTGGCTTTGTGAAGAATTGCTAGCCTGTTGGCAGTACGCCTGTTTTTGAGACTATCCCACCCTAGGTCATTTAGCATTTCAGTCACACTACTATGGGGGGAATAGTCATTATAAACAAACCTAGCAGCCCTACGTTGAATTTGCTCAACCTTATTGGATAGGGAAGTGGTGTAGGGATCCCAAACAGAAGATGAATACTCCAATAAAGGCCTAACAAGTGTGAGATAGGCATTAGCTTTGACACTCCTAGGGCAGGAGTATAAATTTCTTTTAATAAAAGCCAAAGACCTATTTGCCGACGAAGTGATACGATTAATACGATTAATATGTCTATTCCAGGTAAGGGTATTAGAGATGTCAACTCCCAGATAAGTGTGGCAATCGGCAGACTCCAGGGTATCGTTATCTAGAGTATAATTAAAAAACTTGGGTTTTCTTGAGTGAGTTATCCTCATAGAAAAGCACTTCTTGGTATTAAAGTGCATTTGCCATTTATTTTGCCACTCAGAGAGGGTGTTTAGATCATTTTGGAGTTGAACCTGGTCAAGATTATTCTTTATCTGTCTATAAATTACACAGTCGTCAGCAAAAAGTCTTACTTCAGAAGAGATATTATCGGGCAGGTCATTAATATAAACTAAAAACAACAGGGGACCCAAGACTGTACCTTGGGGAACACCAGAGATAACGTCCACCCAATCAGAAAAATCACCACTCACTGCGACTCTCTGCTTCCGGGACTTAAGAAAATTAGCAATCCAGTTAAGGGTGTTGCCTCTAATACCATAGTTTTGTAATTTACAAAGCAGACGGTTATGAGGAACCGTATCAAAAGCCTTAGAAAAATCCATGATAATCATGTCAGTCTGGGATCTAAGATCTAGAGACTGCACTAGGTCATTGGTTGTTAAGATCAATTGAGATTCACAAGAATGGCGTTGTCTGAAGCCATGCTGCCTGTTCGTGATAACTGAGTGGTTATCAAAGTGATACATAATATGAGAATGTATAATGTGTTCCAGGACCTTGCAACAAATCGAGGTAAGAGAGACCGGCCTATAGTTTGAGGCTAGGGAACGGTCACCTTTTTAAAGATAGGACTAACATTGGCACATAACCAAGAGGGAGGTAAATGACCAGTGTCCAGTGATTTTTGAAAAATGGAGCAGAGGGCAGGAGCAACCTCCTCAGCGGCCAATTTCAGAACATGAGCCGGTATACCGTCAGGACCTGAAGCTTTGTTTGGGTTCAACTCCTTGAGCAACTTCACAACACCATCTAAGGATATCTCAATATCAGACATGGTGGGTATGGTGTTCGCTTCAACTGGAGGTAAGGTGACATTCTCACGGGTGAAAACCTTTTGGAACTGCTCATTTAAGATGTTAGCCTTCTGCATGTTGTCCGAGACCAATATCCCATCAGATTTCAGGGAAGGGATACCAACACTATCACATCTAAGGTTTTTAATAAAGGACCAGAAACGTTTAGGTGAATCAGTACAAACTGTGTTGACATAATTTCTGTAAGCGGCTCTTGTTGTTTTGTGAGTCGCTTTACGTTGGGTTTTGAAGTTTTCAAAAGAGGATGGAGTTCGCGTCTTACGCCATGTGTCATAAGCCCTTTGTTTCCTATTTAATAGTCGTTTAATAGTCTTATCAATCCAG
This sequence comes from Holothuria scabra, assembly GCA_037179385.1. NCBI lineage: Eukaryota > Metazoa > Echinodermata > Holothuroidea > Aspidochirotida > Holothuriidae > Holothuria > Holothuria scabra. The sequence continues at coordinate 2,331,908 of CM074193.1, forward strand.
GGGGTTTGGTTCCTCTTTCTAACAACCCGAGCTGGAACATAGACATCCATTACCTCTTTGATTTTGTTCTCAAGGGCAGAGTACATGACCTGCACAGAGCACTCACGTTTAACCAGGTCAGAGCTGAACTTACTAAGCTCTGCCTTGATTCCACTGACATCAGCTTTGTGAAAGCTATACACTTTCCTAGGCTTTTGTTTAGTTGTTTTAGGCCTAGTGCTTATCATAATCAAAGGGATACCATCATGGTCAGATATGCCAGGGATCAGGGCAGACCTATCCACTAGAGTAGGATTAGATGTCAAGAAAATATCCAAGATGTTGTTAACTCTAGTAGGCTCACTTACCATTTGGTCAAGACCAAAATCATTGCATATGTCAAGCATACATTTGGATAAAGCAGGATACTGTGAGCCTGGTTGGACAGACCTAGTGAACCAATCAACATCAGGTAGATTAAAGTCCCCTGCAAGATAGATCTGTCCATTCTTATTCTTACTGGTCTTAACGAGAGAAGCCCGAAGCTGGTCAAGGTAGTCTGTTGAGTTGCCATATTTATGTGAGCGGTAAAAAGACCCTATAAGTATTTGTTTGGCACCTTGGATTTCGAGAGAAACCCAGACTACCTCACAATCCGAATCAAGGTCAGGTCTATAGGTAGCAAGGAGGTCTTCTTTAGTGGCGATAAGGACGCCCCCTTTAGACTGACCATAATTTCTGTCTTTTCTAAAAACAGTATAATTACCAGGAAACAATTCATTACTGGTGACAGAGCTATTTAAGTGAGTTTCAGTACCTATAATCACGTCAGGGTTATTTTCATCAATGCAAGCATTTAAGTCTGCAACCTTATTACGAATGCCTTGAAAATTAATAACAAGGACTTTTAAACTATTCCTAATCGGTTTAGAATTGGGTCTACGTTCAGGTCGAAATGCCTAACAAGTAACAAGTTATGCCTAACAAGTAACACTAACGTTACGTGTTACCTTTGTTGCCTAGCGTTAGGCGTCGGTTTATAACCGAGTTGCAACACCGTATTGCAGGCAATAGGGCCTATGCCTAACGAGTAACGTTAATTACTAGGCCTAGGATTAGGAAAGGTTACCAGTACCACTGTATCACAGTAGGCTACTCAGTAGGCTAAGTTAAGCTTACTTCCTCAGGTCGGTTCGACGGGTCAGGGTACAGTTATTTTATTCAAGAATGGTTGGGTATGTGGCCTGTTTTAATAAAATACACAGCCTTCGTCGAAAAGGTCGTGCTACCTCGTCTAGACCCTGGCTGAGCCCTGTGCGCTTTACGAGTACGAATATCTCGGCCTATTCATTTCTTTAACTTGGCTCGTCCTCGGAATAAACGATAATCATACTGTATACAGCCTAGCCAATGAATGAAGCGTACACAGTATACTTACGGCCACATTACATTTGCTGGGCTGCATTATTTTTACTTCTGCGACAGAGGAGTACATTGACAGATTGAGTGTGAAAGCACCATTGGACAACAGACTAACAAGTTGGGAACAACGTACGTACGAATACGTAGATCAAATATATCCCTCTTCATCTAGTTAGACTTCCTGTTTGCTTAACTACTAATGCATCAAATTCATCAGTAAATTGCTACAATTTAAATTTCCTATTTTATTATTAATTCAAAAATAAAGATGAAGATGCTGTTTTTATTATCGGACAAACAAACACAAAAAATGAACTTTTAATCCTACCATTTTTATTTTTAGGGACATAATCTTTTTGGTCTGCTCAGGTTTTGGTATGCGCTGCGCAGGCGTTGTTGTTGTTTTGGCATTACAGCTGATCAAGTTTTTGGCTAGTCCATTTGCCAAATGGGTGATAATGTTTTGACTGCAGTTCTTTACTAAACTTCCACTTTTAAGAAACTTCCTGATATTTAGGAATTTCTTGGCCTAGACGTTACCAGTGAATGTTTTACAATACATCCAAAACAAATGGGATAGAAGCAAAGCATTGAAAGCGGCCTAAAACAAGGAATATATTTATCAGAAAAATTGTTGAAAGTATATTGGTTCACTGTTTTGGGGAGCTGATTTCTGAATTAGCGTGGCCATTTGTCGGTTCCCATAATTGTGTTTTTTTTTAACTTTTGACATGTTTTGTTTGCAGGATTGTGATAAAAATTGGTTTAAAAAAATAGACATAGAAATATGAAAAATTTTGGATCTCCATCATGCCCTTGTTTGATGAAAATACAATCAGAGGAATTGTGTTGTTCATTGTTATCTCTAATATGTGGAAGTTGTTAAAAGGTACTGTTACCCTTTCTCCCGTCCCAAAACAAATTTCTTTACATATTTTTTCCATCTTTGGGTACATGTGGGAATTTAGGATTATATCATTTGACCCCTTTCCATTGAAAATTGTCATCACTTAAACTTGAGTAAACCATGGTTGTTTTGGACATTTGAAGTTTTGAGTGGTAGGCTACAAATGCCGAGAGGTAAATATTCTGTTGAAAATGTCGTATGCTAGGCCAAGGGGGAAGATCATTCTGCAGAATGACTGGTCCTCAGTTCTAAGGTTAGATTAAGGAGTATAAATACGAATCTCAGTTCATCTTGGGGGGAATAAATCATTATCTTTTTGTACAAAAACGATTATTTTATTCCCTTTTTTCATGTCTACAGGAACAACGAAGGACGTGCCTGGATCACATACAAGTCAGTTGGTAAGAGCACTGGATAGGCTAATGTTAAGCCTACCATTGTACCAACTTCAAAGTAATTTAGTGTAACGTTAGGCTTAGGCATAGCATTAAAATAGCCTAAGTTAGGCCCTGGCACTAGGCTAGGTTGGCTTAACTTAACATTATTTATTTAGGCCTATAATTTTTATGTTATTTTCTTGATCTCGGACTTGGCAAATGTCTTTTAATGCAGATATGGGCTCTAGCTGAATGGGTTTCTCTACCTAGTTAGGCCTAATGTTATTGTTAGGCTAGGCCTATAAGCCTAACTTAGTTATCCTACTGGGTTATGTAGCTACACATATAGCGTGTTCGATTTGCTTCCCTTGACTTAATCGAGCCTCGAGCTAGGGCTACGATGGTCATGCGCAGTTGGGTGAAATAAACGAACGTTTTACGGTAATTATTGGAGAAGTTGTTTCACAATAGCCAATGACAGAGCCCGTAGCTGGATGGCAGAGCGAACTCTGGTGCGTACGTATTACATGCGGTTCGCTTGTACGATGAACGTAGACTCGTACGTAAACAATGTAACGTAAACAATGCCCATTTAGAAAATTCTAGAGAAATAACACTTGAGTGACTTCACTAATTCCGACACCAACCACTTTTCACAAGTCAGAAGTTTCATGTTTACCCCACTGTATTTACATGCTCAGAAATTGTTCACGCATGCATGTTGTTTGTTTAGCTACCATGTTCTCCCAAAGCACGATGGGATATTTACCTAAGTAACCGACTCGAAGGGTCGCTCACTTGGGCCTGGCGCGAGTAAGCGCGAACACTGACGTCATTAGCTAATCGAACGTAGTCGTGCCAGACACGAGTTAACTCGGGCGAGTAATCGAACACGCTAATAGAAAACAGGGTTAGGCCTATTTGATTTGGGGCTGTTGTCAAGCTTTGGTGGTTTGACTGTTGATTAGGGCTTGGACTTCATGGCATCTTATGGGGCCTTCGCCCTCCTTTGCCCTTCAACTGTTAATGTTTGTTAGGCCTAGGCCCTAGGGTTAGGTATGCACAGTAAGTTTCTACAGGGTTAGGGTTAGTGTTCTGTTCTTCTTCTTCTTCTTCAATAAAGGTGACACATCCAAAGGACATTCTTTCACCACGCATGCGTCGAGAGGCTAAATATGCCCAGTAATATAGGTAATAGGGTCCTTATGGACAGAGGCAACCCTCATTACATTCAGGGGGAGATGATTCCAATCCTTAATGGTTCGGGGCAGGAAGCTAAATTTATAACAGTTAGTACTAGTATGTGGGAGACAGACATGAAGGTCATGCATTAAACGTGTTCTACGAGTAGGCCGCTGGAGACAATCAACAGGTAATTGAGCCAGGCCAAACATACCTTTGGAAAAAAGGATCAATCTACTTTTCCTCCGCCTTTCAGTTAAGGGCAGAAGGTTTAGTTTCTTAAGGAGCCTGGTCATTGATCCTGGTTCCCTTGAATAGTCAGAGGCAATGAATCTAGCAGACCGTTTTTGTATACTCTCAAGCTTGTCGAGCAGGTAAACCTGGTGGGGGTCCCAAACACTACTGGCGTACTCCAGCACAGGCCGAAGGATTCCTTTATAAGCCATTAACTTGACATCACCAGGGCAGGAAGATAGATTTCTATACAAAATACCAAGAATCTTATTTCCCTTGTTACAGATGTTTTGAATATGCTTCTCCCAGTTCAGATCTTTAGTGATGGTAATTCCGAGATACTTAATACTATCTACCCTCGGGAGCTCAATCCTATTTAGAACATACCTAAAAAGTATGGGACTTTTTTTCCGAGCAAAAGTAATAACGCTACACTTAGTGGGCTGAAATCTCATTCCCCACGTGGAAGCCCACATCCCCAACTGTTTGATATCATTCTGAAGTTTATGACAATCCTCATCGGACTCAATAATACGGTAACAGACACAATCATCTGCAAAAAGGCGAACCTTGGAAGAAACACCATCGACGATATCATTGATATGAACCAAGAAGAGAATCGGTCCTAGGACAGACCCCTGGGGAACTCCAGACAGAACTTGCATCGGGGGAGACCGGGTTCCATTGACGACAACAGATTGTTTACGATCAACAAGAAAGTCATCAACCCAACGAAGAATCTGATTTGAAACACCAAGTGTATACACTTCAGCAGTTCATGAGGAACAGTATCGAAGGCCTTCTCAAAATCCAAGATAAACACATCAATTTGTTTATGGGCATCAAGGGAGGAAGCCCAGTCCTCAATGATCGACACAAGTTGTGTTTCGCAACTATGAGACTTACGAAAGGCGTGCTGGGTGGGAGAGAGTAAGTTATGTATTTCAAAATGGTTCATAAGGTTTGAGGCAATAATATGTTCTAACAATTTACAGCAGACACATGTAAGAGAAACAGGCCTGTAATTACAAGGTAGGGAACTGTCACCTTTTTTGAAAATAGGGCAAACATTTGCAGTCTTCCAATCCTCTGGAATGCATCCTTTTGTAAGGGATTGCTGAAAGAGATGGCTTAGAACAGGTGCAAAATCAGTGGCAATCTCTCTCAGGACCCAAGGATGGATGCCATCTGGTCCCATGGCCTTATTGATTTTAAGACCATGCTAGGGCTGTGACCGTGTAGCGATTAATCGCTAAATGATCGCATGTGGAATAAACGTTTAGTTCAAAGCTACTGGCGATTAATCGCAAAACCCATTTTTCGTCCGATATTCTTCCCAATGTCCTATGAATTTTTGCCCACCTTTCCTTCTACACAATTCACACAGATCGATCGTCCTGTGAATTTCCCAATGTAAACTTCTCCGGCGCTGTAAGCAGCCTAGAGGTAAACTGCTGCCTAGCCGTACAACGGAGCAACTCGTAGTACTCCCCGCGGATTGCGGAACGGAGGTTGTACAACCTGTGTTATAGCCTCGATGTGCCGCGCGGCCTACATCTTACAACATTCATTCAATGCGTATTTAAAAGCTGCACAGAGTAGTCATTGCAACACTTAACAGTTTTGAGTACAATGCACACTGCTTGTTTACTTTGCGTGAGTCGACCATGCAGGCAACAGTGAACTAGTTCGATCCGGTGCTCAAGCGACCACATGCGTTCGTATATCATGTACTTACGTAGTGTAATGAAGAGTGCAATGTTTATTGTCTCGATTTCGTACGTACGGTGTCACTTGCGATGAGCACGGAATAACTGTCGTAATAAATACGTTCCGAGTTCACTGGCAGTTGCAGAATAGTTTAACCGCAGTTGCTTTGCATCAAATCCGATATAAGTAGTACAGGATGGGACGTAAAACAAGCGTGGTGTGGGATTGTTTCGATGTTGATAAAGCTGACAAGATTGCTAAATGTCGCATATGTAGTGCCAAATTAAAATACATCGATAGGTCTACTGGGAGCATGATGAACACAATATAGTTGTAAGCATGTTGACTTCGTGAGGTTAATTAATCGCGATTAACCGCTAAACGATCGCATATTTTTGCGATTAAACGTTTAGTTAAAATGCTACACGTTCACAGCCCTAGACCATGCAAAAGCTTTTCAATGCCAAAGGTGGATATAGTTATATCACTCATTCTCTTACACGTGGGTCTGATGAGGGGGACAGTATGAAACACTGTTACTTAGGGATAGGGATATATGAAAACATGTGCATACCTATGGGTAGGTATGTGACTTCAGGGTTCAGAAACCCAAATAGTACCCACATAGGCCTAGGTGTAAAGTCCTTCATTTTGTTCCTAAAAGTTTAAACTGTGATTATAACATGAATGGTAGTGTTTTAAGTAACATCACTTTCAGTTGGAGAAAGATCTGGGTGTTGTGATTACTGGGGATTTAGAGTCATCAAGACAGAATGCAATAGGGTTGGGCAGTGCCATGAAAATATTGGTACCGGTATTGTAAAACATACACAACCTGTTGTGAGGCAGTAGGGGTTCTCAGCTCTCAGGTAGGAGTGTCGGGTGGGAAGGAACCCCAGCCATGCATGACCCCAGCATCAGGGTGTTCGATTGGGTTAATAACCATGCAGGAACCTCTGCTTGATATGTTTTAACAGGGTTTAGAGTCATCAAGACAGAATGCAGTAGGGTTGGGCAGTGCCATGAAAATATTGGTACCGGTATTGTAAAACATACACAACCTGTTGTGAGGCAGTAGGGGTTCTCAGCTCTCAGGTAGGAGTGTCGGGTGGGAAGGAACCCCAGCCATGCATGACCCCCGCATCAGGGTGTTCGAGTGGGTTAATAACCATGCAGGAACCTCTGCTTGATATGTTTTAACAAGGTTGGGTTTTTGCTGGAAAAAACCTGTTTTTTCCGAGACAGCAGTAAAAACTGGTAATAACTGGTAGTAAGTGGTTATTCCCGGTAAAAACTGGTAGAAACTGGAAAAAATTCTCCGACAATTATAAGAGTGGGGTTGCTCTAGCCCATCACGCATGATGAATAATTCAGATGAGACAGATTTGTTTACATGACTTTAAGATTCTACTTTAACTAAAAAGTTAAGCAATAAAACTTGCCAAAGCTAGAATGAAAACAAAAATGCCAATATTACAATGTTAGGTATAAAGCCTTCAAAATTAAAAGTGGTAAAACTTCAACTGCATATAGTACTAACAATAAAAGACTGAAAGTTAATGTTTTCTACAAAATTACTGGAATATTACAAACAAGGTCTCAAAAAATGAGGATAAATGAAATTGTTCATGTTTATTAAAGTGGTAAGCCTTCTTTAAAGTTGTAAAAGGAATGGAAGGCTGTCATTTTGGGGGAAAACAAAGGTATATCTATATATGTATAGCCAAAGTGGGCAAATGCACAGTGTAACATATGGCATATAGACTTCTTTACAGTGATACAGTTTGTCTTAGCTCTCTCCTTGCATATATACAGTATCAGTACAGAACAGTATACAAAGCAGTTTTGAAAAGAAATTTCTTTGCCCTAATGTTTAGCTTAATACAATGTGAAAATTGATCATTTATGTCACAGGTGAGAAAATAATGACGTACAGTAAGATGTCAATCTTCATAACTAGATTTATACTTTATGGTACTGTATGGTGTCAGTGTAAATCTGGCAAAATGTGACTCAAGTCACTAAAAATAATCTATCCAGATCCTTACATTGTAAATTTATTAGCCTAAAATGGTCAGTCTTGATGTAAAATAATGATTTTCATCCTATAACCTTTAAAAAAGTATGAAAAAGGTGTTACTTAAAACATTTTATTCAATGTAGCAAAATGGGTTTTTTCCGTTTCTTCCATGACTGTGGTAGAATCTTATTATTTGGGGCTGTTTGTTTTGGTTTGGTGGTTTGACTTTTGAATAGAATTTGGACTTCAGGGCATCTTATGGGGCCTTAGCCCTCCTTTGCCCTTCAAGTTCAATGATATATCAGTAAGGCCTATGCCTAAGGCCTAAATGTGGGATCAAATTGGAATATGTTTGTTGGCAATTTGAATCACTGTGAAAAATAAAACCACAAAATACAGTTTATTACCTATCAAGGGAAAAACATCACTGATTCTTAAATAACGCTAAGAAGTCAAGTTTTTGAACTTGTCTTCTTCTGTCTTTAGGCCTACATGGGAAATGCAGTGAGTCAGTCATGCCACCAGCAGTCCTTGAACAGGACTGTGTGCTACACTTAACAGTAGGACCTACTTTATACACAGTCCTTAACAGGAGGACCTATTTCGTGCACGGTCCTTGCCCATACACCTTCTGAAATCACGAAGATGTGCCTGATGAACACAGAGCACAACTCTACAACAGCTCACAGAGCTCTTCAAAAAATGCCCCTATAATTACCATGCTTGCCTTTAATGTCTTTGTCGTAACTTTCAACTTTCCTTCACAAGTGTTTAACTTCAAATAACATGAGCAAGAAGGTGAAATTTGGAGGTTAAAACTTACAGTAACACTCAATTATAGGACTTGAGCATGCAGTCTGCTGCATCAGCAGGCACATGACCAAGTGAAAATGTAGAAAAAAAAACACCTGCACATGCAGAGTAGCCTTGCAAAAGTAATACAAAATGTCATATCTTTGTAAATTTTCAGACTTTGAAAAAAAATTGTAAAATTGAAGGAATTCACTATTTCAATGAGGTACTGTAGAAAATGATTTTTACACCTGTTCATATGAAAACGGGACAAAATTTATGGAAATTATGGAATTTGTTTCAGGAAAGTCAACTTCAAAATTTGGAAATGCTGCAAAGCCATAATCTTTGGTGCACTGTTGCCAAGCACTCTAATGTGGAGTAAAACAAAGTGGACATACATTACGTAGCATAGAGTCCTGTTCAAGGACTACCCCAATATACAGTAGGCCCGTTAAGTTCATGTTAGACTTGTAGTCTGTCACTCAAAATAATAATAACTTCCTAAAATTGAAATTGTGATACTTGTTTGACTTTTGTATTGCCTTTATTTTATGTACATAGTCCCAGTCCATAGAAAAATTCAGGTGAATTATACAGCTTTTACAGATGAATGTTAATCTTTTGCAGCCTAAAGATACTTATAGCTAAGGATAGGATGTTTTAGGCCTATTGTTGAAAACATTTTAACATTAAAGTTTGGGCTATTCTTCATGAGTTTAACATGTAACAAGCCATAGGATTGTCACATGCATGGTAGTGCTGGAGCCATCCCTGAATGGTACTGTAGTAGGATGCCAGGGGAACACTGATTCCAGTTGGGAGTAGAGCATGTAAAGAAGAGTTACTTTAAAGGCAAAGAGCAGTCCCCCCAAACTTATTTTGAAGAAAAAGCTAAATAACACAATTTTCATCTTACTTCTCTTCAAAGTATCTTTCAATACATTTTATGACTTTACTAAATTGCATATTCAAGGTAAACCAAACATTTATTTCTAGTTAATTTACATTTGATGAGAAAACAAGACGAACGTCTAGACGAGTTGCGGTCCCGACAAACCAAGTCGTCTTGTACTTTAAAGGTGATTTTATTTTTAGGGAGGCAAAAATACCGTTCCAAAATACTTGTATTATGTTTTGCCCAATAGCAGCTAAGTTTAGTTCCATACTTGTAATCCAGGAACATTGTCCATTCACTTTAGAAATGTGGTTGAGGTGGAACGTGGAACACGCGAAAGAAATACTCGATTGCGGTTATAATGAGGTTTGCTCATTTTGAACTCATAGTTGACAGTAAATCAGGGAAAGATGATACAGCAGTTGATTTAGAACTGTAGAAAGAGCAAAACGTTACATCAGATAACATTTCAAACGTCCTTTACAAGCTGTTGCTTGTGCATTCAGTATAAGGTACCCCTAATGTCCCGGCTCCTTAGTAACTGCTTGCACAGCATGACGGTTTCTGATAAAAGATGGTAAAGCGCCAAAGGCTCAAGACAGACCATTCGACCAAACAGGCGTTAGTCAAAATTGTATTTTAAGTAGTGCAGTTAATAAGGAAAAACATGCCATTTGTTTAGCTATTTAGTGAATACAGGTAGAGTACACTGGTATGACGTAATGTTGGAAACGATAATGAGTCTGTACGACAGTAACGTTGTAGTTACTTGGTTGAAGATGGATTTATGTTAATGAACAAAAGGGGGGGGGATCCAATGTTGAACATAAAGAATTTCTTATGATTAATGGTTTTTAAAAAGTTCTGTACGCCCCGCACCAACTACTCTTACATCACTAAAATTTATTTCTGCCGCCCCTCCCCCTTGCTCGTACATTAACGTAACATCTCAAGCCCAGTCACAGAGAATACGTTAGGATTTGCCCACAAAAAAATCAAACGCAAAAATCGTGTCATAAATATTTCTTTTGCTTGTTTTACGGAAACATTGAAGATCTCAGTTTCACTGAAACGATCCGACTAAAATTTCGATTTCTATAAAGATTAATATAAAAATTCTGGTTGTTTAAGAAAAAATTAGGTTTTCTAATAAAACATTGTTGTAAGTAACATCATATAATAACAAGTTAACGAGAATCAAAAGAATTTGCCGATATCTCAGATTTACCATAATCTTTACGAATGATGAAATAAAAAAAAAACATAAAACAGCAAATTAAAAATTCCTTTGTCAGCGTTACTTACACCTACATTCTCTCAACATAAATGTTAACATGATGATATTTCACTCTAGCCTTAGGCCTATTGTCACTGTTTCTCCAATTTATATTAATCCCGTACATATACGTCACTACTAACCCTTCGCCAGTAACTTCTTAGTTCAGTAATGTATATAGACACTTGAACGACGTTGACCTCCACAAATCAGAGAACCGAATCAATCACTTACAAATCATAAAAGATAAATTGCAACATCTATACGTCCCTTCATGAAACCCGAATACCAAAATATCGATGTCCCTAGTTTATAACTATTAGGGGCGATTCGTCTGTCATCACATTATTAAACAATCTCGCTGCTTCCTACACTCTATATCAAGAACTTCTTGTCGCCTTTCTGACGGTGACTTCTTACTACGGAAGAGAACTGTTGCCATTGCACTATATAAACATTGTTTTAATAATTTCCATGCATTTCTTTTTCTAATAAAAATAATTATATAGCAAGGTTATGTATGGCCACGGCTCGCAACTGATCAAACGATAACCCATGGAGCTACCACGGAGAAAGCCAGGTCTATGAATAAGACTGCACTGTCCAGTAAAAAACTCCGTAAAAGACAAATTTCATCATTCCAACCACCCATATGCAATAGCTCAACAAATCACTTTCAAAGAAAAAACGGACTTTATGAAAAATAAACGTTTCGCTGATAACACCACAGCCAGTGACATAACAAATAAGAGCATAACTAGCTTATAAATAAGTGTCTTGCTACTTTACCATTTACGAAATGAACCACCTGGCTAAAAATTTACAATTGCGAAATTTCTTGTATCTGTTCAAAACTTCGTTGTGAAGGCCAACAATCTAAACCCTCTACAAACGGTCCAAATTTAACGTTTACGTTCGTTTAACATAAATATAAAAAAATGATAAGGCAATCATTTTTAATTGTTTTACAGTGACGTTAATCCCGGAGAAGGCAAGGGATGTCTTTGCTTCCTCAATAAAAAAAGGAAAAGCCAAACTGTCATATGGCCCCCCAAAATTTTAAATAACCATTTCAAAATCAAGACATTTTTGACAAAAGATGAACTATCCATGGCCTTTAAAAAGACCAAATCAGTTGGTTTTCAAGGGCTTCGCCCCCAACAGAAGACCCAAAGCAGTCCCTGAATGATTGTGCAAAACCTTCATTCATGCACACCTTTTCCCAATATCTCAAACAGATCACCGCCCAGCGTAATAAAAAATGGTTGCTCTCATCACATACAAATATAAAACGAGATATGAATGAACATGTTAAAACCCTACCGTGACTACCCTTTACATTATACTATTTGTTCATGTTGACACTTCTTCATCTTATGATGTGCTCTTCTCCCTAAATGTATAGATATCCCCAAGAACATTCCCTCTGAATTTGGTTTTTTAAGCATTCTTCTTTAGTGGGGCTTCTGAGCAATGGCAGCTCGTGGTGTAAATATGTGGAGGGGTACATAATGAACTTACAATGACTTGTCCTAAATAATGATGATTATCTTTTACCCCTGAAACCAATAATGCCAAACACCGAAAAAAAACCAATTACCACCCACAACAACGAAAAAATAAAATGTACATGTAGATCTTTCGGAACGTATAAATAATACATCACGATCGTCATGTTCCCTACTTTCTCCCATCATCACACCTCTGACTCTTTTCATATCCACTAGAGCCAACTCTTACATCATCATTTTTCTCCCCTTCATAACTTTTATCTTGAAATTCACCCCCATACTTTCTTTTTCGTTGTTGCCAACCTTTCCTTTCTACAAAAAAACCTTTGAACGGCCCTTCTTGGGCATTGTTATATTCTCCACATAATTTTAAACTTTAAAATAAAAAATTTACCATGACTAGACACCTTGATATAACACAAATATTAATACTCGCCAACTCATACAAATAATATTTACCTACCAATAACAATGTTTCCGTCCAACAGAAACTTACTTTATGAAAAAACAGTGAACAAAACTCCTCTGAACTATCAAACTTTTTGCTCCACAGCAACCCTGACCATGTCACTTGGAAAGAATAAATCTCTACAAAGAAATCCTCATATAAATACTCAAAATTCACTAAACACCTCGATGAATTAAAAAAAAAACAACCAAAATGATGGCGCTGTGTCAAATTAAACAACATATTATTCCCCAGAGTACACACAGACCTGGTTTTTCCGCAAGATTGTTACTAAAAATAGAACACGTTTGCAAATTTTACATGAAAAAAACCCCAATTTTACACTCTCACGAAAGTCATATTTCCACCAAACTTAAAAAACACGAAAGAGAAGTACCATCCCTACAAATTGCACTAAACCGTATTTCGATACCACAAAGCATCTAGAAGGAGATAGAAATAAAGTGCCGGAAATTCAGATATTGACTTCGCGATAGTAACTGCATTAGTTGCGCTTGCCTGCAAGGCAGGCACCGCAACTAAAAACATGGTCACATGATTCCCAACAGCCAATCATGAAACTGGACAGTCTACTACACTATTTCAATTTGGGATGACTGCTCTTGCCCTTTAAAAGGGTAGTCAACTCACTAAAAACTTTTATTAACAATTGTTTAGGTCAGTAATCATGATTTAAATTTTTCTTTATAGGTGAACCTTCCATTAGTGGTGAGTTAAGGTCAGAGGGTGTGAATGATGAACGACTGCCAATTGTTACAGCATCTGAAGGCTTCTCTGTAGAAAATGTATCAGAGGTAGGCTATCAACCTGAATAGAAAAAACCTTTTTGCAATCTGTTGTGTATTTCAAAAAGACTGTGGTGTTGGAACCGTTGCAATTTGCATGCATTAGAAATAGAAGAGGGATCACTCCCATTTGAGCTCTATATAGCAAAAAACAAAAATAATAGAGATTCATAAACTATAGAAAAATTACAAAATAAACTTAAGATTAACAAAAACTTGTTGAAGGCCATAAATTTATAAGTCATTAATTTAAAAAGGGATTTTGTTGCAGTATTCTGTACAAAATAGTGTACAGTACTGTACTTACTATACCCCTAGAAGTAGAAAATACTACAAACTGTAACATCGCAATCCAGTAGTGTATTTCAAACTAACATATAAACTAAGAGGCAGACACAACTTTTTTATGGTTGGTATGAAATACTGTACTGATTACAATTAGGTTGACAACACAGACATGGTACTGGTATAAATTACAGTATCATGCAGATAGCTTTAAATTTATAATTTCTTTGCGTGGAGTACAATATGTATAATGTATGTATGCACCTTCAAAATTAAGGAAGAAAGCTTCACTTTAATAAGTTCTGAATGCTTTATTTCTATGATGTATTTTCTTTTTAATCTTGTTTTCTAGAGGAGCATTGAAATTTCTTTCATTGAAAGAAACCTGAAGACAATGTTTATAGCACCCACTGCAAGGTTTGAATCCATCCATAAGAAAAGTGTAAGCCAGAAGTACTGAGAAATGTTCTATCTTTCAAGCACATTCTCCACATCACAGTTCCAGATGCATCTTTGGTTTAAATATTGTCTGCAACAAGGTAGACCCAGTATTGGAAGTCCATACACCAGGGGCCAGGGATTAAATTTTGAGGTGGGGAGGGGGTAACCACTAAAGCAGCCTATATTTGCCACAATATAATAGCAAATAACGTGGCACAAAATGCCTATGGCAAAAAAGTGGGAGGCTAACCCCCCTCCCTGCCCCTATGCACACATAGTTTGACTTTATACCTGTTTAATAGTAAGTTGAGAGAAATGCTGTTGCTTTGATTTGTGTAAGATGTAGTCTCCAAAGTTTAACATGAGCACACTGGCGACATTTAACTTGAAAGTTTTGTAGACTATTTTTATGGGAATGGGTGAAATACTGATCACCGGCACAAAAGTTGGAAATTGATCAAGGGACTGTTCAGTTTTGGTCTGATTTAGGGACTTGTAGTGTTTAATTCTCTGGAACAGTGTTCAGAGATGTCTTTTTGTTTTTGCTATAAATTTGTGCTTTGGTTCAGCTCTGTCACAACATGCATAACAGTCATTGCCTTGAGGAATCAGTATCCTGATGGTTTACTGGTTCAAAGAGCGGTGCAACCTCTGGGATCATTGTTTGACCACATAGCTGCCCTGATAAACAAAAATTACATAAATGTAATATGGGCAAGAGTTGATATTTATACCTTAATCAGAGTGTTCAAGGGTCACTACCACATGACAATGCTTATAGTTAGTATAACAGTCAGTTTTTGTATCCAATAGTTACAGAAAAAGTTAAAATTTTTGAGTTTTGTTATGTCCAGACTTGTAACAGTTTTGTGCATCATTTTAAAAAAGTGTCTGGTCACAAATTTTTGCAAACCGAATTGAACCATTAATTACTTACTCATAACACAGTTATTTCTTTGTAGGATATGGGGGATGGTCTAAGTTTGACCATTTGTCATTTGAGAAAAACTTAACAGGTTTGGAAAAATTTGTTGGATTTCACAAACCAACTCAATGAGCTGCTTTAAGTCCATGCTGGTGGAGTGATCTAGGCAGTTAAGTATTCAGCAGGTGACTGGGTGAGGACCTTTGAGATTTCTGAGTGGAAGATGCAGTGTTTACATAAGTACCTCATTCAGTGTAAGGTATCATTCAACAATGGTTATTTATTTTGGATATTTGCTGGTATTGCAGGTAGAGAGTTTGGATATTTCATCTGGAGGTGAGCTTGGGGTATCTGCTGGGTCAGATGGTCTTTTACAAATCTGGCAGACAAACAATGGAACTGTTAGGGTAAGTTTTTCCTCACATGCAAATGATGTTACTCAAATTACTATCTTTGTTTGCATAAATTTCTAAACTAGAATAGTGAATTAAAATTTTGATTTGATGGCTGCATTTGAGACAAGTCTTTCATAAGTTTTCACATACACTTAGAATATGTAATATCACATCTCAAAGCAGGCCTTGAATTTTGAGGTGTGCGAGTCAGTTCACACGCCCATCACTCTGCTCAAATCACTGTGAGGAGAGTTAACTTTTACACACCTAGATGAAGAATGGGAGATCATGTAAATCTAAATCAGTTTAATAAAACAACATACCTGCCACATTCCTTAATTTCCTGAGGAGTGAGATTTGTACCACATCCTCAAAATCTAAAACTCACAGCTTGTCAGTAAAAGTAACTTTTAAAGAGACAAAACACTTTAAAAGGTCTGGAATTAACTCTTTTGTATCTCTTGTGCTCATTTTACTACGCCAATTTCCTCTTTTCCTATCCAATATTAGAAAAAAAAATTGTGGAATTATCTTTATCTTAATGACTTGTGTTTCATTCCTCCCCTTCCAAACTTCAAAAGTCATCTACAGGTTCCCTACAATACTGTGTACTGCTATTTGCAAAGTGCTTTTTATAAATAAGGAAGTTTATGTTGAGGTTCAGTATAATCCTTTTCAAATTTTCCAGTCCTGTTATGCAATAACTAAGGAATGGATTAACTCTATTCATTTGAGGAAATGCCCTTGTTGGCTTTTGTAGATCACAAAAGTGTGCAAAGATCAATAAATTGATTTTGTTGCACAGCTTGCTGGTAAATGCTAAATACCAGGCTACAGAATAATAGGCTTATTTAAGAGGCCATTTCCTCAGGTTTAGATTGTAAATAATTTACTGAAAGACATGATATGCTTATAGTTAGTGAAAATTAAGCCACCTGTTTTTGGTTTCAGACAAGTTATACTTGATAAATTCCTTATGTTGATAGATAAAAGGGAATTCAGTTTTTGATATGCAACATCTTTAAAAAGACAAGCTTAGTCTTTTTGGTTTTGGTAGGCTAATCTCATTTCTTGTTCCAACTAAAAATCAAAACTGCCGGAAAGGATAGTTAAAGGCATATTCCGTACACAAAATCTTATTCATGTTGAAATTGCTAAAATGAGAAACTTAAAGGGGAGCTAAGAGATTGTTATAAAGAAATATCTAAACCTCCAAAATTCTTGATGGAGTGAGAGCCAGAAAGCTGAAGCTGGAAACTGTTTAGGAGGTTCTAACATACTTAGAAGGACAGTCTTAGCTTCTTTTGGGAGTAATCTTTGTCCGAAATGCAGTTGTTGAATTCTTTTTGCCAAATGAAATTCGACTTCTTTCCTGTAATGAGCCCATCTGTCAGAAATATGAACCAATGAAAGATATGTTTGTTTATGATTATTCATGAATAAACAACTATAGGTGTCATGAGTAAGTGAAATGAATACACGTACATAAAGAGTGCATAGCATTTGTTTGTTTGTATCTTCGACGGAAGGCCTCTACGCAACCAACCTAGGACTATACTCAGGTTAGTGCCATGTTAGGCTTAGGCCTGTAATTGTTGTAAGAAACGTTACTCACACCATCAAAATTGTTGCCCAATAACATGAAAAAGGAGGAAATTCTCACCTTAAATCCCAACTGGAATAGGGGGAGAACGTTGCCTGACACAGCGAGGCAGCATAGGCTTAGACTACAGGTATGAACATGTACAGTAACATCCTATATCTATACATTTTTTGGTACAACAAGCACATCCTAGCCTAACATTCATTGTTGATTAGTGTAATGAAAATATGGTATGCGATTGCATAGGTACAGCATCAGTATACACTGACTGCATTTTAAATGTGTGGTCGATGCTATCTCAAAAGCAGCTAATACGTGAATATTCCTAAAGTGCCAATGACTGCCTACACAGAATACAAATTGCTTATTCTACAGATGCTTGAGTAACTGTTACTGTTTTTGATTCCTTGCCATAGGCAGGCAAGGAATCTATGCGATGGTGATGTCGTGTATATGTGGGTGTGTATGTGTGTTAGGGTGTGTGTGTTTGTGACATTTGCTTGTAAACAAGATATCTCAAGGTAGGAATGTCTGATGCTTTTCATATTTAGTATATAGATTTATATTTAGTATATAGATTTATCAAATTGAGTGGGAGAAGCCTATTGTTTTTGGTAGAGGTCAAAGGTCATTTGAGGTCACAGACAGTAAAATTGCGAAAATGTCGGAAATGGCTTGTAAACGTGATATCTCAAGATAGGAGTGCCAGACACTTTCAATATTTGATAAGAAGAATTGTTGTGTTGAGAGGGAGAACGCTTTTTTTTGTTAGAGGTCAAAGGTCATTTTAAGTCATCTGCGGTAAAATTGCGAAAACGTCCAAAATAGCTTGTAAAGGTGAGATCTCAAGATACGAGCAATCGATACTATTCATATTTGGTATATAGATTGGTGATGTTGAGAGGAAGAATCCTATTGTTTTTGGTAGAGGTCAAAGCTCATTTGAGGTCACCTGCAGTAAAATTGTGAAAACGTTGAAAATGGCTTGTAAACACGATATCTTAAGATAGGAGTGACTGACACCCTTCATATTTGGGATATAGATTTGCAATGTTGAGAAGGAGAGCCTTATTGATTTTGTTGCAGGTCAAAGGTCATTAGAGGTCACCAGAGGTTAAGCTACAAAAGCCTCTCAAATGGCTGTAAACACCATAAAAACCTCCTTGTTTTTGGTACAGACCAGAGGTTACGTCTGGTATTCAGAGGTCGTGAGAGAATTGAGGAACCCTTTTGATTTTGGTTGAGGTCAAAGGTCATTTACGGTCACTGGGGGTCAGTGCTTAAATGAATCCATGACATTCTGTGCCTAAACTGTAAAGACAAATCTATCGAATACTGTCAATTTGAAAGAAAAAAGGTATTTCAGTGGCAAGGACTCACTAAGCATTTTGGCTCTCTGGTTGATTATTTGTGTTTTATACCCTTTTAATAATTCTTTTCGCTGGAAAGCTTACTATCCTTTATATTTTTGTGTGAAGAACATGAAGCAAAGCTTGTTCTTTGCCTTGGGAGTTTTCAGAGATCTCGTAGTTTTGCTTTTAGAAAAACAAAGTATACATCAAATGAGTTATCATTTAAATTGCATTGACCAGAAAGCCAGAGAGAAGTCAGTAGTTCATTGGGGTAAAGCTAAATTTTCTGCTTTGGAGTAATGAATTATTGAGTTCTGTTTTATTTTGATGAGTTTACAGAATGTATTTTTTCTTGCACATTCACTTTACATTCACACAGAGAAACCTGGAAGGTCATGCAGGTGATGTCAGTACCTGTCAATTTTTTCCATCAGGGATGGTAGTTCTCAGTGGTGGTTTAGACACTCAACTTAAAATATGGTCTGTTGAAGATGGCAGCTGTCCACAAACCCTTAGAGGACATGGTGGAGGTATGTTGTCTTTAGGGCTGCCATGATAATTGCCAGTGTTTGCACCAGGTAGGAAATTCGTACCGGGATACCCGAACCATATTACCCTTCGGGTAGTACCTGACCGTAAACCTTGCAAGATATTTTTAAGAAGTGCATGATATGCACCTTCTATTCAAACCTCGACCCACTGGCCCCTTACCTCTGATCGGATCAATTTGACAATAACATTATATCACATTTTTCTACTTCTAAAATGTGCCGTTTGTTCTTAACATTTTGAGTTTAAAAATCAAACTGGAATTAAAATTTGATCACACTTTAGTGTCGCTAGGATTAGCTTCTATGGCTTTTGTCAGTGAACAATGTGTGCATCTGAACCAAAAAATAACTTGGGTGTGTCACTGCAACTTCTGTACTGTGTTAATACAGTAGTGTATCGCAAGTGTTCAAATTTCTTGTAAACTGCTTTCTTGGTACGTTTATGAAAAAACCATCTGTCCGTTCGTGAAAATGACACGTAAAAATTTTCTAATGCATCTCCTGGCCGAGATTTCACCCGAGCATGTACCGTTAAAAATGTATGGTAATATACGGCAGTGACCATACACCTACAAACATGCATTCGTTCATTGCCTGTGCTTGTGTTCAATGTGTGCAATGTAACAGTGACGTCACTCCTGCACACTCCACTTTAGCAAATGGGGGATACAGAAAATATGGGAAAAATATTTTGCTCCCTTTGCAACATATTTAGGAAACTTTGGGCATAAAAATCTTGCAAATAGTTCAAATAGCAATAAAAAATTATGGGCAATATGAAGATTTTAGTGTTTAAGTTAGTAACAGGATGGAAGCAAGAGGAAAGACGATTTTTTTTGTGCACACTGTGTGAAATACACCTTTAACAGAATGTGTATGATCTTATATCTGATTGCTTCAGAAAAAATTTCTCTCCCCCAAAATACGAAGTTTTAGGGATTGATTTGAGACAAAAGAATATTTTTGTGGTTGAAATATGTGCATACATTATGTAGACATAACTGTATTACTAAAAACTAATTCTTTAGATCATGAAATCATGTCAGGTTTATTTTAGGGATAACTTGACAAGTATGAAATCTAGAAACACCAAGAGTTGATCAATGTGTTATATCCATTTGGGTATGTGTTTATACGGTAATGATAAGTATAAAATTTCTTACAGTTCTTTTGCGATATTTCTTGGCATAAGTTTAGGAATGTTGTCAATCCACAGGCACTTCTTGCAAATTATTTATGAGCTGACTTTTGAAGATCATGTGTCGACCGCCCCCTTAGGCTGCCTTTTCCGTAGCGATGAGCTGGACGAAAAAATTTTGTCCGTCCGGCGGGCAAGGCTAGGCTATGCGCAGTATAGTACGTAGGCCTATGCTGTTTCATTATCTGGTATAGGAGCGGATGTTAGAAACACACATCGCGGGAATCTTTTCTGGAAAAGTGCAATTTAACAAAAGCAAATTACGGAAACAAACACAAGATGAAATCCAGCCCGATGCTCTCCATATAGCACCTTCACGGTTGCTTTTAGGTGAAGTGTAAATAATGCTCTCAGCTCCCACTGACCACTCTGCTCATTGACTGACTTCACTGAGATAACAGCACAAAGCTTTCTTATGTAGTCACACTATGTCTTTATGGAGAAGAGTCTTCTGGCATCCTATCTGCAATTTCCATGGTCCACTGGGCCAGGGTGTCTTTATCTTAATGCGCAATTAATGAAGTGGAAATACCCTGAAAAAGGCCTCAAAATCCGGGTTTTTGGAGCATCGGAGGAGTTAGCCTAATGAAGTTAAGCAACTTCATTTCAAATAATTGTGAATGAGATGTGGGTTAATACATTTATTAGTTTCAATAACCATGTTATTTTCAGAAGATCAAAAAGAAATCATAGAAAAATGCTACCCGGGTAGTAGTTTTCTACCCAGTAGCAAGAACATCAGTTGGGTACCCGGTGCAAACACTTATAATTGCAATGTCAAAGACGTACTATTTCACCCCAAAGTTTGACCTTAACTTTTCCATATTGTAATATTGCAACAGAAGCAAATGAACTAAAACAGGATCTCAGTGAAATCTCTTCACATTCTGATTTCTGCTTCTTCAGCCAGTAACCTGAACTTAGATAATCATTCAAGGTGTTATACATTATACAAGCAATTAGAAACAGTGCTTTACTAATCCTAGCATAAGGTATATGCAAATCAGCTAACTACAGAAATACATATGTTACACTATAAACTGAACGCCTACTATAATGCTGGCTGCAACATCTAAATGAACTTGTACACCTGTGCAGAGGCAATGCTAACTACTACATCATGTATGTTATTGAGCCCCACACCAACACATTTTATATTGCATGGCATGGGGAAGAGTTCCTTGTTTGGAGACCCTAAGGAGATGAGGATAGGTGTTTCTTTAGACTGTAGTCCATAACGTAAGTTGCAATTAACCTTGGATACAGTTGTTAGCCTAACCTATTCCATTGCAGGCTTGGGGTAATCGTAATCGATTGCAATCGATTACACATTTTGAAAAAGTTGTAATCGCAATCGATTACTTTTGTGCAAATCGCAAAGTAATTGCAATCGTAATCAATTACAATGGCAAAGTAATCGCAATCGTGTTTTCATTTCTGATTACATTGAAGTTGATCGAACAAAGAAGTTAAGTTACGAAACAATTTTTTCAGTGCTTGGTTCTTCTGTTCCTCTTTCTTGGATGTTCCAGCTTAAAATGAGTGAGAAGTGCATGGGTTCAATAATCTCTACTTTGGGAGGACTTGGTTCTGTCCAGGCTTATCTAGAGCAATGTCCATGGCCTTTTTTCCAGTTGTGGGCACTGGATTATTTTACCTACTACATTGCTTATGTGGAAAGAAAATGTAATCACGATTGCAATCATGATTACATTGCATTGTAATCGCAATCGTAATCAGTTACTTTCAATTTTAGCTGTAATGGTAATCATAATCGCAATCGTAAAATATGAAGTAATTGCAATTGTAATCGATTACATTGAGATGTAATCGCCCCAAGCCTGTTCCATTGTTTTTTTGATGCTAATTATCTGCTGTTATGTTTCAGTATGTACATTTGTAAAGGCCTAGGCTTGAGATAAATGCATTCTGGATGAAAATTTGAGCTTACACCTGAACTGCAACATTGCTACAGTAAAGGCTTTTATGTCCTTGATGTGAGCAATGCAGTATTACATTGGTCATGTTTAATAAGACTACAGTGTAACATAGGTATGTGATGTCACAATATGGTGGTGGAAATTTTGGCAACATCGATAAATAAAAATTGCAGCAGCTGTGTTTATTTCTGGGTCAGGAATGGTCAGTTAAGTCATTTCTATTGGATTGAGGTTTAGAGATTTTTTAGTAATTATTTTATGTGACCATAGCTGTGGCATTTGAAATGGGACAAATCTAAACATAACAATGGGGGAAAATTGCATACTCTCTGCATCTTATCTGCCACTTTTTTAACCTTCCTTTAATATGATAAAGCAATGATTCCTTTGATTGAAAAATGATTAAAACTGATCGATAAATTTTTCCTGAGAGCTGCTGCTAATTCATAGGATATTGGAAAATTAAAAAGGCTAATATACATGCATTGTTTGTATTCACTGGTTTATGAAGCATGAATATGGGATATGTTGAGATAAAAGGAAGTCTTTGTAATAATACTTCAGTAAAGACAAAATGTGGCAGGGTACTGTACCTTAGCCTCCCTCTTTTGTGCACTGCAATGAATTTTCAGACCTTCCCAAAACATTGTTCTTGTGCCATCTACTCATTCCCCAGATTCATCAAGGGTAAGTAATTGTATTAGGTGAAATGATCCCCACAAACCCACCCCAACCAACAGTGATATTAATGGAGCACCTTCTTTTCCAGCCCAACAGCACTTGCTAGCCCCCAAAAGAATGCTGCTTTTACTAGACATATCATTGGAATTGGTTACTATCTCCTGGTAAACACAAAGCATCGTTTGGTTGATTCACAAACCAAGGAACCAAGAGACACTTTTTGACTGAAATTAGGACCCGATCCAACTAACCTCATTTCTACCCTTGACCCCCATATTTAATTCTAATAGTTACAGTACATTTATTCATTTTAGCATTTATTGGAAGAAAACACTTTTTTTCAAATAAAAATGTGGAGTATTTACAGCGAGCAGCTGCCCAGAATCTCATGGCTTCTCTGCACCCACATTCAGTTTTCAATTGCTTTGAATTCAAAATAAAAAATGTTTTGTGAATCCGGACAACATGGAACTATTAAAGGAGACATGTTTTTGGAAGATGAAGATTCAAAGTAGGTCAGATACATTTCTTCACAGCTTTTGCCCTTTCCCATTTCATACAAGCCTCAAATGCATCGCAGGAGTTTCTGATAGAAGGAAGGTGATTACACATGCCATGACCTTCCTTCTTGAGAATGCAACATAGACACCCCACTAGATCAAAGGGTGTGTATGGTGTAACTGATATTTGAGTTTTAACACACACTTGACTGGCCTGTTAACTAACCCCAAATGTTATGTAACTTTTTGTGGAATTTGGTATATCTGGTACTGCCAGTCTGTTGGATGTTTAATAAACCTGACTATATCAAGTGTATGAACTTGAAGTGTACTTCATTTGTGCACTGGGGCAAGAAGATGTTATCTGGCAGAGAAGAAGGGTGTTTAAAAAAGTGAGAAGGAAAGTTTCATTATGAATAGCTTTATGTAGGAATAGTACAAAGGTTGGGAGTAAGGCTGGTATAAAGTTTTTATGATGTATGTTAGGAGTAAATTCAAATTTTGCAATCATTATGAATGTAATTCAACACGGCATAGGCTATAACTTGACTGGATTGAAAAAAATGACTTAAATAAAACAATCTGACTTTTTGGTATACTTCAGATAGTCTAATTGTTGCTTCAATGGGGTGCATAGTCCCTTTTTATCTTAGAAAGAAAATATTCTGAGTGGGTGCATATAAACTGAATAAAGGTGTCTAGATTGTCAGTATTTTCACTAACTTAACCGTTTGTGCCTGAAAATGTAGTTTCTGCTGATAATTTGTATGCAATGGGCTATGATCGAAATAAGTATAAAGATATTCTGATGACAAAATGTTGACTGGAAGATGGAATGCAAAAGGAAATAGTAACAAAAGTAAACCCCAGTTGTATTGTCTCTGTTAATTGTCAAATTTTAATGCAAGCTCTAAAAGTTTATATGCATTTTACATATTTTTACATGCAGTAGAATGTTACATAGTGTTTGATATGCATGTTGGTCTGGTAGTGTTATTAAAACAGAAGGAAGCCAAATTTAGGGTGTGGTCAAAAAGTGGAAACAGTAACAGACAAGCTTGAAGTTTATATCTATACATGCATGCGTGACCTTTTTGCTCAGGTCAAATGGTATCAAAAAATCTGAGTGCTGCACTAGCCCTGCATAGTGCACTGTTTTAACGTGTGTTTAAACCGGGCCATCAGCTTAAAATACACATAAAATTGTTACCCTTTGACTGATTGTGAAATACAAATCCATAGACCTATTTCCAAATAGCAATTACAAAGGATTGTTGGACAGAGTTTTGGTGTTTATCCTTTTTGTCAATTGCATTTTACTGTGGTGAAAATTGACGTACTCCCAAAACTCTATCCCACAATTCATTGTAATTGCTATTTGGAAATAGGTTTATGAAGAAACTTCTGACTGGTCTATTGAGAGCCATCTGTCAAGTCCATCTATCAGTGACTTTTGTAGTCCAAACTTGACTCCATATGGGATGATTCTAGTCTCTGACTGCGTGGTTAAGTGGTTAGAGCATCTGACTTGCTGTCACGAGGTCTGGAGTTTGACTCCTCTCTAGATCATATGAAAGACTTTAACTATGGAACCTACTGCCAATGCACATGGTGCTTAGAGTAAGCAGTGAACTCGGGGAAACAAGCCAGTTAGTCACAGCTGGAATGAAGGGCATGGCTGGGACAGCTTTAACCAATTGATTAGAAACCGAGCTGTAAAAATCCATCTAACTAACAAATGCATACTACATACTGTAGCTGTATCCACCTTTCTTGCATCCTCTTTAACCAGTGCCAAACCATAATATGAGCCTTAGATTTCACAATGCAGACATCATGTATGGCGAATCTGTGTCTATGCTGGTATGCAACTTCGAATGCAACATGAAATAACTCTTTACCAAGTAGGGGCATGTCAGGGGCAACACTAAGGTGATGCCATAACTTTGAAGATGGAGTCTGAATTGTGCACTCTAAAGCTCACCAATAAAACTCTAGATTCTATATCTCTGATCATTGTGCTTCTTCTTTCAGGAATCCTTGGAACTGATGTCATTGATAGAGGGCGCAATATAGTGTCATGTTCCCGAGATGGTGCAGCAAGGTTGTGGGACTGTGGTGAAGGAAAATGCTTGGACATGTTATACAAAGGAGATGGTTCCCCTGTTAATGGCTGCTCTGTTGGAGTACCTGACAATTCTGTCAACCTTGGAACTCCAGACAATCCATCTGGTATATTTGCAATTAAACTAGGAAAAAAGACATGGATAAAAACTATTAGAAAATTGCATGACAAATAAAAACTGACATTAGTGGGGTCCTTCAGCCTTAAATCATCTTAATTTTATTGTCAATATGTAATTCTAAACCTTCATATTCAGTAAAATTGAGGGGATCAAGGAGTAATTTACTCTGCAATCATGCATGATACAGTAAAGCAAAAAATTTGAAAAATTAAAGCTGATGGACCACAGTTGATGCGTGACAACATCAGATGATCACTTCACTGGTCAGATTCATCTATAATGCACTGACAGAGTAGTCAAAGAAACCTTGTTTTGTTTCTCACAATATTCAGATGCTGCCCTCTCTGTTTGTAAAGATGTCCTTCGTCAGCAGTATATCCCAATACCCTAAAGTAGTAAATTTTCTTCGTATTGCATCTAAGAGGTTTGATGTGAAAATTGGTACTGTATTTTGGCATCTCTTTTTCATAGTTGGATTTGAGATTTTATGAAATTTGACACATTTGTAATATTGTTTTCCTCAGGGGAAAGAGAAGTTGGAACGGAAGGAAAGCTGCTTTTGCTGGCCATAGAGGATAAAACATTAAGAGGAGTTGGTGTGCACAGTCGGAAAGAGGTACAGAACATTGCATCCAATCCCTGTGGCTTGTGTCAGGAAAAAATGGGAAACCTTCAAAATGACTGAATTGGTTGATTTATGACAACTTACATGTGCTTCATTACCTTTAGGTCTGAATTTTTGCCCCTTCAGGGCTCTCATAGTCACAAATTATGAACAAGAGGTAGCAATAACTTGTTTTCAATGCAGAAGAGTTAGTATGGTTAGTTAAGATGGAGTTTTAAGGCCCAATTTCTAACCAATTGTTTTAAGTTGGGCCAGTCACAATTTTCTTATATTTTAGCATAGGTCTACCTCTAGGTGAAACATTAACTCTCAGAAGAGAGATTTTACTAGACCTAAGACCACAGTTGTGATAAAAACAGCAGTACTGTTTGTTTGGTTTTTTTTTTGGTGGGGGTTGGGGGTTGTGGGGGTGGAGGAGAATAGATGGAGGTGTGCACAGTGTATGTGACTTGGCACACCAAGTTTTCTAGGTAAGGTACTTTTTGTTGGATCATTCATGTACTTTGCTCAAAATATGAATTAAAATAGTTGCAGTTTGGTAGTAAGTTAGTTAAATAGAGAGGGTTTCTGGCTTCAACTTGTAACCTCCTGGTTTAATCTACAGTGGATGTAACAATAGTAGCATGCATGGAACAATACCTTAAGAGATATTGTGCAGGAAACCAGTGTCCACAAGTTCTTCCTAGTTGGAAAGAATAGCACAAATATTAATGATTCTTTGTTAGTTTACATCCTGGAACTATCAAGTATTGCAATTTCTACTATTACCCCCCCCCCACTTTTTTTTTTCTTACAAGCAAGTTTATATTTTTAACCAACTACTCCAAAACCTTCTGCAGTTCTGTAAACAGAACTTCTTGCTTGGAGCCAAGGCTGAGGACACAATCTGGAACCATGCAATCTATTCTTCATAGAATGGTCTAGATGAAGTAATATCAAGAAAGTGTCATGTCTTGCTTTCTAAGATTGTCCATCTATGCTTTTTTTGTTATATTATGAATTTTAAGCAAGTTACCTGAAACGATATATCAAATATAAACTTAAAATTGCAGTGTTTGAACTTCTTAAATATTTGAGTTTAGATACACTCTAGAAATAACCTCTTCAAGTATTATTACTCCTCTAAATTTAATTGTTCCCAGGCAGTGGTGAGTCACATGTGTGTCATATTCATCTGAGCTCTGATGAAGTGATGTTGTAAGAATAGATTCACCCTCAGTTCCCAGGCCCTGGTGAGTCATATCATGTGTGTCATGTTCATCTGAGCTCTGATGAAGTGATGTCGTAAGAAGAGACTCACCCTCAGTTCCCAGGCAGTGGTGAGTCATATCATGTGTGTCATGTTCATCTGAGCTCTGATGAAGGGATGTTGCAAGAACAGATTCACCCTCAGTTCCCAGGCAGTGGTAAGTCATATCATGTGTGTCATGTTCATCTGAGCTCTGATGAAGTGATGTTGCAAGAATAGATTCACCCTCAGTTCCCAGGCCCTGGTGAGTCATATCATGTGTGTCATGTTCATCTGAGCTCTGATGAAGTGATGTTGTAAGAATAGATTCACCCTCAGTTCCCAGGCAGTGGTGAGTCATATCATGTGTGTCATGTTCATCTGAGCTCTGATGCAGGGATGTTGCAAGAATAGATTCACCCTCAGTTCCCAGGCAGTGGTAAGTCATATCATGTGTGTCATGTTCATCTGAGCTCTGATGAAGTGATGTTGCAAGAATAGATTCACCCTCAGTTCCCAGGCAGTGGTAAGTCATATCATGTGTGTCATGTTCATCTGAGCTCTGATGAAGTGATGTTGCAAGAATAGATTCACCCTCAGTTCCTAGGCAGTGGTTAGTCATATCATGTGTGTCATGTTCATCTGAGCTCTGATGCAGGGATGTTGCAAGAATAGATACACCCTCAGTTCCCAGGCCCTGGTGAGTCATATCATGTGTGTCATGTTCATCTGAGTTCAGATACAGGGATTTTGTAAGAATAGATACACCCTCAGTTCCCAGGCAGTGGTTAGTCATATCATGTGTGTCATGTTCATCTGAGCTCTGATGAAGCGATGTTGTAAGAATTGATACTCCCCCAGTTCCCAGGCAGTGGTGAGTCATGTTAGTGTCATGTTCATCTGAGCTCAGATGTAGGAGTGTGTCAAAGTTCTCCATATCGTGGGTCAAAACAGCCTTATATAAAAGGTGAGGCATGGTTATATTTTATTTAACAGGAAATGTGCATTCAAAATGTATGAAATGTTGGGTCAATTGCATGACGAGGGATGCCTTAGTGCACAAAAATGTCTGATGCTCCTTAGCAACATTGACTCCTCTCTCTAGAGGGTCAGAGTCGGCATCTTAGGGTGTCTTGGAGAGTGATAGTGCTAGTGCTATGCTTTGTATGTAGGTTAGATTAGATGGAGTTTTAGGGCCCTTTTTCCAGCCAATTGGTTCAAGTCGAGCCAGCCATGGCTTTTGTTTTTTCCAGGTGTGGTTCACTGGCTCTTTTTCCCACTCCATTGCTTTAAATGTAAGTCAGCTAAATTTAATTTTCATACTTCTTGCCTTTCATTTTGGTTGTGTTATTTTGGTATGGTTCTTGTTGCAGATATTTGCAGTTCATGGGTCATCTGCTTTTAACTGCTGCGGATTTATATCATCCGTGAAGGTCCTTGGAGGATGTCAGGATGGTACCATACATGTAGTAGATGTGAGGAATCCAAGGTGAGGCATCACCAAATAGGGTGGGGATGTTAGGATTTTATGTCTGTCACCAATGACCTGGGAGCACGTTAGTATTTAAATGAGAGGAACAACTCCCAGGATAAAGTTTAGGGATTGTGCACAGGTGATTTTTTTTCCATGTGCCCAAACTTTGACATATCAATACAAACTTTTTCACTATAAGTTCCTATTTGTATATTCCAAGCCTCATGTTAGTTGCCTGTGGTATGTAAAGTATTTGACTCACAATTACCTGCTCTAAGAATTCTTAAATTTTGTAATTTAAGATGGTTCATCAAATGAAATTCATATAGATTAATACATTTTCAGTTTTGATGGTAAGAGAAACCAATGCAATCATGATGATGCTTGTAGGTGTGCATACATATGTGTGTGTGTGTGTGTGTGTATGTGTGTGTGCATGTCTTTGTGCACTTGTTTTGAATTCAAGCAGGTGACCAATACAATGGATTTCAGGGCTCTCATGGAAATTCAGTAGATTTCTTGACCGCTCTCCAGTTTGAACAATAGAGAGTCCATTGCTACGGTTAGGGTCCAGGAAGCTGGGACAAAGGAAAAAAACAGTGAGGCCCTCAGGTTGTATAGATCTCATGTATATTTGGTGTATGGGTGTGTTATTGTGTGAAGATAAGATGGGTTCTTATTGTTTTTATGGAGGTCAAAGGTCATGTGGGTCGCCATGGGTCAAATTCCAAATGGTTTTTCCACATGATATCTCAAGGTAGGAACCTCTTGCATGGTCAAAGTGTTATTAAAGCGTTTGACTGACAGCCGTGTCATACCTAAAACTTTTAAAACTCCTACTGCCATTGTGCTTGGTGCTCAGCATTTAAAAGGCAAGAGCTGTCCCCCCAACTTGAAGATGGGTAGTGGACTTTCCTGTTTTGTAATTTGCTGTTGAGGGTCAACCGTCATGTGACAACAATTTTTTTCTTCAAATGTGAAATTTGCATGAAGTAACTGTTTGTTTTACATCGAATATACAATAGTGAAGGTATAAAATATGATGAAGGATACTTTGATGAGAAATAAGAAGAAAATTGTGATTTTTAGCTGCTATTTCAAAGTAAGTTTGGAGGACTGCTCTTGACCTTTAAGCAAATGGAGTAGGCTGACCGATTGGTTAGAAACAGAGCTGTTTATCAAGGTAGGAAACTTGGATAGATCTCATATTTGGTAGTTGAATGAGTTATGATAAGTCATCTGAGGTAATGCAAAATAATTTTTCAAACATGTTAGTATCACATTTCACTGAAAAAGTATGGCATTAATTTCAGTAGTACATCATCAAAACCTGAATGCATTTTTGCATTCAAGTTGATATTAACATGTGTGAGTGCACAGAATGAGTACTTCAAAAGAAAGAAAGAAAGAAAAGCTGAATTGAAATGGGCAGTTAACTCTCCAGAACTTAGTGACAATACTGAAGTTATGATATGTCAGTATGGAACAGATATAGATAATGTATTGAGGACAATCAGTGTCAAATAACCATGTTATGGGTGAATTGAATTGGGTGTGGAGTGGGTCCAGGTCAAATGTTATAGATAGAGTGACTTGACTAGGTAGTGAGCCATAGCTGGTATGCTACTGCTAGACATGTTTCGATAAGTATTCAGTCTCATCAATAGCAGTGTTGTAAAGTGGGCCATAAAATATGCCAACAAGTCGAATAATTTGAGTGATCAATCGTGAAATTTGTATCCTGTCTTTTTTTTTTTTGACAAGCTGGTGTATAGCTCACAATAGAGAAAAATAAAACAGTTGCATGGTAGCAAGCAGACCTGTTTCCGAGAGCAGAACTTCAAGTGGAATGATGTAAAAAGTTTAACAAATCAATGCTTTATTGCGTAGTAAACTAGTGAACAAGTTTTTGCCAGTAATGTTTATGAATATCAAAGATAGCCTGCTGTAAGCAGACTATTGTGTTTGCGTTTCAACTGCTACATTCAAATATCAAAAGTATTACTTTCACAACTTTAAATAATACTATGAGTCTTTCATCGGCTTCACTGTTGAACAGCCCACGTTTCCAACTAAGTTACTTGGCATACCTACGGTATACAATAGCCTGCCAACTTTCTTGCGAATCTCATTTACAACCTCCAAATATGACGTCACGACAAAAATTAAAATGTTAAATTATATCTCGTGTAATAGGTAATATCTATTGAACGTATGGCCTGGTAAACATTTTCCACCTACAAAAGCTAATTAGGTCGTTCGCCGTTCGTTGTATCAGTTGTATGTACCAAAATACACTATTCATACTTGTTTCGTGTACCACGTGACCATTTCATGTTTACTAATTTGTCCCTCAAAATGCGGGAGTCCCATAAATGTTAACTGGACGAAGGTTTGCAAACTCTGTATATTATACTGTTTAGAGAGGTGTATTATGATTAAGAGAGAGCGTCATCTCTCGGCTACTACAGAGTCTGCTCTGCAGGCTATATCAACGATGATTGGATGTTGATGAGGTACAAGACTTTGTGGTTATAGATAGTTTACAAAGTGGATAAAATTGCAGTTATGGAAGCAAAAATGTAACTTGATAAAAGTGTAAGTAATTCAAAATTTTAGTAAAGCTTTATGGCAAGTTGGTGTAGATAGTTTCCCAAATTTACAGAAAGACACGAGTTCTTTTTGAGGACTTCTCTAGAGAACAGTTAAACTGTTATAGAAGCTTTGCAATTACGTCATGGAACCACCATGCTGGAACTTAAACATGCAAACCAAATGCAAGTGACTTTGTGCTCAATGCATTGCACCATACCATGCCTGGAGTATACACATTCATCCAGCAAGGGCATCATGTGACATCTGCTATGTACTTACATGTGCCCCAACATGGCCGCCCAGGAGTATTATGAAAAGCCTCTATAGGTTATCTTCTTGGAAAATGGAGACAAAATATGAAAGATTATCTCATTTAATAATGTTAATTGAGTGAATAAAAAGACAGTCGGACTAAACTGGCATAAAATGTTGTTATGAGTCAGTATTCTTCAGCAAAACAAACCACTCTTCCAATATGACCAATGTTCCGTGGAAGTAGAAAATGCTGTCCCTGGTTCAAATTTCAGTTGAACCCAGTTCAACTTGGTTTTACTGGATCCAGTTGGATTCCAGTTAGAACCCAGTTTAAAACCAGTTAAATCCAGTTAATCTCATATGAAATTTGGACAAATTCAAATGGGTTAAAGTAGTTATCCCAGATGAAAGCTGCAGTAGAACCCAGTTTAAGCCAGTTGGTATGATATTAATTTGGGCAAAACCAACCGGAACAAGTTGAAACCAGTTGAATTAGTCAACAAACCAGTTGAATTGGTCAACTGGGTTCAATAGAAATGTGAAACGGGTATGGGTTCAGTATGTTCAAAGTCAGAAGAAATTTTGCTAAGTTGCCCTGACACTTATAAGAGAAATAGGTTTCAGACACATTTTTTTCCCACCCTCTTTTATTCAGTGTTGGTACAATTGGGTACATGTTAATAAAGCAATATATCAAAATGTGTCTGCATGCTAACGTGCAGAAATAACATATACCTACAACATTTAAACCTTTTTTTCAACATAAAGTATTATGCACTTTGAGTTTGCATTTGTAATGAACATAAATCTTTGACTTCAATGTCCCATTCTTATGTTTGCAACTGTTCTCTCTTCTTTTAATCAGTGTATGCACAAGCATAGTGCATATTTACAAAGCAATAAAATTACTGCATGTCTGCATGTTAATGAGGAAAAATAACATACACATACTACGCTTATACATTTTGCTCCAACATAATCCAAACATGTATTTTGAATGTGCTTTTACAATGAATATAGATCTTTTGCAGTAGCCTATTCTTACAGACACATAGTACAACCTGTGTTCTGATATGATGGAAGCTTCAAGTGTGTACGACTCACTATTTTCTGGCAATCTAAAATGCTCCTTGGCAATGCACAGAAATTGTGGAATACAGACAGAACATTTTCTATAGGAAACCAACTTAATTGTTGCAGATTTGATTTGTTTCCCCAAAATAAACCTTATTTCCAGTCCTGTCTTGAAAATTGATACATCATCAATATGTTTTCAATGTTTCATTTTGTCATGCATAATCTAAAGGCGAAACAAGTCACCAAGAATTAAGATTCCTGTATGACTTTATTCGTATGTTTTATTTAATTTTGTAGAACCTTGAAAGTGGTGTTAATATTTATTCATTGTACTAAAAATAAATTTCATCATAAAGAAATGCTTGTTTTGTCCTCAAACTAGGTAACCTCTACTTCCAATACATGGAGGAAGACTCCAAAACCTCTGTTGCTTATTTACAACTTTAACTAAGTACAATTTAACTTTTTAACTTTAATAAATGGCATTGGTATGAAAAAAATGAAAAAAAATGTAAACATATGGACATTATTAATCTTTCTGGTTTATTAAACAGTTCACCAGCTCTGGTCATTCAGCTGTCTTCATCACCTGTTCTTTCTATACAAGGGTTTAGAGATGGATTCATTGCTGGAACTGGTAAGTCTTAGTACTTTGTACTTTAAGGGTTGCAGAGTTGTAGTGATTCATGACTCAAGTCCCTATTTTCCAAAAGGGAAATTACTTCAGGAAGGTACCATAATTTTCAATGTAGGAATTATTCAGTGACTCCATTGACTGACTCCAGTAACATTAACAGTAGTACATGACTTGGCCCAACTGCAAAATTAAAAGAATATGCCAATTAAAAGCAGTTAGGCAGAGGCGCAAGTCATACGTTACGCTCCAGTTTTTTCCTGAAGGAAAATCTGCCTTGCAGACTTGAAAAAAGGTGAAAAACTCCACCAATGTGCTACTTTATGTTTATACTTACTGGTTCACAGTATACAATGTGCCCAAAATAGAAAATAAAGTAAGGTCTCCGTAGCTGCAAGTCGTATGTGCAAAGCTTATGAAGTTCTGAGTTACCGCAGGTGAATCCAACTTTTCTATTCAGGCTATTTAACACCATTCAGCAAACTGTCATTCTGTCATTCATTATAGTCACTGTATAATCACTGTAGCATTAAATTTCCAACAAACCAACACTGAAGAGCTGATCAGTTGTTTACAAACTACCTGTCATTCTAGCTGCCACTAACAATGCTTCCACATAGCTTGATGATAAGTATATTAATATTTTTCCACTCACCTACAATCAATACATTATACTTCCTAAATTTTACCTATTGCAGTTAGTTGAGTGTAATGGCTGCTGACTGCTGAGGGGAATTGAAGATTTCATAAATCTTTCAAAGGCATGTTTCGTTAAGTATGGAAACTTACTGATTTTTGCAGCCATTTGAGTTTACAGAGCCTTATGAGAAGAATGGTCAGAATAAAACAGAAAACTTATGATTTGTTTGATTTAACTAATATTGAACTTCAATGGCCTGTTCAAGTACAGACTTTGATGGGTTTGTAAGAACCCTCAGATAGTAATAACAATATCTTGCAAGTTTGAGTTCTTCAAAGGCCCGCCCGCATACATGGTGCAGGTCCTTAGAATCTTGCAACTTTTTGGACATGTTCAAAAGTTCTGCTATAGGCTCATTCATGCTTACATCACAGATTGGCACTGGTTGGCATAGAACATGCACAGGAACATATGGGGAACATATGGGTGCACGTACAGTTTTATGCATGATCTTGCAATTGCAGGCACAATGTTGAGGAATTAGAATGTGCATTTCATTTTGTAGAAATGTATGCATATCTCATCAAATCTGTTGCCAAGCAGCAGTGACGTCATTTGTTTATAAAGATAACTGAGTTTATTACTTGATATTTTCTGTGAGTGTGACCATCACAAATGTGTCAATTCTTTCAAGTTGTTGACTTGAGTTTATCTGAGTTGGTGGTCACTACCATGGACTGGAATATTGGCCTCTGTATCTGTAGGTAAGATGTTGTTTTATGTAGATCATCAACCATTCATAAATACCTTTTGAGAATGCTGGCTTGTGATTGGTCAGTTACCCATGTTCTAATACAGTGTAGAGATATAGGGTGTATGGAGGGCAAGTTTTTGATCAACATGACAAAAACAGAGCTTTGCTGACACAGTATATGTAGGCTAGGCTTGACTATGTAGTTTTATGTTACATACATTAAACAACAGTTGTATTATAGTACACATACCGGTCCAACTACTTCAAAGTGGTGCCTGACGTTTAAAGCAATTAAGGCATATGACTGTAATTTTCCCTGTAACGGTCCAACTTAAAATGTAAATATATTTGGTTGACTGCATTGTTGCATGTACATTGAAACAAATAAATAAGGTCAGATGCCTAATCAGATTTCAGACCTTTAATTGAGAGAATATTAAGTGAAGGCCTTGTTATATGTTTCAAAGTCACATAAAGCCTAGGGCCCAAATTAGGCCTAGGCCTAGGCTTAGACCCCAATCGTGCAAATGATACGGTACACTGTTGATTAGAAAAAGAAATGTAAGTAGGACTACATGACTTCCTAGGCCTACCTCAGTTAGGCTCGAATTTCGAAACTTCTAGCCTATCTGGGGAGATGAAAAAAGCAGTTTTGAAATGAGTGCTCGAGTATAACGTTA
This sequence comes from Holothuria scabra, assembly GCA_037179385.1. Taxonomy (NCBI): domain Eukaryota; kingdom Metazoa; phylum Echinodermata; class Holothuroidea; order Aspidochirotida; family Holothuriidae; genus Holothuria; species Holothuria scabra. The sequence continues at coordinate 2,367,549 of CM074193.1, forward strand.
CTCACTAACCTTAAAAGCTCATATCTTGCATATTCCATACATAAGGCTTGGTCAAGTATTCTGTGCACCATTAGCTATGTAAGGAAATTTAGCACCAGAATCGCCAAGGGAATTGAAGATGTAATATTAATAATGAGAGGCATCTACGCTGGCCCAAGTAGCCTGCCTACTGCATGGACAAACGTCATCAAAATTGTGATAGATTCTCTCTGCAATGAAATCTTTAGGAATTGCGACAGCCACCGTTAGTAAACGCAAATCTGCCTGGTTCCATAAAGTTTTACTCAAAAAGGTCAAGCTAATGTACTGACTCGGCCACATTATGAAAACATCGTAAAACTAATCTGAAAGGCTAACGTTGGGCTTAAGGTTGTTAGCCTAACGTAGGCTAGTTGTTTAGTGTTTTCAACAACGTATAGCAGGACGTTAGTCTGTCAAAGTCAAACGTCACAGTGAGCAATATAAACCAAGCCACAGATCCTCAAGCAAGTATACAATTATAGTGGAACTATTCACAACTATATTCCTAAATCCAACAGAAAAATCGTTCCAAATATGACCTCATTCAAGACTTCTAAAATGTAACTTATTAGTTAAATAGACAGCACATAGTAGGTCTATGAGTAGTATGACTGAATGAGTCATGGCTAGGCTGTGTACGTACAAGTGACGAAGGTAGCGTGTAGCTAGCTACTGTGCATTGCAGTAATCACTCAGTACAGCTCTTCACTATGCTATTCAATGCCAACATCATTGTAACGTACGCCTGTACGAGCACTTCATCAAACTTAAGTCAGTTAAGGAAAATAATTGATGATCAATGAAAAATTTATAAAAAAGAAAGCATTTTCCCTTCTAAACTTCTCAAAATTAAAGTATTTATGAATGGGAATAAAGTCATGGTGCCCATGTCTCTACATCATATTCGAGCAGGCTGTGACGTCACCTATATGGGCTGGGAAACCCTCGACTTCGCCTTGGGTCTCTCAGCCCATATGCGTGATGTCATAGCCTGTTCAAATCTGATGTAGAGACATGGGCACCATTGACTTTATTCCCTAATTTAAAACTAAAAGTATGCTATGGGGAAGAAATGACATGGTATGACAAAAAGCATGATGGAATGTAAGTTTTTGCTTAAATCCATCATAGGATAGGATTTTAGGATGAAATAGCATTCCCTAAGAAAGTACCCAACTACAGGTTCATTACCATACTCCAGTTAGATGCTATAATGGGCACCAGTTCTGTAATGAGCATGTATCATTCTGACAATTGCAAAAGAAGCCAAACAGCTTAACAGGATTTATATTAAAATTAACAACAAATTTTCAATTAGTGCCAGCAAAAGTGGGATTCAAATTACTCATATTATGTTGAAGGATAGCATCATCTTTCAGTTTAATCTGAGATAAACTGCTATTAAATTTCAACCTTAAGTGCATTTAACAAATGCTTGTATGCACACTCTAAATTTGTTAGTGATAAGTTAAACAACACTTGACATGTTTTGGTATTGGAAGATTTTGTGAAAGGAAAACTGGAGCTCATCTGTGTGTATTGGGGATATATCTATGATTCCATAAGCTGATGTATGTATCCAAATTTTAGAATGGCTAAGGACACATCAGAAAGTCACCAGGCTCAGTATTAGACACCTTGTGAAAATAGCCATTGTTGGCACTGCAGTAAGAATTGACTGGTGTGATATGAATAAGTAACATTTCCTGTCATAAGTGTGTGCTGTTCCAGTTCATATCAAGGCTATGATTCTTCCTCCCATGAGGAATTCTCAAATGGTGCTTTAAATTATTCCATGCAGGGTAAGAGATATCCAGTGAAGGTCCTTAGATGCAAGAATCTGAAAATAAATGGATAAAAGAGCAGTTTTTGAGAACACTTTCAATTATTCTCATATCAGAAATGTCCTCGTTGTTACACCTACATACTGTATCAGTTTCATAATACAACCAGCTGATCCCTAACTCGAGGCAGACATTTGCTAAAACAAAAATGACTGCAATCAGCCGACCGTTCATTTTTGAATCTAGGATATTTCTTGAAATATATCAAGATACCTCAGTTTTCTTCTTTTTTTTTTAAAAGAAAGCTTAAAAGATGAAGTGTGCTTGCAGTCACATGGGATACACAAAACCAAATAGTAACACTAGAACTAAGCATTTGATATCCCCCTGACCTCACTGAATGTTACAACATGGAATTCTCAAGGGTGAGTAGATGTGTATTAATTACTACTCAGGCATTCATAAAGTTGGACAATAGTCAGAGAGAAGATCTGCTCAGCAAGTTTATATTACTCCCATCTGTCTTTTCAACCTTTTTTTTTTTACTAGAGGCTCAGCTTAGGTGGATTCATTGGTTTCTGTAATTGATAGGATGTTGTGACATTCAAAATTAAGATCATACAGAAAGGGAAAAAAGGATGAAGACTTTTTTATTTGAGTGCTATTTGAAGGATGCATCAGATTTATGGAACAGAAAGTTAAAAGTTGCCATTTTACCACCCACTGTTTTTTTTCTTCATTTTTTGTTTCTTTTTGTTTCTTGTTTTTGGGTTGATTTTCCCTGAATTTACCTTCATTTTGTCTAGGCTGGAGGATCGTATGACATTTACGAAGTGACAGATGAGTTTTAGGTTTGTCAAGGTAACCTGCTATAGGTTGATTATCTCTATTCTAGAGAGCAAATCCTGTCTGCTAGCTGTCTGTTCTCTCAACATAAAGGGGTATTAACTGATCAAGGTGATCATTGTGGAGTTGACGAATTCAAACTAATCCTCTTAAGTCTGCATTTGATTATGTTATACAACTTCAGCAGTGTTCTGGATTTGGAAACCTTACATGGCTTTAGTTTTATTTTATGCCATATTTTCAAGGTCTCTAACAGAATTTCAAATTTTACGTGGCTGTCTTACATGAGAGAAACTTGAATCAGAAGTTCTCCCACTGTTGTGAACTAATTGTTTGAAAGTGTTCAACATTGTTTATTCTGTGTTATCCTGCACCTTTTTTTAGGAATTACACTAGGCATGTGGTTGAAAAAGATGAGGCTCTTTAGATAGATACAATTTAAGCACACACCAACACCAATGTTTTATATATTGTTATACAGTTCAAAAACAATGCAAGCCTTCCCATTTATTCCACCCCTTGCGACAAGGGGAACACTTAGGACATATTTTACAACCCCCAGCCCACAGGGGGAGCACTTTAGAAGAATGTTGGTAGTCAAAAGAAGGAAGCCAGAAGAAAAAGAATATATCACATTAGCAGATTTGTGTGAGGAATAAGTTTCCATTGTGGCCTTTCCTTTATCTCAGACAATAGAGACACTAAAAGGGACAAACAGAGTTTGTGTTTACAAGTACCCTACGATTTTAAATGCACACCACAATGATACATTGGGTTGAAACCTGCTAAGAAATGATCCTCCATCATAGTCTGACATTGTGGTTCATCTTTGAATGAATGAGGCTATCTAGTTTTGAATCTAGTACCTGAACAAAAATTATGAAAAATCCCATTCCATTCAGCAGTAATTAAGAGAGAATTAACATTTCTTCTTACTTGAAAGACCTTTTTAATTTCTGTTGATTCTGGTAAATAATTATTCAAAAATGGAACAACCAAGTGCTAGAACAAATTAAGATTAATATTTGCTGTCAAAGTTTGATTGCCCCTTTAACCAAGGAGTTTACTTTATGTAAACAGGTGAATTTTCATTCTTCCTTATATTTTTAGCAAACAGGGGAGGAGGTATGCTCTCTCATCCATTTATCTTAGATGCCATTTCCAACTTTAAAAGGCAAATGCAACCATCTAACTTTAAAGACAATAGACTGTCACCCCAAGCAGAATTTGTACACCATATGATTCTGGTCCACTGGTCATGTGACATTATTTTGACTGCAAATCTCTAAATTTGCAGAGAATAACTCTTTACTGTACCTATCATTTCATACATGCCTTGTTCAAACATTGCTAGCAGTGAAGTTTGTAAGGCAAATGAGGGGGGATTTTCAACAGTTTGTTGATATTTCAAAGCAATATTGCAATGAATATCTTTTGCCTTAGAATAGCCATATCTTGTGAGCTTGTTGTTTTACCCATGAAAAATAAATGTTTATAGAGCAGATTTCTACTGTTTACCTTGGTATGTAGTAGACTGTTTGCAATTTTAGCTGCTGGAGATAAATCTTAGGGAAATGAAATTTGAATTGAAAGGTTCATATCCTAAAATACTTGTTAAAATGACATAGTTTGCTGTATGTGCATAAAATAGATTTAATGTAAAATGTTTCCAATGTTCTGTTTAGTTTGTATCTCATAGTAGCATCAGATGAAAATTGCTATAAAAGAAATTACAGCTCCGTACCTTTTCAAATCAAAAATAGCTGTGATAAATTGTTTTGGACAGATGAGTAAAAGCCAAATGCCATTATCTTTATTTGCATTGTGTGATTCATTGCCTTTGTCAGATTTATTTTGAATGATTACACACTTATATAGAAGTGATTTTTGACATTCAAGGACCACAACTGTGAAGAAGGTACAATTAGTTTTGACTTTTGATATCCTTAGGTACTGGGCTATACCTCAAACATCATCTAGGGTCAATCAATATTGGATGATTTTGAGTAAGGAAATTACACTCGATTGACGACCTTCATGTGGTAGAGAGAGTTTCATATGTTAGGCAGATCTGAGGGAGTTCCCCTACCATTAAACCTTCTTTATAAACACATTCTGGTTGGAATTTCCAATAAAACTGACAAGGATAATGAATGCTTCCAGTCTTGAAGTGACAGCTTAAACTGATCACTGTCCTGTTTGGAAAATGTATGTTATTGGCATCCATACAGATACTGGTGGGCTGACACAAGCAAAACTTGCACAACTGCAAACTTGCAAAACTTGCAATAGGGTTTGTAGTCCAGTTTTTGTAATTCAAGAATTTCCAGGCCCAGAAAGTCAGGAAAAAGGAGCAATTTTCAAAAGGTCCCAGAAAAGTCAGGGAAGCTTAAGAAGTTAACTTCTTGTTTCCAATTTTCTCAATGTTCAGATATTATTTTGTGGAAAGAACAGACAGAAATATGGGAGCTGATTGTTTGAAGAGGTCCTACATTCAGGTCATACTGACGACTTTACAAAATGGAACTTACTGCTATTGTGCTTGGTTCTCAGCATAAATGTTGGAGTGGCAAACACAAGCCAGTGAGTCACAACTGGTAAAAAGGCTGTGGTCAGCCTGAGATAAAACAGTTGGTTAGAAACTGGGCTATAAAATTTATCTAAGCTAATTTTGCCTTAAAGGTCTTGGAAGGTGTCAGTCAAGGTCTTGAAAGTCATGGAAATGTCATGGCATTTATAATTATCGTCCTGTATCCCTTACATCTATTCCATGTAAGTTGTTAGAGCATATCATACATTCAAATGTCATGGGTCACTAAGAAGACCATGGCTATCTTCATGACAAGCAACATGGTTTCCGCAACGGTCGCTCTTGCGAAACCCAATTAGCCTTTACAATAAATGACATTGCCAGAATCCTTGATGATAAAGGTCAAGTAGTTGTTATCATTATGGATTTCAGTAAAGCATTTGATACCGTTCCTCATGAGCGGCTCCTAGCTAAATTAAAACATGCAGGGGTTTGTAACTCACTACATACCTGGATTAGAAATTTTCTCACTAAAAGAACTCAAAAGGTCACTCTCGATGGAGTGTCTTCTCCCCAAGTGAGCGTGACTTCAGGAGTCCCACAAGGTACGGTTCTGGGTCCCCTACTCTTCCTAATTTACCTTAATGATATTGCAGGGACTTTGTCTTCTGAAATCCGTCTTTTAGCCGACGACTGTATTTTATATAGGCAGATTAAAAATGAACATGACACTAGAGAGCTCCAAACAGATGTTGATAAACTCTGTGCATGGGAGCAACGCTGGCAGATGAAATTCAATACAAAGAAGTGCTATGCTATGCACATAACCCATAAAAAGAACGCAATCAAATACTCCTATCAGATGGGTGGTTCGATTTTAGAAACAGTTGAAATCATACTTACTTAGGGCTGGAAATAAATAACAAATTAAGTTGGGCGAATCATGTCCATAAGGTGACCTCAAAGGGAAATCAAATCCTTGGCCTGCTTCGCAGAAATCTGTATAGTTGTAACCGTGAGGTAAAAGCAGTGGCATACAAAACCTTAGTAAGGCCAAGGCTTGAATATAGTGCCTCTGTCTGGGACCCCTATCAGAAAGACTTGAAAAATCAGCTCGAGGGGGTCCAGCGCCGTAGTGCAAGATTGGTCTGCAAAAACTCTAGGCAAAAGGCCAGTGTCACAGACATGATTTCTAGTCTAGGGTGGGAATCACTGGAGCATAGGAGGGCTGCCCAAAGATTGACCCTTATTTATAAGTCTGTCAATAAATTAGTAGCAAGTGATCCTGATTCTTACCAGTTAGTTCCTTCTAGTGGTGTGTCTACTAGAGCACATGCCTCTAGTTCTTTGGTGAAATTATCTGCCTGCAAAGATTGTTATAAATATTCACTGTTCCCTAGGACTTTTGCTGAATGGAACTGCCTCCCACCCAGTATTAGGGATGCCCCCACTGTGAGTGCTTTTAAGTCGGGGTTAAATTCTGTGAGTCTTGAAGAAATTATTAGTAGAGCCCATTTTAGTAATTAGTACGCTGCTCAGCCTTCTGTGCCTGCATGTTACATCCCGTCTCGCGGAGTTTATGCAGTATTTCACCAGAACCAGAACAGAATTTTTGTCATTTTGAAAGTGTAGCCTACGAACCCTGCTCTAAATTCTATAAAGTTAGTTAGTTAGATGGAGTTTTAAGGTCCAGTTTCCATCCTAATTGGTTCAAGTCGAGCCAGCCCCGGCCTTTTTTCCAGTTGAGGCTCATTGGCTTGTTTTCCCTTCTCCATTGCTTATGCGGAGCATTACGCACAATGGCAGTAGGTTCCTTTTTTAGAGTCTTTGGTATGACTCGACTTGGGAAGCAAACCTGGCCCCTACGCGTGAGAGGCAGATGCTCTACCGTTAGACCAAACGTGCAGTCTCAAAATTCTATAAAGATACTAAGTCTAAACTTTTCTTATTTTACCAGGATAAGTTGGTGAGGGTGCATCACTATTTGTAGGATATGTATTGGAAAATAAATTTTAAATGAGAGAGTTAAAGAGTTGTAGGGAATTCAATTTCTACCACAAGTAAAGTAGACTAGGTCAGTATGTGGCTCGGTATGAAGTTAGTCAGCTGGGGTTTTGCAGCTTTGTTTCTACCCAATTGGTTGAATTTGGGCCCAGCTGCAGTACTGCTTTTTTCCCAGTTGTGGCCCACTGGCTTGCTTTCCCTTCTCTGTTGATTATATGATGAACTAACAGCACAATGGCATGGTATGAAAGGACAGATCTGCTCTCTGCCTACTGAATACAGAAATGCTGCCCTCTGTTTGCACACCTATTTCAGCTTTCAACACATGACAAACTACTTTCATGGTAATTTCATTGGATTATTCCATGATACTGAACCTTAAGCTGCCTAGATCTGTATTTTGAATTATAAATTAGGTTTCCCTTTACAAATTGCCATGTTTAAGACTTATAACCTTGGTACATTTCTTTCCTTTTCTTTTCTTTCATTCTTTTTTTTTTTTTGAGATAACTTTTGTGAACTCAAAAGTTTTTAGTGGCAACAAAGATAGTACTCCCTTATTCAAAATGCATTATGTTGTCAAAACAATCCCTGACAGTCTAAAGAGGATAAGCAAATGCCCTAAAATTGTTTTGAAAAACTAGAGCTATCTAGTGCATCCCTTTTACTTTGTTTGAAAATATCTTTGACATCAATTACAAATTTCAGGTAAAACAGTTTCTCTATTAAAGAATTTAACAAAAGGGCGACTTAAACATTGTCACATGATCAAAAAAGTGACTTATGAATGAAGGATGGTGGGATACATTAGGGAATAATTTATCTGGTGTTGCATTGTAATTTGCTACACAAGATGGCCTAATTGCTACACAAGTGCAAAACTTTTTAATTAGCACTTCTTGTGTTTGTATAACTATAGAGTTTTCAGTGATTAAATACTACAGGGAGAAAAGTCTCCTAACTGCTAAATGAAAAATTTGAATACTAAATTATTCCCTGTATATATACTACATTAATACTGATTGGGATGATAGTATTCCCTGCTTAATGAAATAGCATAGATCTAAAAGATCCCATTTTAACCCATCAGTTACATGGGATGTAACAACACAAAATTGTTATAGTGTCAGATAGATGAGAATTAAAGCAAAATTCAAGTATAATTCAAGTTTGGTTTCAAATCAACTTGGCATGATTCAATTGTTCCCCTGTAGTTATCTCTTATGACTGGCAGGGAATTATGCGGTTGTATTCTATAACCTCCAGCCCACATACAGAAGGGCAATTGCACCCCCTTAATAGTTTTAGACAAGGAGTTGTCAGAATGATATACTATACCAAGCACAGTATGTTAATCATCTGGACTATGTGCTCCATTTAATATACAATGTACATGACACATAAAATGTGACTAGATCTAAGGAATATTAACTGGATGTTTTAGGTGAGTACACCAATCAATACTGATGCAAATTGACAAGTCCAAATACATCAATACAGAAAACTATATGGTTAACAGTAGCCTTGTAGTGAGAACCCACAGGCCCAAACTCACTTTCCTATAATGGGAAGGTGCAGTGTAATACTTGGACCATCCACACAACCAGTTTTGAGTTGGTTGGGGCTTCTGAACCCTCTGGGCCCATGGAAATGGTCTGTTCAAGTCACCCACTTAGCACATCTCTGGCTAACATTGTTCTGATTTTGTAAATAGTTTCTTTTGCTTCATGTTTCTGTCAAATACCCTGTCATTCTTTGAGCCACTTCCTCCTCTGTAGATAACACAAAACAGTATTTCTGAAAGCAGTTTTTGCAAGCTGCATGGTGTCACTTTTGTTTTTGTATGAAGGGAGAAAGAAAATATAATCATTTTGCTTCTGAAACATTTCTAGAATGAGGTATTTGTTTAAGCAAGTGTCATGCTGTTTAAGGCATTGCTACTTTAATACTGTACTATAGTAATACATAAACTGCTGGACTTGCTCTATAAGTACAACTCACAAGGTGGTGTGTAAAAAAATTTAGGAAGGTTGGGAGGGGGGGCAGGAGGATTTGCATCCCACCCACCCTCACCTAAAAATTTTTTATAAGTGTTTTGAAGCGAATGCAGAGGTCTGCAAAGTACATAGTTCTGAGTAATATGTAACCAGTATTATGTCGAAACAAAGCTCATTGGCCAAATGCAGCACCTCTGCAGCTCTCTTCACGTAGGCTATCCCCAGAGTTGTTATCGCTGACTTGATGTATTGAGCAAGCTAGCTCCCAAGACCCTATCATATGGTCATGCAGTGACTTAACATGGCATACAGTGCAATTGTGAATAGAACCTTTTGAGTGACTAATTAAAGGTGTGAGATGATGACTCAATGATCTAATAAACTATGTTCAAAATCCCGTCCGGAGAGCCACTTCGCAGGATTTTGAGTTTTTAGGAGGTGCAACATTTTAGTAATAGGCTCTATGGCTCTGTGAGGGAATGATAGTTGTGCAAGTACATAACTGACAACAATCCACTCACACAGTACTCATTTTTTTTATGTTGGAGCAAAATTAAGAACCAACATGCATTAAAATGTTGATAAAAGGTGTTGGAGTCCCATTTCTGGAAGTTCAAATTAAACAACATGCACTTTTAGCATTTACACAAACTTCCACTAAACCTGAAGACAAGCACTGCAGATCAATGCTTTTGATATTGCAATATTATTGAACAAGCAGAAATGTGCTGCATATACATTTGTATTGCACTTTGCAGAGAGAAGAAAATATTCTTGTCCTTAAGAGATTTTCACAGTTTCAAGAAGTGAATGAACTTGCCAATGTATTATATATCACTTGTTCCTTTAGGAGAACCCGTCATATAACCTCCTGTATATTTAGATGCCAAGTAGTTTTGATGGTGTGTTTATCCCATGGGATCCCTCTGTAATGCAGTTTGTTTCAAATATTAATGACATTTTGCAGATGATTATTGTTAAATGTAACTAAGACATCTGAGAAGGTACCATTTGTCATTAAATACACATAACATGTGTGGACAGGGTCTCTGAACTGATATTCCCTGATGCATGGACATGAGACTTTGCCTGAATACTTGTTTGATAGTTTTACCATGCAAGTATAGAATAAGAGGAACACATGTGGCATTAGTCTGAGCAAGAATGAAGGAATCCATTGTAAAATATTAAAGAGATTTAGGCTTTTATGGTGTCAACTGTCAATGCACACATTTGCAGGGCCTCTGAAGAATTTTAGACAAGTCTCCATCTTTTGATGGAATTGAACTCTTGGTCTCAAAACCTATTACCTAGGTAGTAAAATGATTTTTTTTCCTATTTATTTTGTTTAAAAGGTTAGAGGGAATATTTCTTTTCTATGCTTTGGAAAGGTGGGTATTGTTATATTATAAAGGGCTACTTATTCTGAATATTGTGGTGAAATTGGCATGCATTGAAATCCAGTGAGGTACATCACATTGTATTTGTCATTGTGAGGAAATTTATGGTATAATCTCTGCTGCCCCCAAGCTCACTTTGGAACACAAACCTAGTAACTTCATTTGCTGATATCTCAAGTAATATGTCTGATATGAATGGAAGTTTCACCAAATTATATGATTTAGTTCTTTGAAATGGCTAAGGGGACCGTATTCAGATACTACCTCCTTTGTCTCTAAATTCTGCTTTGATGAGGACAAGAAAATTAAAGGAGGGATTTTAAGAGTTTGCCTTTCGAAATTTTTTAGGGGGGAGCTGGGGGAACAAGAACATGTTAGCAGGAGAGCTCCTCCATGATCCCTTTATTGAGACCTATCTGTTTGTGTGCAATAACTAAGGGAAAAGGAAAGGATCCATGTTTTCAGCATAGCCTTCTATACTAGCTTGTTTAAAAATAGACTATGTTGTTTAGCACTTGGTCAGAGCATCCAACTTAGAGGCACCAAGTGGTCAGGGCATCCAACTTGCAGTCAGGAGGTCGGAAGTCAAGGTCCTGGCCGGATCATACCTAAGACTTTAAAAATGGAACCTACTGTCATTGTGCTTAGTGCTTGGCATAAGTAATAGAGTAGTAAAAACGAGCCAGTGAGCGATAACTGGAAAAAAGGTTGTGGCTTGACTTGAACCAATTGGTCAGAAACTGGGCAGTAAAACTTCATCTTACTAAACTAACCCACTTACAGCTGGAAGAGTGGAATTTAATTGATACTCCTAGCCAGGTCATACAGTAGGCTTAAAATTGAAATCTACTGCCATTGTACTTGGTGCTCAGCGTAAGCATTGGAGAAAGGAAAGCAACAACAACAACAGTGAAGTGGCCAGCTCATCTTAAACCATTTGGTTGGAAATTGAGCTGTAAAACCTTTTCTGAAGTACTAGCTTCAAAGGTTTGAAGTTCAGCAGTATACTTAAAGTAGCAGTCTCCCATTGGATAGTGATAACATATTTGCCGCTACAGTATGTTACTTGCTCCCTGTTTATTCTTGTATCTACTTTATAGTGGCTGGACTAAATTTCCAATTCCTCAAACTTTTGCAGGAATTCTTCATCCAACTGCATTAACATTCTATGCTATTAACCTGATTAAGCCTAATTACAATGCAGTTAGGACAAACACAGTCAATGGGGATTTAGCCTGTTCTTTTGTCCTGCTACAAGCTCACAAAATGAAGAACTTCCATTGACTTTCAATGTTCAGGCGATTCAGTCTTAGGTAAACATTTGAAAAGGAAATGCCATAATCTTGAAGTAGTGTAATATGTAGACTTTCCTGTTTCATGATTGGCTCTTGAGAGTCATGTGACTGAATTATTTTTCCCCTCAAATATGAAATTTGTACCCTGAATATACAAAATTTATTGAAGTCCTAAAATATCATAAAAGATATTTTGAAGGAAAATAAGAAAATTGTGAGATTTAGTAATTTATTGTTTAATCTCCTTCAAGGTATGAAACTGCCATCCATCATAACGTACAACATCTTAAGACTGATTGCTTTAAATTTTGTGTCTGTTATGAAAATATTATTTATTGTTGCCCTTATTCAGAGTATGATGGAGCTGTTTGTGCTTTAGAATACTTTCAAATTAATTTGTACATGACTATGTCCACATTTACTAATTATACAATTACCATAAATTCAAATATGTGGAAGAAATGTTCCATCAGATTTGTATTTAATAAGGATGATAGAAGCAAACAATTTTTTATAATTTCAAAAAGTAGGGTCTCTTGTAGGCCAAAAATCATCTCTCAGCATGTTTGCCTGTTCCTCTATCCCTTCCACAAATTTTTTCACATTTCTGACATGACTACAAACTCACCTCATGTTGCTCTGAAACCCATCTGTCAGTTCTCTCACATTTTTAAGATGACTGAGTATGGCAGGATATGTTCCATGCTTGAAACAAAAACAAACTTTTGATGACAGGCCGTTCGTCCTGGGTATAGGATCACGTCGGTCGTAATTTAATTTCATCTGAAACATTGGAACATGAGTTAAGTTCCTGTAGCAAACCTTATCCTTGGATTTGTAACCGGATGGGAGTAGTTTGGGGATGTGATGTATTGATTTATCTTATCATAAGTACGTAACGGTATCGTAAGTAACGGTAGGACGTTGTCCAGGGTATACATAACTTTAAATGAACTTCTCTTTGTATACTCTGAGGACATGTTTTATCCCCAAAGGTGCACTTGGTACTTAAGTTAATGTTCACTCAAGGTTTGAAAGATTATTTTTTTCATGAATTCACTTTTTTTTCCAAAAAGTGTATGAACTCTCCAGAATTATCTCAGTGTTGTGTCTAAGTGCAATCAGTGGTTTCAGTGAAGGTTCAGTATCAGAATTCAGTAAAACTTCTGCAGTAAATGCATGCTAACCATACATGAATGTGCCAGTTGGAGACTTTGAATCCATGCATGTTGCTATGCATGATCAACATGTATATTTTTAATTTCATTTCATCTTTTTATTAATTTTTGTGTAGATTCATACAACAAATTTTACCTGGGGTTTTAGAAAAACAACTGCGCAGAAAAATTCCACTATTATTCTTTCTTCCTGGGCTTATAGAACTTGTGTTATTGTTTGCTTTTTTCCTTCCGAGAGTAAACTTTTCACCTGAAATACGTGTGTGTCTGTAGGGGATTTGTGCATAGAGGAGTTCATACCAAAGCTGCATGGTTTCAGCAAACTGTTGTTTTTAGGGAACACATTCTGAACTGGTACAGCCATTGTTTTTGCACCCGTAGTAAGGAGTGTGACATCATCTTGTCAGTTACCACATTGCCTAATGAAACTTGCCTTTGTTTAAATCTGACAAATTGAAATATATGTGCTTAAAAAATGGTGTTATGTAGTATTGTACTTTTTAAAGATATTTGGGAGTACTGTAGACTGGAGGTGCAAGTATCAAGTCTGCATACATGCATGATTGACAACTGCATAAAACTTCATAGAAAGTGTCAGTGTTTACAGGGCATTATTGCAGTTAAATATACCAACATGACATTCAGAGGCATTAGTTTTATCAATTCATTTAGTCTTGGCAATAAAACTCATTACCCCACTGATAGCTTCATTTCAAAACATTGTGAAGATTTACTGAAAATATGTTTTGAATTTTTAGGGAAACAATCAAGAAATTACTGAATATCTTTACCTTTGAGATATTTTCTTGACAGGAAGGAACCTCATATTTTTTTTGTTGTTGTTTTTGTTTATTGTTTTGGGTTTTTTTTTGTTTTTTTGTTTTTTGTTTTGTTTGTAGAATCTACCATTCTGTGTCAGTTAATACTGGTTTCAAAAAACTGATTATAAAAGCAAACCACTATTTTTTCCCTCCAATGAAAGTTGTGCCACTCACAAGTGACCAAAGTAGCACTTGGTACAGTGTTATGCAAGGCTCATTCATACTTTTTTGCAAAGGGCGTAGGTAGACTAGTTTCAAGAGGGCAGGGGAAAATAAGATGTAGACAGTTTAAATTGGGTTTAAAATATATATACATGAAAATACCTTTTCTGAGCTTTACTTTTTGTTCACTTCTTCTAACCTTTGTAAATTTGTGCCTTAGTAGAACCCCCTGTTCTTGGGTCTCCTTCCTAGAAATCTTAGATGTATGCCACTGGCAATTCCTCAACTTCCATCCCTATTTATAGTCATGTGACTGTGTGTAATCCCATGATGATCTCAGTGGATGAACTTATTCATCATGTAAGGCTACTATTTTGTATAGCATGCAATATTACTCAGTTTACTATGTTATTTAGCAAGGAAATTTTATTTCCTATTTATCTTTTAATCAAAATATTGTTTTGAATAACTCTGGACCTGAGCATTAGGAAGGGATATGCACTTTCCATGGTGCTGAATGCATTAGGGTTGTGTACTTGTGCAGTGTACAGTTTGTGTTAACCGGGCCTTACAGGGCAATAGCATTATCTGCACAGTCTGCCGTTGGTGTGACATTATACTTGCTCATTAATTTGGTCAGGTTATATAGATAAAAAAAAAAAGGGGGAAATACATTGTGGTCTTACATATGAAATGAGATTATTTTGAAAAAAGTATTGTCAAACTTGCAAAATTGAAAAGATTTTCTTTTTGAAATGTAAGTTAAAGGCAGTTTATTCTCACCCCAAACTACCATTTTTGTAGTAGTCTATAGAAATCCTTAATTTACACAGCTTTTTGATTGACAGCAAGTTCACTAATCCATAGTACTGGAGCTCATCTTACACAGCATGTTCTGTTCCCATGGTCTTCTGATTTATACTGTACACATTGGTTCTTGTGTACTCACCCTGAAGCAATAGCCAGAGAATGTTATATCTGGATGAAGATGAGTTTTAAACAGTTGTGGGAGGATCTTAACTAAGTAGGGTATCAGAAATGAAACTGTCTGGGGTGAGAGAATTGGCTCTTCAAGTTTGTTAAGATTGTGCCCTGATTCTGTTGTGTGATCCAATATTGGTTTGGAAGAAAAATGTTGCATGAACCTTAGATTTCTAAAATAGCAGGTGTGGGGGCGTGAATGTCATATACCTTTGCCAAGGAAATGGTCCATGACTACAGTTATCATATTAAGTCTTTTAATTCCAGGAATTTAATCATTAAAATCTTCAAGAATGGTGTCTCTCACTGTCCAACCCTGTTTCCTTGCTCCTGTCAGTTACATGATTAGGACCCAGATTTGTCTTGGAGTATCAGCCATCAGTTGTGATGTGTTCTACATTTGATGGCCTCTTTCAACTTTATATACATGCACTTTTACTCATATCCTCAGGGTAAAGTGCTATTAAACTAGATCTTGGGTCTATGGGTTAGTTAGTTGGTTTGATGCTCGAAGTATACAAAGCTCATTTTCTAACCAACAGTTCAAGTTGGGTGGGTCAAGGCCTTTTCCAGTTGTGGCTCACTGGTTTGTTTTTCCTACCCCATTAAAAACTCTGCATTCCACAGCCCCAACCTACCGCCATTGTGTTTGGTGCTCAGTTTATGCAATGGGGAAAACCTGGGAGAGTCAAAAAGTAATAACAATTTTGAAAATTATTTTAAGACTTGGGAAAGTCTTGAAAGTCTGAGGGAAGTTGTGTAAAGTTTGGAAATTTTTACCTAGTGGCATTGTTTCATTGTCAACATTCATTCTAGTCACCCAAAGTCATTTTAAAATGTCGAAGGAAAGGTTCTGAAAGTTCTTTATTTATATAGTCTTGGGAAAGTCATGAAAATTAACATGTTGGAAAGGGCATGAAACCCTGGAGATAAGATAAGTGGAGGGAGTGGGGGGGGGGGGGGTAGGAAAGACAGTATGCTGGAAAGCAGGTGAGTTCAGGTTTACTTGAATCCTTATACACAGTAAGATCAAGGCAAGAAATGATCATGAAGTTAGCTATCGAAGTTGAAGCTACTTAATGTACAGTGTGAGAGTGCAGTATACATAGAACTCACACACAAACAATGGAATGGTGTGAAGAGAGTTAAAAATATACATGTACCAACAAGAAGGCTAGAGTAACTTGGGTGGGTCCACTTCCCATACAGTTTCCCTTGGACAGTAATTCCTACCTTGGACAATTCTAATTCTTCTGTTAAGGGAAGTTGTCATGATGATGACGTGGTGGTAAGGAAGGGGGTTAGGTATAAAGGAGGGGGCAATCTGAATAGAAATTGTGTAGCTGAGAGGTGCCTATTATTTGATGTTGGGAAAGTAGGTGGAGTTAATTGCATGGAGAATTATGTAGACATTGTATACTTGGTTATACAGAATGCTACTGTAAAATTTGGAAATCTTCAATCAAAAAATTTTTAATCTAAAAAGGAAGAACCTTTTGAGGGAGAAGTGTCTAGCAAAGTCATGCAGGTACAGCTCCCACTTCTTCAATCTCTAAAAAAATCTGGAGTAGATTTAGACATGACAAAGTACATGGTGGTGCATATTAAGGGTATCCGGGTCAACTTAATTGTATGTTAAATGGGATTTAATGACCACACCAACATGAACATGTTATATTGCCAGCTAGATAGCAGGTTGTTCAAATATTGTTTCAAATGTAGTGCAGATTTGGTTCCAAATATGGTACAAGTAGGTTAGAGTCCTCCCCTCTAGTCACCTACAGGCAGGTAATACCATGGATGTATTCTACGACCCCAGACTGTTAGGAGGTGGGGTTGGTTGGTCAGGTCAAGGAGACTAGAGTACATGATTGCAAGTTATTACACCTGTATGTTTGGGTTTGTTCCCATCTTTGCCCCTCATAAAACTTTCATTAGGTATTATTCTTGAAATAACCTAGAAACATGTTTACCAATAACATATAACTGTTTACAAACTGAGTGCACCAAAGTTATTTCCCAATAACCATCTAAAAATTCATCTTTTTCTACATGTTTCTCTCATCTGTTGTCTTCCAATTTATAATTAAAGTAGCTCATTGAATTGATATCATTAACTTATTGAGAGTGGTGAAAGATCTCTACGACAGTGACAATGCTTACAGTTAGCATATAATGAGTCAAGTTTCATATCCAATAATTACTGAAAAAGTTAAAATTTTGAATTTTGTGGTGTCCTGACTTGTAACAGTTTTGTGCATAATTTGAAAAAGTGTCTGATCACACATTTTAAAAAATCAAATTGAGCTGTTGAATACTCACCCATAACACAGTTATTTGTAAGTAGGGTATGGAGCCTATCTTAGTTGGACCATTTGTCAGTAGTATGAGAAGAAAATTAAACAGGTTTGGAAAAAATTGTTGAACTCATGATTCAACTTAAAGAGCTGCTTTAACGGCCCATATAAATTCTGGCAAATCATTCATCATTAAGTATGGATAGATCTTTCCACAAACCATTCAGTAGTATTCTTCACAAACCTTCCCTTCAACAGACCACTTTCATGAAGTCCAGACCCCCCAGTGCTACTGTATGTTTAACAATCAGAACCACTTATCCTTAACATTTTTCCCTATGACCCTCCTGTGTCACATGAGTCTATAAATCACTTTGAGTGGTACTGCTTGTGAGCTTAATTTCTCTCCAAAACACAATTTGTAATCATTTCTCTGTGTTTATGTCCCTGTTTTTGATCTTCAATTATTACAAGGTTGTTAACCTGAGCAGGTCACCCTTGGCCTTGTTGTGACCATTTCAATTCAAAAGTATAACCCCTGATCACCTCCCAGTGCTAAAATGACCTTGAACAATTAGCTACTACTTTCTTTCCCTGAGGATTAAATTACAAATGGAAGAAAGTAATTTAGCAAACTCCTGCCAAAAGTGCACTGAGGTTGTTTTCAAGGTCGAATTGCCTGACATCAGCTGCCCTAAAACATTTCTGAAAAGGCCTTGATCACGTTTCCTGAAACTGCTGGTGCTTTAATCAAGACTTTGATTGGAATTAAGTAGACGTTAAGTACATTCTGATGGAAATGGAATGATTTAATTGAGCTGGGATTTCCTTTTCATTTATTCTTAAAATTTTTGCCACATTTCTGATGTATGGTGTGTTCAAAATTTGAATGTTGACATTTTGAAATGGAGAAGGTGGAATAAATAAGTAGAAGCTGCAGAAAGAAATCATACAGATATTTATGCATATTACAGTAAGAACCTGGACATTCTAGCTTGAGTTGCCAGTGTCACTCACCTCTCGCACACTGTATGTGCAATTAAATGGCTCAAATCACCCTGTTGGATCGGTAACACAGACAGAGCGCACGCATTCAATGATCATAGGAGTCACCTTGTAAAAAAGGTCTGGGAAAGTCATTATTGTCTCCCTCTGGAAGGTCATGTGGCGGTTCTTGAACTTTAACAACCGGCCTTGGCAGTCTCTGTAGATTAGGAACTGGTTATACAACTAGGAATCATTAACTTAATCTAATTGTTCTGTCCTTCTTAACAGTGAACTTGGACTGATGTAAAATATCTAGCTTGGTCAAGTCACTAGAAAGGAAGTTGCCTGTACTCTTTGTAAATTAGTGTAGTTGTAAACATATGCAGAGCTTGAAAATACTCATAGGTCATACCATTGCCACTTGCGACTCATTCACTTTGTCTCAGTGAAATAAAAGTAGGATCTATGACTCTTTTGAAAGTGCATCAAACATGTTTATAGTGCCAGTACCATAACATGCACCGAAAGTTTGATGATGTCTAACAAGACTAAAATAACAAGAAGTATTTTCAAAAAGATAAAAAAGCTGCTAGAGATCATTGAGAGCATTGTAGGATAAAACTTTTTCTCACAGTACTTTCAGATATTTGTGACCCATTCTATCAAAATCAGAGATGTCATCTCAATGATAGTTACAGTTACAGTGTTTCCACAAGATGTAGAGATCATTTGACAAGCTTCAAATGGTACCTGGATTGAAGGAATTCTAACAAAATTTATTATGAAGTATGCAAACAAATTATGCAAAGCAGCATACAAGCCCTAGTTATTTTTCTGTGTTTTTTTGAATAACTATGCAGGGTATTTTTCATCGTCAACAAACTAGTTTTTAACTTTTGTTTTGCTGTTCTGCAATGCACTCTAAATAATGTCACACACTAGATCTCCAAAAAGTTGACAATGCTGTCCTCAGCTTAAGAACTTTGTTTATTGTCCCTATTTGAAGATCTCACTGACTCCAAATATTTTCATGTTTCAGTCCATGAAATCCCTGTGCTATGCATGAGAACAAATTTGTCTTGACAAGACAGCTAGGGAAAGTTGTAAGTTGTTAGTCATCTTGAAGAATAGTCTATCTGAAGCTACTCCCGTCCCAACAAAATGATAGTCTGTGTTCCTTGGTCAAACTTAAGCAGTGTCAAAGATCTGCAGAGGTTGTCAAAAATGACATTATCTAGACACATGACACTATGTCAAAGCAATATTATGACAGAGAGATAATAACTTTGTGAGAATTTGTCAGGTTTCTACAAGTGAATTGCACTCACATCTGAACAACCCTGGTTTAAGATGTCATGTTAAGCAAATTTTGAGGAGTGTTTGCTATAGACAGGTACTTGTGCCTGGGGTGTAGAGTTCTTTAAGAATTGTGAGTCTTTATCAAAATTATGTTGAAACTGCAAATGATTTCTCAGAAAGAATTATTTTGAGATTTTGTATGTTATTTTGCTGAAAATAGTGAGTATAGAACTTGGGCCTTAGAACAGTTTTAGTATTGTAAAACATTAAATCTATCAGATGGATGGGTCGATGCAGTTCAGGTCAATGTAGGCAAAGACCTTAATCCAGTAGAGTCTTTGGCAAGGGATGATACAATGTCATGTCTAGTCCTGTAAGTGTGAGTTTGAACTCAAGGCAGACTCAAGTGATATCTTTGACAATAACTTACAAGTACAACACTGGTACTGTTCAATGCCATGATGCATCGTTCATTCTTACTTTTATAAACATTGCTCTTTTCTGCCTGTTTACATCTCCCTGCCAAAGGGAAGATTAAGCACACTACATATACACAAGTGTAATATAGTCAGGTTTCACATCTGATTAATGGATTGGCTCTTCCAGATAGGCTATACCAAAATACACAAAAAGTTACACATTTGGGGTTACTGTAGCTAACAAGCCAGTCAAGTATGCATATTAATGTAATGTGAATACAATGGAAACATAGATCACTTGAGGGCATAGATCATGTCAAAAATTTAAATATCAGTTACAGCCCACATAGCCTTTGATTTACTGGGGCAACTATATATTCCACTCTCAAGTAGAAGTGTCTCAACATGATCGAGTACTGTTATCTAAAACTGGATTTAGATACAGTTACTTCTTACACCTACTGTGGCATATGCAGGCTTTTCATAATAGAACAGTTTTTTTATTACCCAAATCAGTTGGGAAGCAGACCTCACAGTTGTGACCGTAATTGCACAATCTTTACACCCTTAGCACTTGTGGTAAAGTGCATTTTGGGAGACCGTGCTGGAGCTAGCTTACGCACAGCAAAAACGAACACCCGTCAAAGATGTCAATAATTCTTATTCATAGTTTGAAGTAATTCAGTATTTTTGGCAATTGAAGAAAAAAAAAGAGTTAAATATTCAAAAGAAACTCATTTTAGTAGTTAGTAGACAGCGATTTTTAGGGAGTAAACTTTGGCTAGAGTTTTTGTCATAAGCTTTTCAAGAAAACCGAAGGAGTGAAAAGCTCACTTGCAAAGTTTTCAAACTGCACATTTCCTTCTTCAAGGTGAGAATGTGTTGAAATGTCATTTGCAAGAGATAGAACAAATAATATTTCCAAAATAAAGTGGTACCTTTCTTGTTATGCTTTTATCTTAACTAAAGATGCTACCAAAAAGTGTGGTCTTTGTGCTGCTTCCTTATTCATTATATGTACATACTTTCGCATCACTTATGTATATGCACACACAAAGCATGGCATTGTGTAGGATCTTTTTATTGCAGTGCTCCATGCCAGCTGGCTACCATCACGCATTGCATTTCAAGATGGCTGACTGACTACACATGTACTGCAAACAGAATCGTAGCATAAACAAAGGGGGATTAACCATCTTCAGGAATATTGGAGTAATTTATCAACAGACCTATGTCAGAAAGTATATTTTCTGTCTTAAATGTGTGTATTCGGTAATTGTTGGACAGCTTCAGGATGATTTCAGGACAAATTTGTGACAGTTCGCCAAACGTTTGGGAAGGGTGACCTAAAATCACCTGATGATACTTGGGCCTTTTGGCCGATGATTTGGCCAAATTTGGTTTTACAAAAACTTTCGAAGTTAGTCTGGTAAGTGTCATAGTTTTATTGATCATAATTGGATGTAAACAGAATAAATAAGCCATTCTTTTTCTTAGTGTACATTTCCATAAGCAGCTAAAATTCAAAATTGTTTGACGTCATCAGAGCTTAATATATTTTGGTGACCCCGAGGTCAGCTTCCCAACTACAATGCAGATTTGATTTCATCACAGAAGAAATGGGAAATATAACTAAAAATTGAATAATTGTTAAAAATTATATCAAAAGTATAGGTTTAATCAAAATTGACAATACTTGATCAAGTCCGTAAAATTTCCATACTTGAAACTTTTGCACCCAAGTTTAAAAATTGCACCAATTGTAGTACATCAGAGTACCACTTATACTCCAGGAGAGACTTTAAAGATTGGAGAGCTACAGTATTTTATTTCACAATGTAAGCTCCAAAAGCCTGGCATTTTCATCCTTTGTGAGATGAAATGTTGATCCTAAGGTAAGGGCTGCCAGGGCCTGTTACATGTCATCAAATTGCCAAGTTGAACATGTTGAAATCTGTTGAATGAGAGTGCATAAAGGCATTCTCTATGGAGAGGCTGTAAATTGTATCCTTGCAATCTCTTAGTACTATACTCTGTGTGGTAAGACTTGTAACAGCCTATTTATTAGAACCCTTCTTTACCATTTTATGTTGCACCAGAAATGACCATTACCACATTGAGAATGCCCTAGAGCTCAGGTTCTCAACTTATTGCACTCCCTTTGTGATATCTACTGACTAGACTTCATCCAGTGCATTGCTCAAAAAAATCAGTCTGTAATTAGTACTTCTTGTTCCATTCTTCGTAAACCTTTTTTGTCTTTTGCAGACTCTTATTTTTTTCATAAACCCCCAAGAACTGCTCCCATGGACCCCCAAATAAACTTCATGAACCCCTCAAGGCTCTGTCGACCCCCAGGTTGAGGCACATGGCCCCAAGAGCTAGGGCTGTGAATGTATAGCGATTAATGGCTAAAGGATCGCATGTGGAATAAACGTTTAATACAAAGCCTCAAGAGATTAATCGCAAAACCTGCTTTTGATATTTTTTTAAACCCATCTCTATACTATGATGACCCCAGCTTTTGGAACATTCTGGGCATGTTTGAAACTTGCAGGCTTCAAAGTTTCAGAATAATTTGATTTTGCCATGCAAGATAACAACTATTATTATTTCTGCATTACATTCAGCATCAATCTCTACATACTATGAAAGAATTTTTTTTTGTTATAAGGTAATCTCGATTATTCACTAAACGATTGCATATTTTTGAGGTTAAACGTTTAGTTATTTTGCTAAATGTTCACAGCCCTACCAAGAGCTTAAGGAAAGCTGAAGCTTCATCATAGAAGTTGGGGAACTGGTGACTGCATGATATGGTATATCTTGAGCAATACACAGTTTCTTTTTGACAATATCCATGCACACTGGTATGGAGATTCCAATGTTAATGATCTTTTTATTACACCAACGTTCATTTTATGGAGCACTTGAACCTCAGGAGGGCCATGACTACTCTCCAGACCTAGAATGGCAAACCGCACAACCACACACAAGAATCTATTTACTTCAAAACAGACAAAGATGGCAGGCGGTTTTATAGGGGTGAATGCATCCTTTATGTGGGTCAGTGTACTCCTTTTAAATTTAAAGTTCTCTCCAATTGAGGGGCATTCCCGGGTAATGATACCTTAATGCTGAGACTACATTCTAAAGGGTCTTTGACTCTGTATCCTATGAAAAGAGGATCTCAATTTCATTAAATCTGTGGTTAGGGTTTAAATGATACCTGTGGTTGCCCCTTGGTCTTATTAATAGTTTAGCTCATGGTATAACTTTTCTTAAACCGTCATGGGAAATGTCTTGTAAACCATGCCATGTAGAACGAAAACTGTGTCCCAAATTCATAAATCTTAAATCACAGCCATTTAAAAGTTTCTGTGGTAGGGTGGAGATGGTGTACTACTTTTTATTCCTTAATTTGCAAGCAGATTAAATTTCTGTGGTTCTTAGCTCAATCAATTAACTGTTCAGTTGAATCCACCAAAACTTTTCAAGTAGGTCATCACTTAAATCTGGAATGCACCAAATTAGGGAGATAAATGGTATTAGGTTAGTTAAGTCTTCCAAAAACTCATCTTCTTTCCATGATAACTTTCTCTATTTCTCTCCCTCTAAAGTATATCTAACAGATGAACTGAATTAAGGTTTTCCTGGTTATTGTCAAAATTAATACGAATGGTATGTTGATAAAGGTTCTGCCAAAAACTGCAAAAAATGTACAGTAATTCATATGATCATTGATTGCTTAAGAACATAAAAAATTAGTACAAGGAATACATACTTCATGGAAGGGATCTTGAAAAACCCATTCTTACAAATCATTTTAGTCTACAGTATGTGACTGACCTACATAAAGGAAAGAAGAGTCTACATGTCAAGGTAGATCATCCTTGGGTTGGAAGGGTTCTTTGCAGAAAACACAAAAGCAAGTACAATCAATCCAGTTGTTAACACTTTGAGTTTATCCTACAATATGTCATAGTGTCTGATTTGCATACAGAAATTTCACATTTTTTGTGTAAATTTCACTCAACATGCCTACCTACATGTACCTCTCTACCATTGCATGAATCTTATTACAGAAATTTTTTAAAGTACATTTTTATGAATAAATTCCAGTCTTTTTTATGATTTGTGACTCTATGTGTTACTGACATTTTTTCCCATGATTTGGCCTCAGGACAAATGTAAATGATTTTCTTGAATCATTTCATGACAGTGCTGTAAAGTTTGACAACATTGTGTGTACAACACAGTTAATTTTGGTCTTAGGATGGTAGCATGCACTATACATCTTTTTTCTTCTACTAACTGAAAAACTTCTGCAGGCTTTGTAACAATGTTGGAAAGTAGACTGTACCCAGCTTTTAAACTTGTCTATTGAATCGCATGAAGTAATTCACAGAATGAATATTTCATTAACTATGTGTAATTAGTTGAAAAAAAGTATGTGCTCAAAGCACATTTTTTAACCTCAGACATGACAGCTGGCGTGATCTTTCAACTGTTGTGTTGATACTTGTTCCAAGTTTACAAAACTTTATCATAATGTCCTAAGGTAAACTCGCTGTTCCTTGTGGGGCTTTCTTACAAGAAAACAGAATTTTGTTCACGAATTGTCACCCTAAATCACTTTCCTCCTGGGCAAAGTCGTTTCAATGTGAAATTACTTGTGAAAATTATTTCGCACCTGTAGTAAGCTGAAACAAAATAATCTTCACATATGATTGACATTTTTTTGCTGTCTCTGTCCTACAGATTCATCACATATAACTTGTATAGAAGGTACAGTATATGTTCATCATCATCACCATTCTTGGGAGTAAAGAATTAATGATGTAGAGGATTTTGTTTCATATTATGCAAGTAACTGTACAAATGCTAAAAGTATAGTGGAAATGGAGTGAAAGGGAAGGGGAAGGGACATACTATCATACAGGGATGTATCTACAAAGAGGTGCTGGATAATCTTTCTAATTAGACCTAAAACTAGCCAAAAATTCACTCCTTAAAGTAAAATGGAGTAAAAAATGAAAAATGAATGGCTGAAAAATGGGGTAGATGCCACGGATATGTGAGGTGCTTTTTCCAGGTCATAAAATTAACCGGCACTCAAATTTGGCTAGCTAGATCTCTGTTGCCTGAAACAGGGAAAAAGGAGAAGAGTGCCTTAAAGGCAAATTTTCATCATCCCAAACAGTTCCAATTCTCTCAACCTACTTACTTCTGGCCCCTCCCACATTTATCTGAAACTCATCTTTATCCAGACACAATCCTTGTTTATTGCTTCATGGCTTCTCCCAGTGGCCATACACCATAATGTGTAATCAAGACACTCTCAGTGCCCATGATGTGTAATTTAGCAATGATGCATTGTTTGAATGTGATGCCAATCAAAGAGCTGTACCAATTTAGAGTTTTGATATATGTATACTGAAACTGTAGTTTAGGGTGACGAATGACTGCCTTTAACAGTACATAATATACATGCAGGAATTTTTGTAGCAAAGGGAATAATATACATACATACAAATGTTTATATAGCGCTAGCTCCAAATGATCAAAGCGCCTAAAAACAGAAAGAGAATGGTAAATTACAGTGCAGCTAGAAAAAGTGAGACTTTAGGAGCATTTTAAAAGTAGTGACTGATTGAGCTTCCCTGATAATACAACTTAAAATTTAACAAGAAACCACACTTGCATAAAGTATGACTTGCTACAAGGTTCTTGTTTTTCTATCAGTTGTAAAATGCATCAGCAAAGAACAAGTCGCTCTCTAAAAATATATACAAATTATTTACATACAAAATCAGATCTCATTTGAACTATAGCGATGTTTGAACAATTGAGCAATGCCATTTGAACTCAAGTACCAGTTTTTAGTTCAAGACTTGTGCAAACGTACCAGCCCATATTGATCCTGTATTCAGATGTTGTAATAAAAAGACTATATAAAGTGATCAGAGTCTAATTTTAGAACATGCCATCTGGTCCTTCATTGAAAATTTTATTTAACTGGTGTATACTTTGGTTCATTTTTATCTCTCGCTACCACCAATGGTAAAATTTTTTGTGCCTATCAACCTCATAGTTTAAGCATCAGGTAAATTAATTTCATTTGTAGACCTGGCAGTTCAAGTAGATTTTTAAAAATGATGTTGTACCTTTTTCAAATTGTTATTCAATAGTATTCCATTCACACAAGCAAATCAAAGAGCTTTTTTTAGGGAGAAGATTGGTAATTTAAATGAGGTTTCATGACTCAGTTTCTAACCAATTGGTTTAAGTCAGGCTGTCCACTAAGTCAGGCTGGCCACTAAGTCAGGCTGGCCACAGCCTTTTCCAGTTGTGGCTCATTGAATGTTTTCCTTCATTGCTGATATGTTCAGCACCATGTAGACCTAATTAGCAGTAGGTTCCCTTTTTTAAAGGACCAATCCTCACATCTCAAACTACAATTCTTGTAGTTGTCTACAAAAATTCTCAGTTGGCTCATTTCTTTGATTAACAGCTAATTCAAACAATGCAGAGCACCAAAGCTTATATTATACACAGCATGAAACTATATAATATACTAAGAGTGTTTTGATTAATATACACATTGAGCTTTCCTGTACTCACCCTGAAGGAATAAACTGAGATTGTTTCTGGATAAGGATGAACTTTTAGACATTTGGGGGGGAGAAAGGTAAGAAGGTTAGGAGAATTGGTACTGTTTGGAGTGAGACAATAGGGCCTTTAAAGCCTTCAGTATGACCCTGCCAGGAGTTTGGGGGAAGGTGGCAGGGATTTGAAAACTGACAATTTAGTGGAATGCTGTCCAGGTTTCTTTACAATGTTGAAATCAAAATTAAATTACATGCTGTGACGTCGCTTCTTGAAAAAGCAACATTGACACCCCAGTACATCAAAGGTGGT
Source organism: Holothuria scabra (assembly GCA_037179385.1). Taxonomy (NCBI): domain Eukaryota; kingdom Metazoa; phylum Echinodermata; class Holothuroidea; order Aspidochirotida; family Holothuriidae; genus Holothuria; species Holothuria scabra. The sequence continues at coordinate 2,394,491 of CM074193.1, forward strand.
GTGGGGTATAACTAATATCTGAGTTTGCTACATGATCTGTGACCTCAAATGAGCTATGTTTTCATTGTGTTCACACTGCGTGAAAAGCAATTAACACGCTTACCTGTTATCCAACCCCAAATGTTACGAAACTTTTTTTGTATTGAAACACATTTCTTACTGTCAATCAAACAATCAGACATGAAACTTGACTTAATCAAGTCTGCGTGCTGTGGGCTTCTTTTCCTCCCTGAAGCGATAAGAGTTAATCAGGCAGAGAGGATGAATGTAACAAAAAGTAAGAGGGACCGTTTCATCATGTATGAGGTATTTTCCAAAAGACTGACTAAATAGGAAATCTTCCCTAAACTGGTGGTTTTTTCTTGGCTATTTGATGTATTAAATACCCTTCAAAACTTGATAGCTACCAGCCTATTGCATCACTCAAAGAGTTACACTCATAATATGTTATCATCAAAAGTTAATGTTTCTCAATTTTGAAAGACAGTGTAAAGACTCAGTTTAACATGAAAGTAAGTATGGAACAATTCCAAACGATACCATTTTCTTAGAAGAGGCGCAGATGTCCATACTGAAAAATGATCTTGCCTGGCAATGAGTCAGAAAATACATAAAGCAGGGTACCATATTGGCCTCAGACAGTGATGCTAGCAAGCTCTTCAATAAAGTTACATAGCACACTGGTACCAATCAACAAAGTTACAACAATAAGCATACAAGTTCAATTGGTTTCAACATCTATTTCAGTCACGTAATATGTACAGTGTCTAATATGCAAATAAAAGACCAGGTTTATCCATAAGAAGCTTAGCTAAGTCATATGAGTGTGGATGAACCCATAGAAAATTCTATAGAGCACAAAAATATGATGACAATAAGGAAAGAAACTATGAGAAACTTGCTTTCAGCTCGGAAAAAAGTCCTTCTTTATACTAATTACATATCATAATTTTGTTGTGGGGGGTATGCAGAAAAATTGTCCTCTCCCTAATCTGCAAGCTAAAATGAGATAATTTCACAAACACATACTGTAAGAAAAATTGATGAAAAAAGTTCATACAAACCACAGTATGACACTAACACTAAAAGGTATGGTTTTTTTGCCAACTTGAAGCTTATGCAGGCCTGCATTAGTTATACATAGAGGAACCCCAAAAATGAACACAAGTGTAATTGCTTGGATGTAGTTAACATTCTATGCTAGTGTTGCTATCAAGGGGGTAAAAGGGAATTTGTTCACCCAGAAGGAAGGTAAAATTTGCCCTTTATTTTCATTTCCATAAAAATACACAAATTTCCATATGTTGGATACTTATTTTAGGAAGAAGACACCCACATTTTGCAGGTATGTTAGATAAAAAACTATTCAGATTGCATCTTGCAGGAGGCCTTGAAGCAAGATTTTGCCCCCCTCCCCCCCTGATCCCACCTATAATATATGATCAAGGGAAGCATCAAGTTTGACTCAGGACTTAATGTTTGGCAGTTAAAAATCCTGGAAAAATATTCAGTTCTGCTTCACTTTTTCAGCCAGCCTGTGAAAATTTAGTAAGTGATGGCTTATTCAAGATATAATTGCAGCTGGCTACTGATACCCTTGCTCATATATTGCACAACAGTTACTGTACTGAGAGTGGTTTGATTACACAATAGGGCCTTGAATACTCACCCATAAATGGGCACACTGAGATTTTGTCAGGATGAGTTGAAGACAGTTGTGAGAGAGGCTTATAAGTAGGCTAGGAGAATTGAGGAGAGCGGATTAGTTCTTTTTAGTGCTATTTAAAGTTAGGAGGACTGGAGCTGTCTTGGATGAGAAGATTTGGCCTTTACCAACCCCATCATGCAGTCTATTAAATGTTCTGATCTTACCAGATGGCCAGAATGGAGAGTATTTTCATTATTTACTATGGTATGCATTGTATTGAGTCAACAAAGGCATTTGAATTTGGTGAAAGCTCAAAGATCAGTTTTGGCCCCCAGTGGAAAGTGTTAACATATGACATATCAAGATGGAGGTCACAGGTATAACCGCCTAGTACTTTTATCATGCTGAGAAAAGCCCCTTTGCCACTTTTTTAAATTTGGCACTACTCATAGCAGGCACATGGCAGAAACCTTGGATTAAATCAAGTTCAATGGAATATTGTGTACGTGCATTGATCCATGAAGCTCCTCAGAAAATGTCCAGTGACCAGTCCAAAAGTAGCCTACTATAAGCAGGCTATTGTGTGCGTTTCAACTAATACAATCAAAAATAAAAAATCTTACTTTCGCTACTATAAATAATAGTATACGAGTCTTTCAACGGCTTTACTGCTGATCCAGCTGAGTTACATGCCATACCTGCAGTATACAATAGCCTGCCAGCTTTCTATCGAATCTTGTTTACAACCCCAAAATGCCGTCATGACAAAAATTAAAATACCGCATTATTTCTTGCGCAATAGGTAATATAACATCGAACGGATGGCCTGGTACACATTTTCCACGTACAAAAGCTAATTAGGTTGTTCGCCGTTTGTTTTATCAGTTGTATGTACCAAAATACACTATTCGTACTTGTTTCGTGCACCACGTGACCATCTCATGTTTATTAATTCGTCCTCAAAATGCGGGATTTAATGTAAATGGAAACTGTGCGAAGGTTTGCAGACTCTGTATATTATACTGTTTAGAGACCTGAGTGTATTATGATTTTGAGAGAGTGCCATCTTTAGGCTACTACAGAGTCTGCTCCACAAACTAATCCAAAAGAGACATTGTGATTGCATTCTTCTACGACACTTAACTCAAAAGCAGCAATGGCTGATAGGATCTTTGTTTGGTGGCCTGTTCCAAATCTTTCAAATATCTAAGGGCATCAGGCCACTCTCATGATTGGTCACAAATCACATTTATGAATATCACCATACTGTATATTGTAGAACTTTTCCTGTAGTGAAATCATGGAAGCACACCATCATCATAAGCTGATTCATTGACTTACTCACTATATCCCTTTCATTACATGGCCCCCACAGCCTTGTCAAAGTTCATACCCTACCAAAGCTACCCATTGCATGAAAGACAATGAGTTGGCCAATCATGCATGTCATGATGATGCTTCATGAGAAAGCAACATAGACACCTCAGTAGATCAAAGGTGGTGTGGGGTGTTTTATAAACTGGTACCTGAGTTTGTTACAAGGTCTGTGCCCTCAAATGAGCTATGCTTTCATTTTGTTCGCACTGCATGAAAAGCAATTCACACATGCTTAACTGGCCTTTTGCCTTATCCCAAATGTAACCTTTTTGTATATCTGTTAATGTAAATTAATCAGATGTGAAATGTGACTACATCAAGTGTGGGTGTAGTGAGCTTCATTTCCTCCCTGAAATGATAAGAGGTAATCGAGCAGAGAAGGAGGTTGTAGCCAAAAAAAAAAAAAGGAATGTTTCATCACATGGCATTACAAATCTACCATAGCATGACTGTTTAAGAGTTTGAGCTACAGGGGGAAGAAATTTAGGGGCTATTTATCCGTAAGGTGATGGAAATGTTTACTTTTCCAGCATTACTGAAATGGTTTAAATCACCTTCAATTCATCATTAAGTTGGTATCACTCACACATCCCATTACTGTATCCATAAAACATTAGCAGCAGTTCACACTCAAAGAGGACCCCAAATTCACAGTGTATACTTTGAAACTGCTTTTCCGGGACGACCATTCTGCTAATGGTGGTGTGCTCCCTTAAATCACCACACTGTACTTATATGCACACCAGTTTTGTTGTTTCTGTGGGCTCCTCAACCACAATATCTCTAAAAACCATACATTTTATGTACAAAATCTTCTGCAACAATGCCTTCATTTACAGTAGCAATTTGTCCATTTTGTGTAGCACAGTTCAATGTAATACTGTGAAAATTATTCCCTCTGCATGTTTGATAAAGTGAGTAACTTAAAGGAATATTCTGGAGACAAAATTTATTAACTATTTATTAACAAAAAAAAAGCAGAAAAATGGTCGCTTTCAGAAGGTGAAAACGGCATTTCAATAGCTTATAGCGTTCAGAAGATACAAATTTTTGATGTATTCCAATTTTGCTTGGGATTTGATGCATCATGGGAAATTTGTGATGTCATCATGGCACATTAATTTTACATTGCATTCAATTTATTTATAATTATGATGCCCCTGCAGGCAATATTAAACAATATTGTTGGTTGTACTCTATGTATGGTGAAGGTTAAAGCTGGATCTACAGGAAAAGATATTCAAACATTCCAACAGTATCAAATTTCAAGGACAAACAGGATGACCAATTATAAAGAAAAACAAAAGGAATTTGAAGCAATGTGCCCACATTACATAACTTTTAGTGGCTTTGTTGAAAAGCAGAGGTATTTTTAACAAAAATAACCAGTCTTTAAAGTGAGATATCTTGAGTTAGGAAACTGGTATTGTGATAGGGTTTGAAGGGCATGGTGTGGAATATTTTTGTTTTTCCTACAAGACAGATGTGAAAATCCACCAGAACACGCCTTTAAAGCTGATCATTCAAAATATGGCTATGTGATAGCATGCAAATTCCCTGTATTACTCCTGGTGTTCTCTTCCCGTAAACCTTGTTTAAAACTAAAAGATTAACATAGCTTTTGCCTTTACCTTACCACTGTAACCAGCAACAAAATATAAGACTCAAAACTGGAGACATGTTGGACTCAACGGTCTAAACCATTGAATAGATAATGTACACTGAGTTGCATCTAAATGTTAATTTTTGTGTCTGAAGAGAAAGTAATAGGCTAGCTTCTTTCTTTATACTGAAGTGAGATATCTTCATATTGTTCCATTTGGTAGTTACAGTATAAAATTTCATTGACCCTGTTGTGTAGACACACCTGGTATCCTGTTCATGTTTTAATACCCCTCTTTTCATCAGACAACAGGAAGTTGTCTTTCAGAGGAACAGCACTCTGTTTCTATGACAATTTTCAAACAGGAAAAGTAGAGGTTGTTTCATGAATGCTGACCTGTAGTGACCCCCAGAGATTCATTCATGACTTAATAGGAAATGGCAGCAGTGGAAGCAGTGCATAGATTGAAATTGTCCAGGTATTATTTTGCCTTATTTTATTATAAGTATACAGACTTGATAACAAAAAATGCAGTATGGCAGTCACAATTGTAGCAGTAATGTGAGTGAGACTGTGACTATAAACTGAACTAACGGAGGTAGTTAGTTAGAGCTTTACGGCGCAGTTTCCAAGCAATTGGTTCGAGGTGAGCTGGCCACGGCCTTTTTTTCCCAGTTGTGGCTCACCAATGGCTTGAAGGAACAGTGTGCAATGCATTATTCAATATGCTGTTGGCAACTTGGAAAATAGGAAAAAAGGATATCTCAAATGTACCATAGCTCCCAAGTTCTGAGAGGCTAGATGTGGGTTCCAATTGATCTGTTCGTTGGTGGATCATCGGCCTGGGGGAGGGGTATAAGGGGAGGTGGTTTCCTCCTCCCCTTTTCAAAAATTTTTTTATTTTACCCAATTGTCCACACACAAAATGGTGGCACTTTTTGGGCAAATCATATGTCTTCACAATTTCACTTAGTTACTGCGAAAAAATTCAGTATGATGCTGATTTTTTTTTTTTTTTGCTGTACCTAGGAAAATTAGTATTAAACTTAAGGTTTACAAAATTCATACAATTACTAAAACCTCCCTAATCTCTATATTCAATTGTTATTGTTGCCCTAAATTTTGGTGGGACACTGGTACAGTTTGTAAACATGAACTTGATATGTCAGCAACAGTCAGACCATGATGCAAGTGATTTCCGTTTTCCAATATATGTTCATGCAGCATGCATAGGGTTCCAGCTATGAAGACACACAGTCAAGAGCATCAAGAACTGTCAAGACAGTCCAGAACATTCTTTCGATGGGAAACTCTAAGACAAGTCCCACCTATGCCCATTTTGCTATTGAAAGCGGCTTTGCACGAAAATATTACACTTTTTACACAGTGACAGGAGTGTGTTCCATACCTGCTGTGAAGGTATAGCCAATGGTAATGTTGGGCTCCATGTACGAACTTAGGCCTATGCATTTTATTGCAGTGTGCGCCGTTGAAGGTATACTGTAAGGTGCAATTTGCTGAATTTGTAGTTATGAGTGTAAGCTGAATTATTTGTTAATTTGTGTGGTTCCCTAAGGATACTACAGAGATTTGAAATGCAGGTTTTTTAGAGGGCTTGGCGGTTCTGCGGGTTTGGGTGCAAATGCCGGTCACACCCGAGAAGTGCGGGTTACTCGGGAGGTATGATGTATGGAGGAGTACGTGTCCAATGGGAAATCCTCTTAAATGTTTGTTGCACTTTAAGCACCAACAAGGTTAGCGATTACTGTGGTATAAATTCACTACCATGGGAACTTTTATAGGCAAATACTTTCCTGCTTTTCTTCTCAATCCAAACTAGCTTGTCAATGTCATACTTCAGAATAAATAAAAAAAACCATGCTGGTATTTAATCCTTGCAGTGTGAGCATAATTGTTCCTATTTAAAAGTTTGCTTGGTCATGAACATCACCTGTGCAGACCTTTTTGCACATGCATGTCTCTTAATGCTGCTTAAACTTTAGCCTTGTACAAATATATAGCACAAATATGACACAATTATAACCTCACTAATTGTTTCCTTTTAGACTTCGTGACATTGACCTCGAACCACCTGTGTGTTCTTCCGGAATGCTCTTTTGAGATATCTTCAGAATTTGATCTGTCCCACTTTTAATGTTTTCAATAATAGTTGAAGCCTGTCTGGTTCTCTGAGGATTTTCACAGTGAATTTGATAAATGAATTTTTCAGACATGTTCACTGTGTTCTGTATGGTGGCTTCGATTTCCATGGCAGTTTGTGACTCAAGTGTGTATGGGAACTTGAACGACAGGAACTTACTGGTACAAATCCTAATTGCCATCAAATTCTTTATTTCTGGCCATGGGATGTCTTTGGTCAGTGTCTTTGAAGAAAATTATTGAACTACCCTCTGTCTTACTTTCCAGAGATTCTATAATTAACAAATACAGTCTGAAATGGACAAAGATTTTACCCTAGGCTATCACAGCTAGCAATGCAATGCATTGTGCTTTCTCAGCATAAGTGATGGATTAAGGAAAACAAGCCAGTGAGCCATATGACTGGAAAAAACACTGTGTCCGTGCATGGCAGGCTCAGCTTACATCAGTTGGTTAGAACCTAGGCCATAAAACTAAGTAACTTACCCATTTGTAGCAGAACTATAACCATTCACTTTGGATCTTTCTCCTTGATCAGACGTGGGGGTCGGAAATGTGTATGGGGTCAAGGTAATGTAATGTGTGTGGGGAGGGTAGGGTGGAGTACAGGTAGGGGACATGGGGCAAAGGTGAGGTAGGATGGGTGCTAATTAGGGAGGGATCTATGGTGTGATATCGGACAGGTATTCGTGATCGAATTTGTTTTCTCTTTGTTTTGATACCACCTGTCCTCATGTACTTTCTTCAGTTTGTGCTTATCCTAGTTTTTTTTTTTTTTTTCTGTTCTCTCTCGGAAGAACCCTACTTGACAAACCCTATGGGGTTTTTAGAGTGCTTCCCTCAATATTTTGATATCATGTAATATTCTACTTTTATTTCTGTCCATCGTACCAATCACTATCAAATATTGTGGAAATACAAATAAATGAAAATGAAATGAATTGAAATGAAATTACAGTTAGACACCCACTTGTTTCTTAACTGCATTTTTTTTTTTTAAGGGGGAGGGGCATCTTGATTTTTGAATTATCGTTAAGAAGATGCATTGCTTTTTTGGAAGAAGAAATGCTTTACTATAAGATTTGTTGGTCAAGAAGTGTACAAGTTTATTTCTGCACTTATCTGTCCTTAAAAGCCATCATATTTATGATGGTCTTCCATGCAACTATATGAGCTAAGTGTGCCCCAGCAGAAAATTCCCTTTGAGACCCTTTTGCTCAAATTTCATTAACCAATGGGTTTCAATGGGTTCTAAATGGCTCTAAAGCATTTTCAAAAGGGTTTTTGTTTATGCAAAGAGTAATTTTGTAATTCCCTTTGTGGTTTGTCCAATTACTGGCAACAGCCATCTTTAGGGAACCCTTTGAACTCAAAGGGTTTTTTAACAAGGGGCACACTATTGAAACCTTTTGGGTTTTGGGGTTTTTTAACCAAATTATTGCAAAGGGAATTTTCAGCTGGGCGTGATATACTGTATGTTTGTAGGGGGTTGAGGTGAACGTTCAAAGTGTTGGTCACTTGTGACTAGGTGGATGAAAAGTCATTATCATGTGAATAATGTAGTACATTTTTTGAAATTCTCAGGATTAGAGCAGTTGAAGCACCTATCAGGTGATTTCACATACAATGCTTCTAGTGCATCGTTCACTGCATACAGTAATTATTGTAGTAAAGTTAGGTATGGTTCATGTGACCACATGCATTGTACTTTTCCATTAATTTCTGCTTTTGAAAAAGTTTAGGGATTTCCAGCAAACTTGATGAGTTATTTAACTTTAGATAATGATGTGAACCAACACTGTGTTTAGTGCCAGCCTGACAGCTAAGCAGAAACAGATCTTTAATGTCTTTCAAGTTCTTACAAGGCTCAAGCCCCCATCCCTCAATTTATAGTTGCTTTGCATTGCTTCCTACAACAAGTGGGTTATACCATGGTCATATTCTACAACCCCAGCCCATATGAGATCAATATTTATTTCAGGAAATTAGGGAAAGGAAGTATAAGGCAAAATGTATGAAATTGTTTTTCCTCCAATTAAGTGGCTTTTGTGGGCCGTATTATTGCAAAAATTCATACAGATAAAGGGATCTATAGTGAACATTAAGTGTATGGGGGCAATTTTTGATTCAGAGTTGAACAGGGTACATAACATTAGTGCAAAATGTCACAGCTACATAGAGCAATGCCTTTGTAACTTCTTGCTCAGATTATGTACTGTGAACATCCTTTTTATCGGTCTCTCCAAATGTGCTAATTTTAAGCAAACTTCAGCTTGTTCAGAGTAATTGCTCCTAGCATATAGTTCATGAAGAATGGAAGTGTTCTTGCCACACCAAAATCCCTCTACTGGATTCTGATAGAGTATCACATCAAAGCGTTGTTTGGTCTTGCTTCAAATAAACTTCTTGCACCATACATACCCAGTCAATCTCTCCAATCATTATCACAAAGGTTATAGGTGAAATAGATCAAAATATGGGCAAAGCCTTTTCAGTGTGATGCGAAATTATGGAATACTTTCATATCAGTACCTGACCACAGCATCTTAAAAACTTCATTGCAGACTAATATTTTTAATGAATCTTGTAATATTTTTTCAATTCAGTGTCCATTAGCTTGTTGGACCCATTAGTTTTTCTTGCTTCACTCTGTAGTTTTAAGTTTACGTTGTTTTCTTCTCTTTGGCTTATGCTTTCTCTGTAGTAATTGGAAAGTGGGATGTTGAGCAACTACAGTGTGCTGATTTTTGCGTCATTTATGTAGAAATTCAGTATTGTTTTTAGTTTATAGTCCCTCTATTACTTTGTTACCACCCTCTAAAATAACTTACATTGCTATCTGTTGTCTAAAGCTATAGCAATTAATGAGGTGTTGGTTACAACTAAGTGCCTAAACTCCTCTCATTCTGCCCACATACTTTTCAATTCATATGGAAGTGATTCCCAATTTTTAGATTTTCATTTCTCAAAACTGACATGCTTTGTGAGGAGGTCAAGCCAGAATTACAATCTGTTTGCGTCATTGGGAAATTAAGTCTTCAGTTTAGAGATATTGGCATCTAATGCTCTTGTATATGTACAAAGGCATTAATTTTCAGATGCCAATTTCATTTCACAAAACATAGTTTAAGATTTCCTGGGAGTTTTGACTGTACTACATGCTCATTGTATCAGTGTTAGCAATTTAAGGCAACAATAGCAATTAGAGGCGGTGCAGTTTGACTCCAGAGGTTATAGGGACAGTGTTAATTGGACATTTGATACGGCAGTAAATTCCTACCAAGCTGATTTGCCCTCCTACATGGAGCTTTAATTTGATGTTCATGTTGTGTTGGTTGGTTTGTAGCATACCTTTCCTTTGTCACATATGCCATGCTTGGATAGGTTCGTGAATGAGATTGGTAAAGTAGGATTTCTGCTTGACATATTCACCTTTGTTTAAGATGTCCGACATTTTAAATGTGTACAAGTATCCAAAGGTGAAACTTTTCTAAAGAAGTAAAGGACTTGAAAAAAGTTACTACTGTCATTTCTGAAGCCTCGCTGAGTTTTTTTCTTTCTCTCTCTTTCCTTTTTTTTTTTTTTAAGAATGATTTTGCAGGTCAGGTAACATTCTTGGATTAAACCCTACTAATTTGATTTAAATGGGAAAAATGGAAACAAATTGAACATGAAGATTTCCTCAATGTGCAAGCTATAGCCGTGTTCCCATTTGATCCAGGGAGGTGGATCTTGATCTACCGAGGTGGATCAACATCAGTTACCTTGATCGAGATCCGCGTTCCCATTTGAGTGAGCGCGGTAGATCAAACGTGTTTTATGAACACATTGCGCAAGCGCGAAAAGGTCACCAATGTTTACAAGTCGGCCTGTCATGCATTTCGTATCGATGTATCACAAAAACATACATGAGTGTAACCGGAGATCCAGGGTCACTTGATCTACCGATGTGTTCCCATTACAAACTTTGATCCAGCGCGGTGGATCTGATCTACCCCGAACGGTCGATCAAAATCGGTGGATCTTGATCTTGAGTGAGTGTTGTTGATCTGCGTTCCCATTAGTGTTTGATCCACCTCGGTAGATCAAGATCCACCTCTCTGGATCAAATGGGAACACGGCTTATGTTACAGGATTGTTTGTGCAAGGAGGGATAGCATTGAGAATCTGGCAGTGATTCTTGATAGAGTGGCATGTATACAAAAATTTTAGTAACATTTTATGGCAGCAGAGCTGAAAAAAGTGTCTGTTATTTTCCCACCAAGTCAATTTTCACAATTTGTCATGTTCCCATGAACAAGCTTGCACAATTTCTCATCAAAGGTCTGTGCCATTACTGATTTTTTTTTTCAATCATGCATTACCATTAAACTTGTTTGTGGAATACAATTTGATTATTACCGATAAGATGTATGCAATGGTAGCATAGTGTAGGCCCTACTGCGGACTGCAGTTGCCAATGAATAAGAACATGTGTACACATGTTTGTACACATGTGTACATCTTATGACCAAATCAGGCAGTTTCGAATATAGGGTTGTAGAGCAAGGTTTTGGTCAAAGGGGACAAAGGGCCCTTCTCCTTTCAAAAAAATGAGGGTAAACCCTTCCTTCCCTTGGTTTCTTGCTTAAGAAGCCAGAAAATTTTGCAGTAATGTTCAAACTTACGTAAATTAATAGAATAGCCTTTAAAAACCATCAGATTACACCTTATAGAGATCTTGAAACAAGCTTTTTTCCCTTGAACCCATCTGTAGCTCGTTTGGCCTAGAGCAGCATTAGTTTGGCCTTGGGATTTGGCTGCAATAAATCCCTCCCCCCCCCCCCCCTTTTCAGTTTACTGGTAGAATGCCTGTAGAGGATATAGTTTAGGGATCTTGACTTTTTTTTCAAAACGTCAGGAAATACTCCAACCTACATATTTCTACTGTATTTGCTTTAATTGGAATTTGTCATGCGTACACTAGTACGTAGTAAATGTTATAGCACACACATTTTGGGTTTCAGTTTTAAGAGTACTTACTAGAAAGTTACAAATGCTGCTTCAGTATACCACATTTGATCAGCTACTCTTAACTTAAAGTGCCACTCCTCCCACCCCAAACTACAATTTTGGTAGGGGTGTACCTAAATTTTCAATTGGCTCAGCTCTTTGATTGACATTTTAATTCAAACAATGCAGAGTACCAAAGCTTATTACACAGCATGAACTGTACTGAGGGTGTTTTGGTATACACATTGAGCTTTTCTATACTCACCCTGAAGCAATAAACTGAGATTATTTTTGGATGAGGATGAATTTCAGACAGTTGTGGGAACTGTCTCAAAAGAAAACTTGTGTAAGTTCAAAGTTTGCTTGCTTGGAAAGTATATTATAAAGCTTTAAACATTTCATAAGTCACGGCCTTAAATTATCTGCTTGCCCTGGACAAGTGATTTTTTTTCTGAAAAACCTGGCAATAGGCCTATTTATTTCCTAGTTTTCCAGGAGATACTCAGTCAGATATGTACCTGTCTACCAACTTCATGTCAGCCTGCTTTATATTAATGCATATTGGAAGAGAAGTTCTGCTCAGAAGGATTCTTGTTAAACAGCAACATTTATGAAATTATTCTATACAGCAAGTGTGTGATTTGGCAACTTGCAGTGAAATTGTACAGAAGGCCAATGTTTTATTTTTTGGAGGGACAGTCAAATATTTTAATCACTTCTCCCTAGGAAAACTAATTTTAACCCTTATTTCAAGTCCTATACTGCTTGAAAGTTGTTTTATCAAGTGCCTGAAATTTTAAACAGTCACAGGATAATACTTTTAGTATAGTTATGTGACATATCAACTGTTTCATGAAAGGTTGACTGAGAAGTGAGTAGCTTTTTTAAAACTTGACTCCTACTTTTTCATGAAAGGGTCTTACTTAACTCTCCTTTTTTTGAACTGTAGGCCTATCCTAGCCTTTAAGAATAAAAAAAAAAACATGAAAACTGCATTATATAAGTACTGCCAAAAGTTAAAAAGTGTCATTGTGGTGGTTTTAAAAATATTGCTGGATATTTATCACTGTAAGCCTCATGGCAAACATGTTATTTAAATGTCCTGCATTTGGTGTAAAAATCTATCTTGGCAGAAAAGTGAGATTAAGATATGGCTTGTTTTTAAATTTTACTTACTCAGCATTCCTCCTTCAGGAGTTCAAGACCTCACAGCAAATCATGAATAAAACATGTTTAAATACCTCAAAGGGGAGGAAAACTCAAACAAGGTATGTAACAAGTAAACTTATATAGGTTACTCAGAGAACAAGCTTGATCATCAAGGGTAGATTTATTATGAAACTGTTCTCCAACTTGGTTTACTGCTAAGGCCAGCTGGTCTCATGAACCCCCCTCCCGCCTGCACTTGGTGTTACCAAGTTCTCATTTTCAATGTTTTGATCTTTTCTGTTCTACTTGAACATGTTGAGACTTAGATGAGTATGGTATGTATGTAATTCAAGTAAGTTTTGAATCATCCACATACTGTCTTGTATGTCTTAGGTTGTGTGTAATAGCACACAGTGCATCACAGAATTCTGCACCTTGAAAGTGGACGTCATGACTTGGCTGATTTTTTTAAGAATAAGAAACCACAACTAACAAATGGGGCTAAATGGACCATGTGATCTGCAGCAATGTGGCTTTTTGTCAGTCTTTCAACAAGCAAGGACTCGAAGGACAGGATTAGTCCAAGTTTCAAGGGAGCACATTCTGTAACAGAGCACAGCTAAAGATTGTCAATTAATCTCACTCAAACTGCATGTTATGTAGTAGTCTACAAACACATGATTGACAGCAAATTAAAAATTTCAACAATAACTTTCACTATGTTTCTGAGCAAAAATATTGAATATTACAGTTATATATAAAGCAAGGAGTTCATGAATTTACTAGTATGTGATGTAATGAGATTGAAAAGAGCAATTGATTTTGTCTATCCAGATGTACAAATCTAAATCTGGTGACAGCATTTTGCCTTTAATGGACCATTATATAACATGTTATTTACAAATATTCCAAATTTAAGGGTGTATGGTATTCTTGAAATAACGCAACAATCAAAGTTATTGAAATTGTCCATTCTCAAAGAATATTGCACATCGAAATTAATGTATTCATGATGTAATCCATTTCCTCTGTGATTCATCTTCAGGACTGCGTTTCCAAATTTTCCTGTTACAGCTACTACTATTAGACCTAGCTATGTCCTAAGCCAGGAGGAGACTGACAAAATATAGCAAGCAATTTGTGTCAAAATTTTCTGATAGAGCTTGTACTTCTGCAGTAGCACTTGTAACAATTCATTATTCAGCTGGTGATATTCCATTCACTCATGAGGAACCTGAGGTAGAATGTGTGCAACCTCTGATTGCAAAATGAATCCTGTAGATTTTTTTTGAGAATGCAGTGATAATAGGCATGGCCCTACAGGGAGGGGGGGTGGAGACAGCTGAACCCCCCTCCCAATTGGCCCAAAACTTACTGAATTTGGCACCTAGAGTCTGGAAAATAGTGACTACACCCAAGAGGGCAAGAGTCACAAACAGCCGTGGTGATGATAGGTACAGTACATCAAGTGCATCTCTAGGTTAACAGAAAAAGCATTTCCATGATGGTTGAAGCCCATATCTTATGTTCAAGAATCATGCTAAAGAGAAATTTTCCATCAGATGGGGGCGGCCCCAGGTTGTAATACCCCTTTGATGAACAATTGGCATACTGTGCTTATTTTTTCTGTAAATTTAGATGGTATACATCTTTTTTACATAAAATTTGGATTGAACTGCCTCTTCAAGCTACATAAAAAAATTGTACCTTAATTTTTCTACAGCGATGTATCTCGTCGAGTGGGGAAATAAAAATTCCACCTAGCAGCTAATGAAATAAACAGTGAGAACTCTTTAGTGTGAACAGACACTGGAGAAGTGCCTGAGATGCATGTGTAAATCAGTTGTAACTCTCTTCTCTAACCAATCTACGTAGCCCTAAGAGCTGTCAGTTGCTGGGGATAACTTTTCACCTTCTGACAATTAGGTGTGATTCAGATGGGATTTTGATGTTGACAAATGCTTGATATTGTCAAGAACAGATCATTATGAAGTCAAGGACATAATTTACTCTGGGTCTCCCAACCAAAATTGTCCTCCTTACACTAATGAACCTACACATCTCTGGAAAATTTAAGTCTGCTGTGAGAAAACCCTTATGGACTCCCAAATTATGTGAGTGTCAATATTCCTGCTTTTCAGTCTGAAGCCTGACTCATTGAGAGCCTCTGTAAATGATCTGAAAATAAGAAAGTTGTTTTTTATCAATTTGAACTTGTTAAAACTGTTATTGGAAAACTTAGAGATTACGAGGGGATGGGGGCAGACCGGGGGGGGGGGAGGATGACCAACCCCTAATTTAACAACAGTGACATACTGTCATTGTTGAAAGTGGCAAGTCTAACTAATTATCATACTTCCTTAATCCTTTACCGTTGTTTGGGTCCTTTTGGACCCATGCGGAGAGCTCGGCTGTCACACATCTTGACTGCTTCACGCGGAGCTCGAAACTGCGAGTAGCTACCCGAAAATTTGGCCACAACAGCGAGAGAGACAGTAGTTTAAGGTCACGGGGTCAATGGCCTACGGAAGCCGATGCGGGGCAGGCTACGTCCACTTTTCCGCCCACTCCCGAGGCGCACAAATATGCCCCGATCGGAGCACAACGGTAAAGGGTTAAATTGTACCTGAATTCTCAATTCGCAAATGTTCTACCCCCACACAGTCCAAATGCAAGTACCTGCATATTGCACTTAATGGCCAAAGTGTTGGTTTTGGATCATGCATACTTGCTTGTTCTGAAAACTTTCAAAGTGTTTAATCCATTTAGTAATCTTGATTCAAACATCCAGAAGTGTGTCCTCTTAGGGCATGAACCAATGTTTTGTGCATGAGCAAATTAATGCCATTAACAATCTCAGATATTGCACTAGTAAGTCAACTGTCCATGCCTCAGACAGACTGCATGTACACACAGCCTCAAAACAATATACCTTCATATACCTTTAAACTTGGACAAACACTTAGAAATGTAAAAATGACTTTGAGGCCATGGAAGGTAAATGACAATTGACTATGGCAACTTGATTAAGAAGTGATAAATTGCCAAGGAACTTAACCGAAGGTATCTGGGCAGTATCATCTATCTCTGTCAAAAATTAGTTTGGAAATGCAATTTTGTGGGCTTTCCAGGGCATTTCATATTCTTTGAGGGAGTTCCAGCACTATTTTGTTTGCCCTCTGCAAACTGAGTAAGATGATAGAAGCTCAGTGACTGTATAGTTATGAGAGAAACTCCTCTGATAATTTGTGCTTTCATGGTGTACTAAAAGTGCTGAAAGTTTGTGTATAACAATCTTTATATGAGAGCCATGACCAAGTGTTTAATAGCAAATTTTATTTCTTTCTCTTCTTAGAAAAGAAGCAAAGTAGTGACAATAAGAACGAGGGCAGAAAGAGATTAGGTCAGGGTTGGCAACACTGTTGATTGAATGTACGGTAGATTTGAGGTATCCAAAAAAATAAATAAAAAAAATGACCAGGGCTGCATCTAACCAACAACCTGCTGAAGATTCCAAACCTTTAATAGCTATGAGGAAGTTCAAGCTATCTCTTTAAATCTTTAATCCTTAGAAAAACATAATCTTAAGCAATACTAACTGCATGGTGAAGTGGTAAGAGCATCAGACTTGCAGTCAAGCCAGATCTAGAGTTCAACTCCTTTTAAAAAGGAACCCACTGCCATTATGCTTGGTGCTCAACACAAACAAATGGAGTGGGGAAAACAACCCAGTGAGCCACAACTGGAAAAATAGGTGTGGTCAACCAGACTTAGACCAATGGGTTAGAAACTGGGCAGTATAAAAGCTCCATCTAACCTAATCTAACCTCAGTTAATATTGTAAGAGTAATTGGGGAAACAGCTAGCTGCTAATCCAGACATTTCTAAAAAAAAGGGGAGGGGGTAACCAGTTGAAGAAAGAGGTGTGTGTGTTTGTATGGTTACTGCATGTGGTTAGACATGATCTTTCTGCTCAGAATATGTAATCCTACCTGAAAGACAGCGCCATCTTTTACTGGCTCAGCTAGAGCCTGAGGAAGCCCCTTCAATATTCTTGTTGATTAAATATTATGCTCATTTTTGCAGCTATGCTATTGTTGATGTGGTCAGAACCAGGGACAGTTTTCAATGATGGTTGGCAACTTTTTTCAGTATTCTTTGTTAAGTGCTAGGGCAAGTGGTAGTCAATCACACTTTGTTTTTTTTCCTTGAGACATCTTGTGGGCTGCAAGAAAATTATTGGTGAGTTGCATGTAGTCCACAGACCATAGGTTACCCACTCGTGGGTTAGGTGTTGAGGGCAAGCAGCTTTCAAAAGTAGGCTCAAATGCAAACAAAAGTATTAATTACTGAGGAAATATTCATCCCTATTTAATAGAAACAATCTGCATGGTTACTTCTTACCTTCTATTCATTAAACCTCACCTGCAACCATTGCACATCCAATATAGAGTCAGAGAAGACAAGCTCCCCCCCTTTGCTATTAATGAGTTCTTACAGCTTGAGTTGGTTTATGAGTTTTTCAAATGTGTAAGTTTTTTTCACTTACAAAAAAGTGGTCAACTTCATACAATTCCCATAAATCATACATACGAATAATTGTTTCATATTTGAGAAACAATTCAGTTCAGTGTTTTAAAAATTGTGAGTAGACACTTCAAATTTTACACATAGCTGTTACAAGCATCTAGGCTAGGGCCCAGTACAAAACAATTAGAATTTCAAATTTTTGCATAACTAGTGGATGTGCTGCTAATTACAAGCATTGTAATGAAGGGCCGGTAGGATAACTTCACTATGGTCACTGAGATATTGGTATCAACTCAACTTTTGCTTTTAAGTGAATACATTTTGTTTCTTGTGAGTTACTTTCAATTCTAGTCCTGTTCCATTATGCAAACATATGTTACTATGTGGTCAGAGTGATCCAGCCAGATACCAGTGACCAGCTTTAGAAGAAATCCCACCAAACTCTCCTCACTGATGTACTATGTTTGTAAAACCTTTCTGTGCTCTTAAGATTTTGCTACACAGGAGAGCAATCTATATTCAGATTTCATGGTTGCATAATGGTTGGGGCCCATGCCACTCAAATAGACAGCAAACCATGCAACCAAGCACATTCCTGTATCAGAAATTGAAAATTATTTGCTGTCATTGTTTAAATTTGTTCAATGTGAGCTACAAATGTTATGGTAAGTAAAACATTGAATGGACTTTCTTTAATTCACTTGAGTAGAAGGAATGGCAGTTTCTCTGCAATTTTTGGTTTCATTGAAAAACAATTGCTTAGGTCTTGGTATATAGTTTGAGTACTGTGAAAGATCTAGGTGAAACTTTTAACTACATTGCAATGCACTTAAGCACATCGCATCATACTTGCATATAGTTATCAAGTTTACTGTAGCTATGACATTATAAATAAGCAGGATAATGAATGATGTGTATACACTTGAGTGAAGTGTTTTACATTTTATGCATAGCCTCTAATTGTTCATTCATTTCCCAGCCACATAGGCTTTCCATTAGTATGAAACAAACACTTGACATTGAACTCTAGTGGCATCATGTATACTAGCCAACACACATTAATTAGAACCCTGCGCAACTTGCTCTGCCTCCCATTCAATGTATTAAATCAATACTGTAAAGGCCTTGACATTTAGGTGTCTCAAATTTGAATGATGGCCACAGCATTTCTTTGGGACTCAAAGCTACATTTGTGTCTTTTGGCTTCTAAACATTAAACCTCTAAAAAAAAAAAAAAGTTTCTTCTATTGAAAAGTTGAGATCCTCCAAGGTTGTTCAACTTGCTGTAACCTGTCAAGGACTTTTTGCAAGTTTCAAGGACATTTTGCCCAAAGTTGAATTTTGCTCTTTTCAAGTCCAGCTGCTGCTTCTCTTTAGAATTTTCCCCATGTGATATTTTCTTATGTTCTAATATTATAAATTCAAATCAGTTTGCTGTTCCTTCAGGCAACTCATGTCCATAAAATACAAATTTAGCAGCACATGTGACCTGCATTTTTGTTTTAATGCCCTACCTTTCTCAAATGGAGTAAAAAATTGTAGGGGATTAAAACGTTTTGAGAATAATTGTAAATGATACAAGTGAATCAAAAAGAAAGAGTGTTGAAGGAATTAATCAATTTTTTCTGCAGCTTTACAGCTTCTCTGATAATTTATAAAATTGAGATGGAGAAAAAAATTACAGATTTCTTTATAAGAAATTTTGAAGAGGGAAATTTATTAGAAGTATCTTTTCATGTAAGTACCCATATATTCCTTTTTTTTAAGATAATTTAGAACATACATTGCACTGATAAATGAAGTAAAAATCTAGGAGTAAGTTTGCATGAGTCTTAAAATTTAGCGAGAAAAACATTGCCAACTAATCATTTGGAGCCATTCTTGAAGTAGGATACCTGATTTGTCTAATCCAAATTTATAGGCCTATAGTTTTCTGAATTTTCCTACTCTTCAAAAACAATACTTGGTTCAACTAAATCAAATTTGGACTGCTTGTATATTTTCCCTCTATCATCTAAAAGTAAGTTAAATGTGACATTCATCTGGCCAATTTATGAAAAAGATTACATTACCATGTTTTATTCCTCATTCTACTTCTTGAATTTTTTTATTAGTAGTTTATTGAAGTCTATAACGATTAAAATGTATGAAAAGAATTTGATTGTTTTCTGAAAGGTAACTGTCATTGTCACCCTGTTATTCGTTGCTAATTATGCAATGAGGTTTGCAATTTACTCGGGTGGAGGGGTAGGGACATGCTGTCAGATGTGATGCCATCACGGACTTCCTATACATGGACAGAGCATACTGCACGGTACATTGTCACTACCGTCGTGTGAGAAAAAGCGCACCAAGATGGCCTTTTGCTATGGTTTTGTGTGAGAGCTTGGACTTCCTCAAGTATATCTCCATATTTTGCAAGAAAGTTGAAATATTTTTAAAATATGGCAAGGTTAAGTAAAAATCACTTCACATATTGCAGGAATATGATATTGTTTCCCATTCAAGTTAAGCTTTTGCTCAAAGTATATTACAGAGTTGTAGTCAAATCAGACGATTTATAGGTTCACAGCGGCCATCTTGGTGCTCCTTTTTTGTCCCAGTCGGTGGTGACCATGTATGGACATACATGTTACATGCTCTGTCCATGTATATAAGTCCGTGGATGCCATCCAATTTGGCTCTCAACTTAGCTGCTTAAATATAGTGCATCATGTAGGTTAAGATACCAGCATCTTGTTCCCATTCATCAGTCCCTCAGATCCTCTTCTCACTAGGAGATGCAATGTCAAAAGCCTATCTTGCCTAATGAAGCTCATGATGACATGCAATTTTCTGGATTTGCATGTGTGCTACGGCATTATCTGTCAACTGAAATGTTGCTGACAGTGTTTGTCTAATGGGAAATGCTGGACAACTTTCAGCAAAAACATTGCCTTTTTTCTATTGATGAAGAGAGCCACCGTTACTTGAAAATTTCCCCTTTTCCTTTTTGGAAAGTGTCAGCAACATTACTGCAATCATGCTTGAAAGAAGCAACTGTGGCATCATTACATGAAATAGCCCTTACTGAAATTGCCCATCACTACACAGTCTAAAACCCAACTTTTGGGCTGCAAGTATTTGATGTCCGCACTTTATACAGGTTATAGCCACTCCAACCATAATATCTATCCAAATTATGATAAAACCCAATAAGCCTTGGGCTGGTTATAAGTAAAAACCCAACTTGCTGTCCAAAGGTCAGGTTTTAGACTGTGCAGCTGCCCTCACTGACATTGCAATGTCAGTAAGGGCAGCTATTTCAGGTATGTGGACAAAGTTAACCAGTCATGGATAACGTTTGATGAGGTTTTGTGGCTCAGTTACAAAACCAATTGGATTAAGTCAGGCAGGCCACAGCATTTTATCCAGTTATGGCTCATTGGTATTTCTCCTACTCCATTTCTTATGCTGAACACCAAGCACAATGGCAGTAGGTTCTTCTTTTAATGTCTTCAGTATGACCCTGCAAGGAGTCAAACCCCAGACCTCCCAGCTACAAGTCAAATGCTGTAACAGTGTTTTGACCATATAGTTGGTCTGCTACAAATAAATAGAATTTGTTTTGAGTTTGTTAGACTGAATCTGAATGCATCCTTCATGTTGAATCAAAGATGCTTCCAATTTTGATTTCCAATATTAAGCCCACAAGCCTCACTTTTCTATTATCTGAGTGAGGTATTTTGCATTGTTGCCAACAAAGATCATTCAACATCACTGCACAAAGGAATTGACCCTTTACCGTTGTGCTCCAATCGGGGCATATTCGTGCTAATCGGGAGTGGGCGGAAAAGCGGACGTAGCTCGCCCCGCATCAGCTTCCCTAGGTTATTGACCCCGTGACCTTAAATGATTGTCCCTCTCGTTGTTGTGGCCGAATTTTTGGGCAGCTGCTACTCGCAGTTTCGAGCTCCGCGTGAAACAGTAAAGATGGGTGACAGCCATGCTCTCCGTATGGGTCAAAAAGGACCCAAACAAGGGTAAAGAGTTAAAATAAGCCTGTGGAGTGTGTTTGCTGCAAAGCTGATGCCGCTCTCTCTGCGTGTGTGCACAGACCCGTGCTGGAGATACTTTAGATTAACCCTTTACCGTTGTGTACCAATCGGGGCATATTTGTGCGAATTGAGAGTGGGCGGAAAAGCGGACGTAGCACGCCCCGCATCAGCTTCCGTAGGTTATTGACCCTCTGACCTTAAACTATTGTCCCTCTCGTTGTTGTGGCCGAATTTTCGGGCAGCTACTTGCAGTTTCGAGCTCCGTGTGAAACAAACAGTATAGATGGGTGACAGCCGCGCTCTCTGCATGGGTCCAAAAGGACTCAAACAACGGTAAAGAGTTAATTCTTGCAGGTTGCAAACAATGAGGTGGATTGGGCACAGGAATATATTAGACTAAATTCCCTCTGCATATTGAGATTGACTAGGGTTCCCTGGGGCTGAATTAAATGTTAAATGACTGGGATGTTATTGTCTGTCTGTGAGCAAATTTTGTATTTGGGCAATAAAGTGCTTATCCAGACATTTTCATGGTACCAGTTCATCATGCTCATGTATGATGATGTTTCTCCTTGAGAATGCAACATAGACATAGACACATAAAAAAAAAGTGAGGTTACAACAAAGCTGTGCTTACGAGGCATCCTGCAGTTATGCCAGAAGTCCATTCGGCTTGAAGCAGCCAGGTAGATTTTAACCAGAAGATTCTAAGTGAGAACTGTATAGGGCTCTGTCAATTGCATGTGTGCAAAAAGTCATTAGGGTTGGTACTATACTGCCCAACTCATGCTCTGTATCTACAATACTGACAGGAAAGGAGGGACTGTTCAGAAAGTTTTGCTCACAATATTTATAGTGATGGTGTGAGAGTGCTCAATGCCTCGTTTTGCATTGAGCAGGCATGACCGCATGCAAAAAGGTTGTTTGATATTTCCGTAACATTTGTTTCTGTTTCCAAAAAGTTGTGCATTTTTTTTCCATTCAACTTTGCACCAGCCAATCCTCTAGCAATTTGCTCTTCATGCATATTGGCCCGCCATCTTGAGTATGGGCTACATCAACAGGTTTCCTGCTGGCATGGCTAGAACCCATCATTGTGGCTCACATTCTTGGTCCAGGCTACGATTATCACACAGAGTGGAGTTGTGCCCCTCCTTAAGGTTCCTACTCTAATTTCCCAGTTAAACCAATGGCCACCCGTGAAAGGAAAAATTTGTTTAGTTTTGTCGGCCAGTTGGTTGTGAATATTACCATAATATGACATTTTTGTCTACTGTACTATTTATTGGATTATCCATGCTGTTGAGTTTATTGAATCAATTGTTCCTCCTGTTATTGTATACTCTGGAAGAAGGAAAATTTCAAAGCCTAAACAGTGTAATTAAACTACAGAAGTGGGATGAGTAGCAAATTCATCAATTTCACAATGGCTATATGAAACCTTTGGATGACTTGTCCCCAACATTTTTGTAGTCCAGCAGGTGCTGGGTCAGTGGGGTGGCATGCATGCACAACTAGCCCCATTCTCCTACCATCTACCAGACAAAACTGGGGCATAACCCTCAGCTCTGTCAACTAACCTACCAATGATGTATTGAGGGGGCAATTGCAACAAATCCCCATCTAATATCTATAATAGCTATAATCAAATATATGGCTTGATCCTGGTGCATTTACTTCACTCTAATCTTCCTCTATACTTCAGTGAAGTTGGTTCTCAAATGAATGATGACATAAAAGGACCTGCAGATAGACACCAAAATATAAACATTGCAAGCCTGCAGTATTCACACTTCAAGCTGTGATCACTTGTGGTTGTATAATCTGATCTTACCAGGATCAAAATCAGTAGATCAAATATGGATCTGATCTGCTTTAACCTTACAAAATTGACCTCAAGCAGTGGATCTGACCCTGGCTTTGGTCATCAGTCAGGTCTTGATATAGTGTAAATGCACCCCTAACTCACACATCAGACTTGGTAAATGCAGACTTATTCTGAGCTGTGTAACTGATGTTATGGAATATCAAATGAAACAACATAAAATGAATTTTGAACCTTTTGAGTCATATGCCATAAACCTGGTTTTCTGGGGAAGGCATGCATGGAAAAGATATCCCCCTTCCCCTAGGTTTGGAGTATGTAGTGAATCATCTCAGGTTCCTAGTGAAATATGGTGCCATCATTTGAATCAAGTTGACATACAATTGTTGCAAAAAATAAATTATTTTTACTGATAGTTTTGGGATCCTGAAGCCTGAAGAATGGACATAATGAGGAATTTTTCTCCTTTAATTGTAGGGAAAGAACAAAACTGTATTTTAGCTAGTACTCCCATTGTAACAGGGATATATTAGGGCTTCAATATTAGCCAACTGAAAGTATCAGGTACCACTCCCATACAACTACTTCTAGCTCAGCAGACAAACCTTGCTGCTGCCTTTATAACTGCTTTTCCCAAATTGAAAAACCTACTGAAGTCATTTCATCCTTCTCAGGTTGTCCTACAAAGTTAAAGATAACTTCTAATTAAGCCTTGCATAATTGTTTTTTTATTATTTAAATTCCCTGAAGTATACAGCACCTACATGTACAATGAAAATAACTTTAAAAGGTACAGCTATCTTTGTGTGCAGCAGAAGATCATTGAGATGCCTTTAACTGTGATGATATCCAGCAATCAATACTTAAAAACAAGCCATTTTCTACCTGTAGACCCCCTCTCAAGGTTAGAGTTGTGTGTCTGACAGCCAGTGATATAAATATGGCATTTTATTATTGCTTCCAGACAAAAAATTGTCCTGTAGGAAGATGTGTCAACTGTAAAGTTGCTTTTGAGAGGAAAAACAAGGTTCAAGTAGAGACACTACATTTATTGTGCTCAAGGTTATTCACCCAAACCTAGCTTCAAAAAAAATTTAAATTTTTTTTGCTTCTTTTCCTGCACCTTTTTCTTCAGACATTCAAGGACACATTTGGTCTCAGTTTACCATATGTAACCTCATTTCCTTGTTGTGCTTCTAAGACAGGGGCATTCTTTAGTCAAATTTGGCACCAGACTAGTTGTAACATGCCCTCAAGTGGCAAAACATGACGCTGAGCGGTTCTTCAACTCTTTACGCGGAATGTTCAAGGCCACTGCCAGAATAATTTGTTGCATAGCTTTGCCAGTTCAACTTTTAAATATTTGCATTTTGATCTGAGAAACATGTTTTAAACATTTGACAAGTATTATGTGAGAGAGGGATTATGCTTTACACCATCACCTGCAATCTCAAGGTCACTGTCAAAATAGGCTAGCTGTCGTAAACACGGGGTCTGCGGCTAACCTTGAATTTGAGAAGAAAAGATTGAATATCAGTGACTTGAATTAGTTTCCTAATTGTGGAAAAGTGATTATTTTCAGAGTAGTCAAATGTAGCAGCTGTCCATCTTAGAGAGTGTTGAGAGTATATGCCTCCATAAAGTTTTTGCAGTAAGAGTACCATAAGAGGTGGTGTCAACTTCTTTTTTATAGCCAAAACTTTGGTTGAAATGTCAAAAGGCACCAGACCATTCAAAGCACACCCATCATTGGTGTTTGAGCGTATTTTGTGCATGGTATATTTTGTGCATGGTGACAAATTATGCAGCCTTTGTTACATGGAGGGGATACCATAGTTGTGGACAAGGCCTACTTGTCAACCATTCCATTTTAAACAGAACTTTTTTGTTTTCAGAGCTTTAAAACACCTAAAAAACCAAAACAATCTGATATTCTTACTTTAAGTATGAAAAATGTAGTAATCCTGTTAAATAAAAAATATCCAACCAATAACAATAGAAACGTTGTTATCTATTTGAACACCTGTGTGAATTCTATCTACATCCTGAACATTTTGAGAGGAAAAGACAAGAATTTAGCCCCTTGAAGCCAACCAGTCCCCATTGAGACAAGCCCTCATGCACTTGCCATTGCTGCACCATGCGATCTGCCTGCTCAGTAGATGTTCAACATGCCGTAACATTGCCTTCTAAGAAAGAAACATAGACACCCCAGTAGATCAAAGGTGGTGTGGGTCTTGTCTGGTATCTGACTTAGTTATATGATCTGTTACCTCAAACAGTGACAGTATACTTTCATTGTGTTCACACTGCATGACAAGCAATTAACACATGCTTGACTGGCCTGTTAGCTAACCTCCAATGTTAAGTAACTTTTTGTGATATATATCTCAGTTACTGTCAAACAATTAATCAGATGTGAAACCAGACTGTCAAGTGTGTGTGAAGTGAGTTTCATTTCCTCCCTGAAGTGATAAGAGTATAGGCACAGAAGGAGGATGTAACAAAACGTAAGAAGGAACGTTTCATCATGATATTCTGAGATGAAAATGTTGGCAAACTATGCTTGGGCCTGTAAATTTGGTAATACAATATCAAACTTGTTTATTTAAATTAATACTGTACAATAGTTAGTTGCTTCAAGGCTTTCATCAAATGTTGTGCACCAGATTGTTCATAGTCTGGCTTTTAACTAATGTACATCAAACAGCTATTACATGCAATTGTAGCATACCCCATCTATTGTTGTTCACATAATATCTAGTCTGCTGCCACCATTTTTGTGGCTGTTTGCTATGGTAAATGACTTGATCTAGGGTTGTCTTCCCAGAGTTCAGTGACCTTTCCCACTCTTATTGGTGAGTGACCTTCTTGCTAGTTCTGTCTCATCCAGCAGTGTCATTGCTGTCATTCCAGGTTTACTCCTCCAAGCAGATATTTAAATTTGTTCAAATTCATGATCAAGATCCAACTGACAGTTCTTAATTACACTTCCAAGGTGTTGAGTTATTCTTCAACTGTCAGTGAGTCGTATCAGCAGATGCCGGCTCCTGGAAATGCACTGCTTCTCTGGTTTCAGCTGTCCTTGGATCAGCGTAGCCATGCAGTAGTGTGAGTGCTTCTGAGCTAGGACATTCTTTTCCGGGTCTTCCACTCTTGCCCTAAGGTAGCACTATCACAACATCATTACCATGAGCCTTCCAGAGATTTCCAACCTCAAAGTAAATGGAAAACCAAGTGCAAGCTTGATGCTTTAGATTGAGACTAAAAGGTAGTAAATTTGCAAGGAGCCATGATAATTTAAATTTAAATTGTCTTTTTGGAAGCGTAATGCATTTCCATCTATAATACCTTATGATATTCTTGGCAATTATGAAATGCATTTTGCAATTCCTTCTTTTTTTGGCTTAAATGCAAGTTGGATAAAATCTTGTCAACTGTCCTTGGATCAGAAAAATAAGTTTTTTTTTATTATTATTTTTTTTTGTTCTGATAAAGCAGATTACCTTAATTTCCTAGCTTCATTTTGGTTCAATTGACTTTTAAGCATCTGTGCAGTCTCCCAAAGTATAAAATGTTTTGGAAAGATCCCGTGATCTTTTTTTGATCACATTGATGCAGAAAAAAAAAAAACAAGTAGATTTTACCTGCAGTATAAGGTTTGTATTTTTGATGTTATGGATTAGCGCATGCTTTGTATTTCTTTGGGAAGATTGTTATTTAAAGTGAAGACTTGATCGTACAAATTGTTCAAATGATTTGTTTGAAGATTCTGTTAGAATACTGCATGCTTGTTATGTTACATTTTATGGAACCAAAATATAAAGAAATGACTATTAGAAGGTGTTTTTGTATAAATGGCAACCCCTTGATTCCATGCATGGACATGAGAAAATTTGGTCTTCATAGAAGTAATATTGTGCAAAATGCCATGCAATTTATTTGAGTAAGAAATACTACATTCATTGATCAGCATGAATGAAGGATCAATCCTTTAAAATTTTGAGATGTATTTTATGATACAAGAAATTTTTTTCAAGTTGGTCATCCAAGTTTAATTGTGAATTTGTAATGCATGCACTATGAAATCTGTTAAAGGCATGTGCACAATTAAGGTAATCCAGAATTTCATTTAAAACATAAATTATTCTAGGTTGATGTTGTTCCCTAACCTTTGAAAGAGCATGCAGAGACTTTAAATTTCCATAAGTTTAGACAATTTTTTGAAGTACTTCTAAAGAAATATATGCTATATGACAGCCCTTTCCTATTGGTTTTGTTTTAAAACCAATCACAGGTCTTGAGTTTTAGGTTTTCCAGGTGTTCTACAAATCACACATACTCCTCAGGAAATTTAGGGGATGTACAGGGAGCTAGGTATGCTGTTCTGATAACTTAAATAGATTTATCTAAGTTCCTGTAATTTTCTAGCTGAGCAAATTGTCACATATCCAATCGTACAGACACACCTCAAAATTTAAGGCTTGCAAACAACTGTGGTTTAGAATTTGTTTGATTTAACTGTAATTCATTCATATACACGAATCCGGACAGCAAGTGATGGTCTGATTTCAGTCGGCCATAACTGGGGTCCATTACCTTTAAATCTTTTGATTTCCTTGCTTACCTCTATCATGGATGGTTGTTCACTAATTTGTATCTTATCATAGATCTCCAATTTCACTTAATATGAGGGTTTGAAATTCATGTAAACAATAAATAAAGACGATTTTAGGCTGATGGACCCCACTAATGGCGGCCTAAAATCACTAAAAACAAGCGCTAATCAGATTCATCTATACATAGGGATAATCCTCAATCCTACTGGCCCATTACTTTCATCTGACCAATGTAGAAGCCCAGATAACCTCTAAAAAAGATTTCCCAATCACTTGTCTGATGTATACGACAATGCAAACTATTACCCTCCTACCTACCTGTGCTGCTTCAGCTACCATATTCACCACGCTTCACCTATAAAGACTCAATTATGACTGCATGATGTATGGGCACTGCAGCCAGTGCTATATGTGGAGAGCATAATCTGTAGTATGGGCTAAGTACCATTCTTACATTTTTGAATTGAGTAGACTAAAATCCCAAATGGTACGACACCATGTAAGGTTAATATATCTATGAAAAATATGAAGTAGTTAAGTCCCCAAATGGCAGTGTTTATTATTAACATTAGTGTCATGATCATCAAAGCCTAACTAATTAAGGTTTAAAGCTGGCATTGAAAAGCTCATATGTCTTATTTTAGGAAAGAGTTTTGTTAATATGGCGAGTCTTGACAGTCTAAGGCTAAGTTTAACATTAGCAGCTAGCTCATGTCATTCCTCCGTTTAGATAAAATGCTGAAGTCTTGAACAGGACTCAGCATTAAGTTATAGAAGCAAATGTGAGCTGGTTCCGAAGAATGCACTGCTCTACCATATAGTCAGAGTTGTAAAGCATGCTTGATGTATGTACGTAGCTGGAGCACATGCCATGCATATGATGTTAGTGGCAGTGCTGATATTAAAGTTGCTGCTGGGGGGGGGGGAGGTTACCATGTGCTTATTTCTTTTAAGTAATCTCTCAGACATGTCCCTGTTTACCCTGCTGAAGTTTAATGTGAGCATTTTTTCCCAAATCTAGTAACATTATTTAATATTGAATCCAACAGGTTGTTCATTGCTATTCAGTATTTCTTTTAAAGAACTTTTCCAATTTATTTGGTCTTTAGGGGTGATGGTTTAATACACTTCCCGTACCAATGCAGTCATTTACAATTATGTCTTTAATTGCTCTTTAGTCTTTTTAATGAAAACTGCAGTGCTTTGTATGAATGAACAAGGTGAAACAAATCCAGATGAAGTATTATTGCAAAATAATGCACTCTTAGGTTTAATGTGATGCACGGGTGCATGTCGTCCCACAGCGGGAGTGCATTTCGTTAATAACCCCAACGGTGCATTATTTTGTGATAATCCATGGTCCATCATTGTTAACCTTTAAATCCTCTAATATTTTTTTTTTCAGCTCAGTTCACTTTCCCTCTTAGGTTGAATCTTCCTTTGCACTCTTCATTTTACATACACACACCTTAGATTTTTCTTTCCTTTCTCACAGTGTTTTTTCAAAACACTGTATATAAAAATAGGAAACAAACCATTTCATTGAGGGCAGTTTTTACTTTCAACTGAAAAGCATAGGAAGGCCATATATGGTCATTCCTTGTACTTCCTGGTCAATTGTTGACGTAGGTTAGAGTTGAGCAGCATTCAACTTTCCATAGCTGTACTGTTCTTAAGTGTAAATCTATCTTTACATTGTAATATGAGCTATGTGTTTCACTATGAACTTCTATGTATAGCTTTTTAAAATCTTGACTTCCTGCATATTTTTTTTTCTAGTTTAAAATATACTGATACCTTTACTCTTAACGATTCTCTGAAATAGAAATTTCAGGTCAACATACTGCTCCAGTTTCCTGGTTCACCAACCGCTGTACACTCTGTGGTCTATTTTCAGGCCATGCTTTCACTTTCCTTGTTCTGTTTTTATAGTTTAAGTTTTTCAAAAGTTCATTATACTCAAGTGTGGCTAAGTACATTTCTATCAATGTGAAAGTTCTTCATATAAAGTTACAGAGGAAAAAATGTGCCTTCACAAAGGATAATGATTATATGATATCAGTTCATTTTTTGAAAATCTTTTTGAGTTCTCTGTTCTGGCTTTTGTATATCATACCTGAATTGAACATAATGACTACCTCCTAAAATTAAATACTTTAACTAGTACATCATGCATGCATCTTGTTTGCAATGATAAAATTGGGTTGAAATGTAAAGTTTATGATTATGGCAACCAAAATAAATGGATGGGAAAAAAAGATGGTGTATGCTACAGAACTATTTAAAAATTCAGTCTATCGAAGAAGCTGGAGAGGTCCCATGGTCCATCAATATTCTGAAATTGTGCAGATGTTATGGAATATTTAGGCCTATCATGCAAGAAAACCTTAATACACGGCTACAGAAATTCTAAACATTACAAACTAAAACAAAGCATTCAGGAAGAATAAAGAAATCAAATAATGAGTTGTAAATAAGTTTGTTCAAAAGTTACATCAGTCTGTGTGACCATAGAAACCAATGACATTCTCAGCCTACTTCAAGGATTGTCCTCTGTAAGCTTAAATTAATATCATTTCCAATGCTAATGTCAACCAAATGAATGAAAAGATGGAAAAAAAAAGTAGAGACAAGTTTTAAACAGAGTGTCATCAGTTAGTCAGTGCGATTAGATTAAACAACATGCCAACATGAATGTACATAGTGTCAACACAGTTTCAAAAATGGTTCAATTCCTTCCCTTTAGTCACCTTTTACAACAGGCTGGGACTCTATACTGTGAGCATATTCTATAACCCCTAGCCCACAGGGGGATAAACCAAGTGTCAGCAAATCAGTTTCATGAGAAAATATTTTATCAGAAAGGAAATTTATAAATTTTGCACTATCAGGCTTTATCAGACAAGTTTATTTCTTAAGGGCTTATTGAGAAAGTTGGTTCATCAACCTTGTCTTCATAGTAAGTGTACTTTTTTCTGTCCGCATATGTTTTTCAACAATTCACAACATACCGTACTTTGTCATTATTTAGCTTCTTGCACTTTGCAGCCAACTAAAAGTCATCTATGTCAAGTTACTCAGCAAGTTTAAGTATGTACAATCATTACTTTTATTTTATTTACCCAAATTCACTTTAATAATTCCTGGCTTATCATGTTTGAGTCACTGGAAATAATGTTTACCAGTTCAGTCAAAGAATGAACCTCAATTCAAAGAGACGAGAGTAATCTTGAGCCACGGATACATTGACATGAATGCAAATTTTTTGTGAGCATAATTCTTGTGGGTTCATCCCATTTGATGTACTTTTTTATGAATTCATTAAGCAAAGCTCTGGATTTTATCTTCTCAGAAAAGTAAAAGTTAATGAAAAGACAAGGAAAGATTTAGCTCTTTTAAGATCTTCCTGTATTGCATTTATCAGGATGGATTCCATATTCTAGTCCAGTGGAAAAAAATCATAAGAAAGATTTTCTTGTGTCAAAAAAGTATTTGCAGGATTTTTTAACCATGAGGAAAGGTACATTTTCTTTCACTGACTGTATAGTGTGCATGCATTCACTTCTTAAATTTATTATAGTTTGGAACTAAATTCACATTCATATATGATATGTAAATGCCATTATGATATCATTCATATATTTGAGGAAGTATTAAAGCTGGATTTTTGTCAGCTAGAGTTGGCGCAACGAGAAAAGAAAGGTCCCAACCTGAAAAGAAAGGTTAAAAAAAGGTTAAACCTGGAAAGCATTCCATGATTGGAGTGCAATTTCTCTAGCACTTTTTATGTGGAATTGATATATTGTGGATATGCAGTCACTAACATCTTGGTTTCTTTATTGGTTTAAAGGGCCAAACGTCTCACAGCAAACTACAGTTTTGGTTTGGGGGTACCGAAGTTCTCAATTGGCTCAGCTCTTTGACTGACAGCTATTTCATACAATGCAGAGTACCAAAGCTTATATTACACAGCACGAACGGTACTGAGAGTGTTTCGATTATATAAATTGAGTTTTTCTGTACTCACCTTGAAGCAATAAACTGAGATTTTATCTGAATGAGCATGAATTTCGAACAATTGTGGGTGCGGATTAAGTAAGAAGGTTAGGAGAATCGCTACTGTTTGGGGTGAGAGAACTGGGCCTTTAAGTGAATTACACAAAACACCCACTGAGATGTTGTTTACATCATTTTCACAAGATCGGCTTGAAAGGGGGAAACTTTGCTAATGTCGGTGTCGGGGAGTTACATTCCATATGGTCATACCTTGCACAAAACTGTTTGAACTGTGTGAGACGTGGACCTAAATTGTTTCAAAAGTGTTGTTACTACAGGCTTATAGTGCTTGTGTTTTTCTTAGAACCATGGCAGGATGAAATACTGTAGCTAGTCATTAAGTGTCTGCAACCAACATACCAGGAAGGACCGTTTTTTTCAGTTTACTGAAAAAGTGAGGAAAGTTTCTTCTTACTTTACTAAACACCATGCCAGCAATATTCCTACTTGGTTTATGGTATTCAACCTCAATTAAGCTTCATCACATCTTTTCCATCAGAAAGCAAGAAAGTTTACCTATAATAAAATGCTAGATATATCTATGAGCTAGGTGTATAGTACTGCAAATTCCATCACCCATCTTCTTACACAAAAGCCATAGTATAGCTCATGGTATGATGCACTGAATATTCCACTTGTACTCAAATAGGTATCATTTAAGAAGCTTATCAGAAAGCATGAAACTTGCAACTGTTTCAGTATAATCAGTCTTTTTTCTAAATTTACTCATTCTCACTAATTCATGGTTAATGTGTTATGAAAGATTTCATACATGAAAAGCAAAAAGCCTTCTGCTTCCCCCTGTCATGAAACACAAAGAATCACTTTAATTTCCATGAAGTTCGACTGAACCTTAAGAGGGGGTGGGGTGGTACCCCCTAAACACCCTAGGCTTATATTCCCATACCCCTAGTGGATTGTTAGTCCTTCAATACAGCCTCCTTGCTCCCCTTAATAAAAAAGTTCATGTTGAACTAAGCTTGAGGCCTATATGGTTGTTTTTGAAGTCTCTTAATGTATACTGAACAGGATGTGTCATGGTCAATTTTCTTATGCTAAATTGTTGTTTTTCCATATTTATATTCTAAAATTGCACATGTTTTCCCCTCAGAATCACATCACACTGGACTTTAAATCCCATTTATTCCCACCAACCAGCCCCCGGTGATTTTGTAAATGCATCCATGTAGTACCACCTGCCCTGGTGACTGCATTCATGCATGATAAATGAATACTGTATGAGACAGAAACAATTTTTCAAGAAGAGAATTTGGTCTGTATAAATCCACTCTGCTTACACTCATCCTTTGGTGTGTATAGTAATGTTAATTCCCTCATCCAGCAGCATGTCATTGCTCTCATGTTACCTACTGGGCAGTCATCCAAAAGTTCACTCAACCGCTAAATAGCTAACTGCACTTTCCTTTCAAATTTCCACTGGAAGCTGCAGAAGATATGATAATGGATCAGTCTCGGCCCTGATGGAAATAAGTCCTAATTGATTCCTTAGCTACTTCCAGAGTAATGGGATAGATCACTGTATGCAAGTGTGTTTCATCACTGGCTTATTAGTTTGACATGCTGAGACATTTCTTTCCTACATGATACAAACCTCTATGATAAGTTAGTTTCCTCTAAGCCTGAGGGAAAAATGTTTAAAAATTGGAAACAATTTCTCAGAAGATCATCTCTGCATCTTTAAGCTGAAACGTTGTGGTTATTCACTCTTTCCTTAAATGTTTTGCAAGTGACATTGACTTAATGTACATGTGGGTGCAAGTATGTATCACAGATAGTATTTAATGCTGAAACATTAGTACATACCACCCTCCTTTTCCAGTGATGGACAGGGACTCAACATCCTTACGTAGAGTGTGCATTGTTAAGAGGTCCAGTTCAAAATGCCTTCTGTTTTCTTAAAATTAATTTCTCCATGTATTTTCTGGAATACATGATGCACGCTTTTTTCTCTCTGAAAATTAATGGTTGTGAGTGCAGTTAAGACGTTATTAATATTCACATACATATCTCACCTGGATCTTATCTGTACTTGCTGGCATGAGTACACGGAAGTTTTGAGTGTGCTCAAAACTTGTTCTGGCTGAATTGCAGGAGCCAGGAAAGTGAGGGCATGTTGGGGGCAAGTTATGTCTCCCTGCTGGTAATCCGAGGGCTTTCTGTGGACAAGTTGCTGGCATTCTGCTAATACCTCTGTCATTTATGCCCACAATTAGCATGCGTAAACCTCGCGCAGTGCAGGCAATTTTCACGCGGGTGACACGTAACTGGCACGCAGGTAACCCACAGTGCCTGTAAGTATCTCTGAGCTAACACAAAACTCTCCCATTTGAGGCATGCATGCCACACAGCTAGAGAACATGCAAAACCAACGCAGGTATCACACATCCAACAGGCAAATTTCCCCTGCAGAAACTCACCAAAATCTTGACCTGCAGGTGGAAAATTTCCTGTGTGCAACAAAGTTCTTGCCTGCAACAAGACCGCGTAGTCTGGGCGGAATAGTGTGACAGGGGCTTTAGTGTCAGGCAACTGGATGAAAAGATCAAAGTAAAACTTATTTTCAACTAGTATGATTCAATTTGGTTCTCCATTTAGTCCCCTCCTACAACAGGGGGAAGTACCATGGGCATATTCTGCAATCCCCAGCCCATAGGGAGATCAAATATCATGAAAAGTACATTATTTATATTTTTCAGTTAACCCACTCCTGAACTAACCTAACTTGGGGGCAAGTAGGAGACACGGATAAAATCTGAGGGTCAGAAGCCCCTTCTCGCTCTCTGTACTACAGTCAGTGCATGAAAACTATCCAGTGAACAAGTCCATGACTTTTTAACCAGTCTTTGTGCATAAAATTTATTTCAAGTGATGTTCTTAAATGTGGAATGCGTCAAGGAGGATCCAGGCCCATAATTTAGCCAGGAAAGGCAATGGGGTATTAACTTAAGTGGTATGGCCAGAAACATTTCCAGGGGCTATATATATGTTGAAACATATGTATGAAGTCAAAGGCACTTTGAAACTGTCTAGGGGGATATGCATGCAGGACTATGCTGTCTAGGGGGGCTTTCCCAGTTGGCTGTGCATGGTATTGGGTGAAGTTAACATCTTGGAAGTGAAACTTTTAAGGAGTGATATTTTTTAAGTAAGAATCTTTTTATAAGATGTCCATTTGATTATTTGTTTTCAAAACTTAACTGAAGAGTGATCAGCATTTTGCCTGGATACTTCACTCCATGCCTGGGAAATATTTTTTGAGATTGTCAATGTTCCAAGTAAATTGAAACTGGTATAGATAAGAATAGAGATCCTAATTTGTGTGTTTAGAGAAACATGCATTATAAATTACTACCTCATAGTTTTCATAAGGTTTGTGAGGCCCTTTTCACTCCGCATTGGGTATTTTAGCACCGCCATTCATTCTGGTGAAAATTTTGAATTTTTAGCTTACCATGTACCCCATTTAAAGAAGGAAAATAGAATTTCAAGCTGTAAACCTGTATGTCCTGGACCAGCCGTACCGCATATTGGTTCCAAAATTTGTGAATGAAGAATAATGCTATTTAAATTAAGAACCATAATTTCTACGAAATATCTGCATTTAAGCTGTTAATATCAGCACAATTTATTGGTTGTGGTACAGATGAATGTTGAACATTCCATTTATATCCAAGGACTTTGCTGCACATGTGTTTCACATATATTTTTGTGTGCCTCTACAATCTGTGGTCAAGACCTCACTTATCCCATACCAGTACATGTTTGTTTCCTATGAATTTTCTACAAAGCATCCATCACAAAGTTGTTCTTGAAAGAGTTTGGTATTATACATGATAGGAAGTAAAGGGTGTGGCAAACATCACAGCTAGCAAATGATAGTAATGGAATGAACTGTAACAAATCATGCTTCTCTGAATTCAGAAACTGTGACAATATAATGTAACAGAAGCATATACTTACAGTTTCAATAACAGAAGTTATAAACATTAATAACAACTAAGTATTGAAGATCTGGTGGTGGCTGAAGGTGATACACTTTTGTACTCTAAAAACATCCTGGTCAAATTTTATCCATGATTGGTGTCACCAATTTTTCATAGATTTCTTTGTTAAAATAACCAAAAAATCCTATGGTCATTTTAACCAGAAAATGCTTGATAGCCAGTGAATTCATGCACATCTTGGCTAAAATGACCAGAAAACCCTGGTTATTTTTACTGGGAAATGTATGGAAAATTGCCAAATTGGTGACCACAATTTTGGTTATTGACCAGGATGTTTTTGAAGTAAATATTTCAGACATTTGAAACCCAGAAACAGTTTCAATTTCCACTAATTAGCATCCATTATTAAATATTGACCAGTCTGTGTTGCTCCTCATCACTGCCTATTTTTGTATGATAATTAATGTTTCTTTCCTCTGAAGGAGGTAATTATTCCAGAGTCATATAGGACTACTTGTAAAGTGTTGTTTTCTTCCAAAAATTCATATTTATTCATATATCACTTGATAATGCAGGTATGCATGCATTTATCTGTCAAATCTATCAACCAAAATTGGAAAAATCACCATGTCTGACCAGAGATACAGCTGAACCTTAAGGAAGCTTCATAGTTCTGTCAGGGAACTGATGGTTTGCAAGATTTCATCACAATTACTCTCAGTCACCCTGGAAATATGCTTGATTAAGGGACAAAATAGCTGGATTCTCATTGCAATTTGCTACCCAAAGATAGCCGAGCTGTAGCTTACCAATTCTGATTTTGATTTGTAAAAGTTGCAATAATTGCTAATCCTTATGACTCATTAAAGAATCGTGAAGTAATTTTTTCTAATCAATTCACCAACACAATTTTGTCACGTTTAAATTTTACTCATAGATAGACAGTTTCTTCAATACAGAACCAAAATTTTGTCTTAAAAAATCTGAATTTTTTTAAATGTCTGTCAGAAAAATCAATATTTTTCCAGATTTCTTCAATAAAACTCTCATTTCCATTTTTACACAATGCAAGGGAACAACTATCTCTTTCCCAACTTTCTAGGAGATTCACCATCTCTTTCAGACCTTCAGGTAGTAACTGACCCACCCATAATTAAGCTTGGCCCCCTTGTTGGGCAAATCATCCCACCACTAGTACTGCCATCAAAATTGTAAACTCACTGTCATTATGTTATGATTCCATACATAATTAAACTGACTTTTTATCAAGCTACAGGAACTTAGCTCCCATATGTTGAGCCTTTAGTTGCTAGGGGCCAGTTAGTAGATACACTCAATCATAAAAAATTCATGAGATATTTTGAAAAGACAGACAATATCTTTTCCCCATCTTTATTCGTGGCTATAATACGTGCCTAGCATGATCATTCACAAAACTGATTCTTTCTCATATTTATGAGCAGTTTAATGGTTGGAATTGGAATCACCTTTAGCTGTATGTACTTCAGTATATCATACGTTATAAAGGTAGCTTGAATCTAGTGCAGCCGGAATGAACCATAGATCGAAAGTTCAAGAACCTTACGAGTCAAAGTAGACCATAAAGAGCCTCCAGTAATACTAGCTGGTTGAAAACTCATTTAGCTGGCTGATTGCAATAGGTGTGTTGGCATATGTTCCTTTTTACCCTGCAGTCTCAATATCAGTCTTTCAATCTTTATTTGCACCATGCATATTCTGAAACATTGCCAAGGAAATAAAGGTGATCTTTCTCACTGTATCATGTGTACTTAATACAATGCCATATGTGTCAGAGAAGTTATTAGAGGTAAAGAAAAATAAAAAAAAATTAACAATGATCCCAGCCAAATGTTGACTTTGTTTTCTCAGGTATCATATCTGCTGTGTAAAAGACACTGTCATTTGCCAAGATCAATTGTGTTGTAAACCATCTGTACATTAAACGAGGAAAGTGAGAGCCAACTAATTAGTTCAAGCCGAGAAGGTTGTTGACCTTAGAATGTAAAATACAACCTTAGGGAAGTTTGAGAGGCTGAGCACCATGCGGGAGAAAAATAGGACATGAATCTGACTTAAGAATGATGATTTGTTATGCCATGGGAGACATTCATAAACAAAATTGTGGTTGGGAAAAGCCTGAACATGAGAAAAGTAAAGATAGCAAAAGATACTCTTATGGATAAAAGACATGCAGAAAATAAAAGCATCTCTCCTTCTCTTAATTTGTGATGTTTTGAGCAAAAAGTGAGCTCTCCGGAGTAGAAAGAGATGACTCTTGCTTTACTTTATGCCTTGTTCTCAAATTTATGTTCCTTTTATTCACTCCATATCATACTAAACTTATTAAGAGCTACTAAGTATTTGCTCAGTATGTAGACTTGTTGTCTAAGATGTAGTGAAAATTGGGAAATGCATTGATTAAGACCTGAGTCAGTTTGAATTTTGTGATCTCTTAACTTAGATTCATTTCCATATGCTGAGCACTGTTTTAAAGCATTGAAAAGAGTTATTGACTCTTGGTGAAATCCTCAAAAATTTATCTAAACCTAGGTAGCATAAGGCCATGAAAGATAAAAACATAGACTATATTCTGCTGTTGCTTTGAGAATTGTTAAAATTATTAATGTAATTTGAAACAGTCTATGTTGCACAAAAATTGTAATGCCCTTCTTGTGCAGATCATGTCATTTGCTTTTTTTCTCTTTAGGTATAAAAAATTTTGTACATTAACGTGGAAATTTTTTCAGTTGACTGAGTATGAAGCTGAACCATGTCTTAGCCAAGGAATGTGCCTTGAAGTTGGGAGTTTAACTGACCATTTGTATTTATTTTGTAAGCTTTCAATTGATGTCAGTAAATGTTTGAAATATATTGACATGGACACTCATGATAATCATGTTGAATTTCCCTGCTTATAGAAACTGTGTCCATACCTTTTTGCTTCAGTGAACGAAGGTCAACAAAAACCAGATAAGAAGTTACCCTAGTGCTTGCCTTTCACACCCTGCAAATAGTGGCACATCTGGACCGTATCATTCCACCTTTGTTAAAATCTTCTGCTAGTTCTCTCTTATCGAACTTGTGGTTCCTTGTAGCATGCTTGAATTAGTTAAGCAGGAAGTCTGGTAAAATTTAATTACCCCACCAAACCTCCCTTTTGGTGGGGACTCGGGTGAAATATCTAATAGGGTACGAAATTGTCACTATGCAGATACTTGAATGATTGAACAATCCAGGTACCAAAAATTATTTCGAGAATATTATTTATGCATTGCATTGACATCATGTGACATCATTTTCCAGGCCTGGGTTAAAATTGAAGTTCCCCCTTCCAATATGGCAGACTTCTGTGTGCAATATACCCGTAGATTACCATAATCAGCTGTCTCTATTTGTGTCGTACATTGTAACACTGACACAGTACCTCACTGTGGGCATGATTTGTGTGCAGTGACATCACATGCTATATAAGCACATGCATACCGTATTTACTCTATTAAACGCCCCGGGGGCGTGAAATTTTCGTTAAAGGGGGCGTTTATTGGAGTCAAATTTACGTGACTTTTCTCTATGCAAGTGCCTCACAACTTGTTTCTTATCTGAGCCCTTTTGATAAACTACTATGGCGTATTTGCCCATTTGGTTGTCAGCTTCACAATCAGCTGTGAGCTCCTCCCCAATAATCGGTAACCAAACTTTCCTATAAATATGGTAGCCACGAACAACGCTGTGAATTTTGCAAGTGTGATCAACTTTCGCCGACATCTTGATATGTAACGTTACACACAGAAGTGACTTTTTTAGGAGCCCGCGGCATGTATGCATGCATGCTGTGCACAGTATACAGCCAGGCCTCACGTTACTATACTGACCGGCCAGCTATACGCACGTACATACGGTAATAGCATAATAGTTACCGTGAGTAGTACCATTAGCAGTACATACGCGTTCACCGCATTTCACTGTTAAACAGTTTTCCTGTGGTGAATTTGGATTTTCATGTTAGGCTGTTCGGAGAGGCTAGCGAATATTTTTATACCTACGGTATGTACAGTACCACTTTCGAACTGCAAAAAAGAAGCAGCACAGGTTCGCGATATGTGATAGCTTGATGGATATCAACAGAAATAAGTTGTAGAAACATGCCTTGGATATGGGACTTTAGGAGATTTTGTGGCTTCAAGGTAGGACTATTTCATTTTCCTTTTACCATATTGTCTTTGGAATTGACAATTTCAGTTTATGCAATGTGACGAAAAAGTTGGGGGGCGTTTATTAGAGAGGGGGCGTTTAAGAGAGTAAATACGGTAAGCTCTATTATCATAGAATATTCTAAAATTGGAGTATCTTATCGCTTTACAATAGGGCATGCTTAAAAGTTCTTCATTGCTTTACCTCTAGTTCTCATTCAATTGAAAAAAACAAAAAAACAAAAAAAATACACCTCCTCCATTGCACAACTAACATGTAGCAGACACATACCCTGCTTTAAAATGATATTGCTCAAGACCATATTAAGGCTGGTGTGTCCTTTTTCTACCCATACTGTCAATGCCTATTTGAGTAGGATCTTAGATGGAGGAGGGGGGAGGGGCATGGAAGAGATTACTTATGTCTAGTATGAATATTTTCTAGTGGTAAGGTGACACTAACCAAGCTTGGTTGGCCTAGTGGTTAGAGCATCCGCCTTCCAGCTGGGAGTCCAGGGTTCAAATCCTGGTCAGTGCAATTAAAAAATGGGATCTGTTGCCTTCTTGCTTGGTGTTCAGCATAAGAGATGGGAGCACGGTAATAATTTCATATGGAGTGTTAAAACCATGAGCACCGAATTGGCAGCCAGGTTTGTATGGTCCCCAGGACCTGAGAATGAGTTATGGAATGGACAGATTGTGAAAGATTTATGTACAGCGCCTTGATCACTATGGATATGTGTGCTGAATAAATCCCAGGTATTATTATTAATTGCTGCTTTCGTGTATTAATACCACCTGTATGTGGCAAAGAATGAAATAATGTTCCAATCATATGAAGTCTGAAGTGAAGTGATTTTTATGCATTACAAAATGACATAGGCCGTAAAGTTTCGATTGTTATGAATGAACAAAGTGATTTCCACTGATGCCCAAACTCCTTTAGTTCACATTTGCATATCCATGCATGCACTCACTTAGTGAAGAAAATTGAGTACATAGTGGAGCTAACATGGTAGTTCTGTACTTAGGTAATTTCATAGTGGCACTATAATAGTTGGCCAAGTAACTTCATAGCCAAGTTGACAGTATTCTTTCACTTGGCTATAACCTAAGGAAACTTAAGTATACCTGTATGTTCAATTGGAAGGTCTTTGCCCCTGTTCAGTTTGCGTTAAACAACTCCCTATGCACTTGCAAAACAAAACCTCCCTTAGGGTCGAACAACAAACCTTTATGAACAAAGGTTAACTTGGGGATAGGAAAATAAAATCCTGTATAGCCCCCTCAGGTAAATCTCTTCAGCTCTTGTATTTTGCTTTGTTTTGATATTGCCATAGCAACTGCATACATTGGCACAATTTTGGATTCCTCAGTGCTGGGTACGTGATCTACTTGTTTTCAGCCCTAGCATGGCAGAGCGCTGTCTAGTGCTTGAAACCATTTTACCTTGTTTGCACAACACTTTGATGGCGGGCTTTTAAGTTGTATGAAAATCAATTGCCATCATCATTTGGGAAAAGCCAGGCAGGTTACTAGTACTTTATGCATTAAGAGTTGACCAGTATAAGGAGAGAAAAATTAGGACAGCCAAGGTCATATCTTGAGGTATTTATATGAAATTTGTTAGTAGGCATCAGGTTTGTTTTCCTGGATGCATGGAAGTAATTTGACACAACAATAAATTAGACTGGGACTTATTTTCAGTACTCCTTTTGCACAAATGACATGGGTTGTAGAGTACAGGTCATAAGGAAATTTAAAAAATCAAAATTAGGTCATGAAAATTTCAACAAACTCTGGCTTAAAAAGAAATGCTCTCTTCCATCAAACTACTTTGGTTTATTTCATTCATTATTTACTTATAGCTTGCCCTGATTTTTTCCAAGTTTAGTTTGTAAGTTGAAGAGATGTTGCTCTCAGATTTCCTAAAACTGAAATTTATGGTAGTCAGGATTAAAGGCTAAGAACAAAAGATTATTGTCAAGTTACTGTACAACATAATTCAATCAGTGGTTATTTTCCATGTCTTGAGGAAGTTGAATTATGCATAACAACAATGCAGTATGTCTAGTATATTGAAAAGAACAGTTCAAAACTTTTTCCAAAGGTAGCATCATTTTGCATCTAGGCCACCATTTAACTTAGTAAAATTTTTCAAGGGAGGGGAGGGGGTTGTTTTTGGAAGAGATGCCTCCCAACCTTCCACACATGCTGGGACCCTACTTACACAAAAGTCATATTTGGTACACATATAGGCCTACTGTACTTTGGAAGCTCATGTGACACAAGGAATATATTCCTTTGTATTCAGAAAGGCGCAAATTAATTAAGCAGCTTATAATCAGAAATCAACGAAGGGAGACCAACCATTCTATAGTTTTGTGCTTCTCTTCACCAGTGTAATGTTCATTCATAGTTTCTGATCCTCTTTATTTTTGGCAGCACTCTTGTGCACCTATATACTGTACTTCTACACTTTACAGTGTACTTTAACTAGCTTTTCATTGCCAGTTGTATTCTGAGGATGGTCGAGGTCCGAACAAAAGTTTTAAAGAATATATACCGGAGAAATATGGAAAAGGAAAAATGAATGTCTTCATTCTTTCTGTCTTCCTTATGGTAAACTTAAGAGGTGGCATGCCTACAACTTACAAGAATTAATCAAAACCTACAGTATATCAGAAAGGGCTCTATCTGAGGTCAACCAGATTCTTTGGAATTTAAACTTATCTTATCACTTTTTTGAAACAGGTAGAATCACTTTAACAGTATTCATGTGATTTTCAAACTTGAGTTACAAAGTTGTTATCTTCATATGTTATCATATTTTGTTGTACTGCATAGCAAATGTACTTTTGGTGATGTGAGTGAACTGAATTTACAGTGTCCCAGCTATAGTCTTCTTTAAAATGTTTAAAAGGAATTTGAACTCAACCAAAATCCACATCATATGAGATCTGGCTAATATATTTTCACACTTGCCAGAATAGTTAGTTTTAACTTCAGATTTTTATCTTTTAATGTTTTTTTCATTTGTTTTTTTTTAAGTTGGGTTGACTAATAAATGGTGGTATGGCTATCTACATCTTTGAAAAAAGTCTCCACATGAAACAAGTATAGGCCTATATGGATATACCTTTAGGGTCTTTAGCATCTTGCCATGGGGAACTTTCACTTTTCTCCTGTTAGAAATTTCTACTGCTCAATAGCATTGAACTTTCACCTATGGCAAACCCCCCCCCCCTTTTCCCATGTGACTGCTGCGGTAACATCAGCCAGAGATCTTTGCAGATATTTCAAGTCATCAGTTCAGGGAGTTTATAAACAGGAATTATGTATTTGTTTCTCAATCATAGCAATTACCCACCAATCTTTCCCATCAAGCCTCAGGTCAATCTACTAGCTCTTTCTCTCCCTCCCTGTCAGGGAATAAATATTTCATATTTGTAGGGTTGGTTTACCCAGGTCAAGGAGATCTAAGTTTAAAAACGTGATATACCCTCTTTGTGTACGTGATACTACTAACTAACAGGTCAGACATAGGTTTTGTGTTTGTCAAGTTCAGGACTGTCATAATTATTTGTGGATGGTAGCTAGGTGATTGATGAGTGCTTGGTAGAATTAGACTCTACAGGGATTTATATTGAGTTTGCATATAAATGGATGGGTCTGAGGCGATGATAGAGGGCTTACCATGCATTGTACTGTTAGTCTTGCTCTGGATATGTGCTATACTTTTAAGGTTGTGTTGACATAAATACTGTACCATAATGTACTGGATTTTTTGGGAAAGGGTCAAAGGTGAGGTTGAACCTGTACCGTCGCAGCAGTTATCCGCTGCTGAGACATGCAGGATTTATTAGCTCGTGTATTATTTACAATGCAATCCATGTAAGTGCACAGACTTGCCACAAGTTTAACATAACACAACATAACAGGTTGAAGGGCAAAGGAGGGCCAAGGCCCCATAAGATGCCCTGAAGACCAAGCCCTAATCAAAAGTCAAACCACCAAAGCTTGACTACAGCCCCAAACAATCAGATTCTACCACAGCCATGGAAAAACCTGTCAATGTTAACCTTAAAGCAGTGAACTGAGGGGGAGTTAACTACCCAATCAGGTAGACAATTCCACTCGTTGACAACTCTATGGGAGAAACTAAACTTCCTAATGTCAAGCCTTGCAAAAGGCTTTTCAAGCTTTTTACAATGCCCACGCACCCGAGAATTACCTTGAACCCTTAAATAACTACAAGTCAGAAGGGGATTTCTTTCGCAAAGGAACTTGAAAACCTGGAGCATGTCTCCCCTAATCCTTCTCAGCTCCAA
Organism: Holothuria scabra; assembly: GCA_037179385.1. Lineage (NCBI taxonomy): Eukaryota > Metazoa > Echinodermata > Holothuroidea > Aspidochirotida > Holothuriidae > Holothuria > Holothuria scabra. The sequence goes on from CM074193.1 coordinate 2,438,994, forward strand.
GGTGGTAAGCCCAAGATGTTTAAGCCTAGCATGATAGGGCAAATTTCTCACCTCAGGAATGAGGCGAGTGGCTCTCCTCTGAACCTGCTCTAAAACAAACTTGTCCTTTTCATAGAAGGGACTCCAAGCCTGAGCTGCATAGTCAAGATGGGGTCTTACCAACTGCTTATACAAATTAAGTACAATATCCTTACTAAAATTGATGAAATTCCTCTTGATCAATCCAAGCACTCTATTAGCCTTTACAGCAGTGGCTGCACACTGCTTTGATGACTTTAAGTCCCCAGTAATTACAACACCCAGATCTTTCTCAGAGGTGACATTACTTAAAACACAACCATTCATGTTATAATCATAGCTAAAACTTTTGGGACCAAAATGTTCGGACACTCATGTGGAATGGTGGTAATGGTACATTGGACTTTGTGACCAACTCAGAAGTGTCTGATTTTGGGATTTGTCTATTATTTAAAGGGCTTATCCTCTTACCCCAAACTGCAATTTTTATAGTCGTTCACCAAAAATCTCAATTGGCACAGCTCTGATTGACAGCTAGTTCAAAGAATGCAGAGTACCAAATGCTTGTATTACACAGTATGTTCCCTACTAAGAGTGTTTTTATAAGACATAATTGGGGTCTTGTATGCTCACCCTGAAGCAATAAACTGAGATTGTGTCTGGATGAGGATGTAACTTAGACAGCTGTGGGAGGGGCTTAGTAAGAAGATAAGGCCAGTTGGTACAGTTTGGGGTGAGAGAATAAAAATGCCTTTAACATGCTGGAGTCCAGGCTTATTTAACAGTGTGGTAAGGAGAGTCATGCATGTGTAAAGAAACATGAATTTAGAACTGCCATGAATATGGCTCATTCATTGTCTGCTTCAAGGTGGAAAATTACAAAAACATGTTCTGCTTGAAAATTAAATTTGATTGGGCAGTATGGAGTTAGTGTGTTGATCTAGTATGCCTATGTATTACTAAATATTGTCTTCTCAATTTGGTTAAACAGGAAGTAGTTGGCAACATGTATACCCTCATTGCCCCTTTGAAATCCAGAATCTGGACAAGATTGGACTATTGTGGCTAAAAATTTGCTCTTGTAGAAGAATGCATTTCCCCCTCCTCCATACTTTTGACCTCTGAACAAGGTTGTTTTGACTCCTGTCCTTTTTTCTGTAAAAGAGAATGGCCACTTCCATTATGTCTTCAGACTAGGCTTCCTTTTTTGAGGACTGTTAACCATTTACACAAATGTGTTTCAGATGCTTCATCTGTAGAAACTAATCATCCCAGCTGCGATATAATCTTTTACCTACAGGGAGATTAAGGTGCATATTAAATGACATATCACAAGGTGATGTTACATACCTAACCATCATGTGGAGTGCAAATTTGCATGAGGACTGAATAATCAAATCTCTTGAAAAGTTAAATATTCCCTCTCATCCCACCGTATTGAGAGCATTCATTACCTTTTTTATCATCTTGGATTGGCATCATCTTTTTTAAAATTAAAGGCTGATAAATTCAACAAAAAGGTGAATGTTGCAGAAAACAAACTGGGATTGTCAATTATAAGGTGACATTGATAGGTATTGTAGTCTCAGTTTGAAGATTTTATGATTTATGGTTGTCCGCTACCTCTCACAGGTGCCATAATTTTACTTTGAAATTATCATCTTTTTTTTTTTTCTTAAATATATATTGGCCAGCTAGCATTTGGAACTGGAAAAATACAGTTTGCACTTTCAACTTCTGTCAGTACGGACTAACCTCATGATGCTCTGTCTATTAAAGTTGACAAGAACAGGTTTTGGGACTTTGAAATACAGTATATGAGCCTGTATGGCAAAGATCTACACACCTGAACTTCCAATTTACAGACTGCTTGGAAGTAGCATAATTATAGCCACTGCTATTAGGTGCAAGAGAGAACCACAGGGTAACAGTAAGAAAATAGTGTTATATCTTGACAGTGGATTTTTAATATTTTTTTTTACACTAATTAACCTTTCAGCTTTTAGTAAGTGGTACTATTAGCAGGAAGTCTTCCAATGATGGTTGTTGAGAATCCCACTTTGCTGATTTCATTTAAAAAAAAAATATATAGCCTTTCTACTCTCACTGTCTTATGTGGAAAATGTTTTAGTTCACACCTTATATTTTTACAGATATGGATGCAGTTTTGTGAAGTTGTGCATTGCTTTGGCGCTTCCCCTCCTCTTCAATACAGCACACATCATGTTTCAATAAACAATGTTTCTCTACAGTGTATTTTTTCACCTACCCATCAGTTGTCACAAATTCAAAGTGAGTAATGTCTGCCCTTCTACTGAGAGACCTCAAGCATAATTCATAAACTCCCTGTCTATAGCCTCCAAATCTATGTTCTGACTGCCGAGGTTATTTTAGCTTGGCCTGTGTCACATTTAAGACCTCATGACATAGCTTTTGTTTTACCCAGTTGTAATCCCCAAGATTCCAGCGGGGAATTCCTGAAGGCCACAAAGCTTCCCAGCTAAATCCTCAACAAGCATGGAGGGCAAGGTCAATATCTTTCAGAATTGTAAGTTGAAACCTCAAGTTGAAGGTCAGTACTACAAAATCTGCATAGCCTACAGTATTCCCAGATATTGTCCCAGGCCAAGGATAAAAGTACCAAAGGGAGAATCTATCTATAGATAAAATCTTAACTTCCAGGAGATTTACAAGGACTTTACTCCCTAGTTTGTTTCTGTGCTGTAGGTATATATAAAGAAGGCTCCAAGAAAGTTTTGTCAACTCTGGAGATATCCCTGATAAGATTCAAATTGTGTTATAGTTAAACTACTTAAAAAGTACAGTAACTAATTTTATTTTGGCTATTTTGAAGACAGATTCAAAAAAGCATGTCATTCAGTCTGTATGATATAATATATTAATGATTGGGTTACAGTTTGATAGGAAAAGTGGGTCCATGCAGGAAGCTAACAGTAATACATGTTGTTTTTTTTTTAATTTTCCTAGCACATGATGAAACGTTGATCCTTTTTTTTTTTTTACATCCTCCTTATCTGCCTGATTACCTCTAACCACATCAGGAAGGAAATGAAGCTCACTTTCTGTGCACACCTAACATAGTCAGGTTTCACATGTGATTAACTAATTGACAGTAACTTATATATATATATTAAAATACACAAAAGATATGTAACATTTGGGGTTACTAGCTATAACAGGCCAGTCAAGCATGTGTTCATGGCTTTTCATCCAGTGTGAACACAATGACAGCGGAGCTCATTTGAGGACACAGATCATGTAGGAAACTCAGATACCAGTTACACCCCACATTGCCTTTGATCTACTGGGGTGTCTTTGTTGTTGCTTTCTCAAGAAGCAATATGTCACAGCATGCACTTCTCTTCCAGCTGGTATTTAACATTCTGCATGACATGGTGGATTTATTTTCTGCTGCTATATACATAGATTCAAAGCCATTTAATTGCAGTAGTTCAAATGTTAGAGACAAAGAGAGTTTATTTTAGTGACTGATGACAGAATGGTGGAAATAGCCATCCTCCAAAGAGAAGAATAAAACTGTGTCTAGTGCACTTCCTTGTAAGAGCTACGGTAGCCAAACCATCATAATGTTGTGTGTGAGAATATAGCAACACAACTGACCAACCAGAGTGTATGATTATTATTTCAATTAAATTTAGCTAAGGTGCAGACTCAGTTCTTTTGGAGGTGTTCATACCTAGCTGTTGAACCTCCAGCTGATTCAAGTGTACAAGTTAATCGTTTCAAGAAAATTCTACATTTTTAATTCATTCTGTCCAAGTAAAACAGCAGATGGCTATATACCTGAATAGAACATACCAGAAATCAAGCAAACAGCCCAATTCCTGCAAGGCAGCTCTATTAACTTTGTTTGCTTCAGTCTCAGAATGTAACACTGTGCTCCTGTCCCAGGATGAAATGTTGAAGTCTCAGTGGGGGCTTGTTTTGACTAATTAGAGAGCTTAACTATGAGAAAATCTTGCTGCCTGTTTCAGTGGCCTTTAATTACTTTCAATCACGCCGCGTCCTGCCTTTGGAATTCGCTTCTGCTGAAGCTCAGGTCTTTAGATTCTCTTGACCAGTTTAAACAGTCCCTCAAAACCTTCCTTTTCTCTCAATGTTTCTAACTTCTCTACTTTTTCGGCATCTGTAAAGGGCATTGAGCATTGTTTTTCTCTGGATTCTGCGTTGTATAAGACTTATTATTAATGCAGTTGGTGCCACCTATGCTTTACACTCTTGATGGGCAAGTTTGGGTCCCATGTAACTCTTCCTGTAAGGATGTCATTATTAATGCACCATCAAATTTGTGGTTTTTCCTTTCCTTTGAAGGACGAGGGGGATTGGTCCAGGTCCTTTGTGATGGTGGTTGTTTAAGGCCAGCTATTAAAACTATGTTCAGCCTTTCATGGGCATGTGTTGGTGTCAGCTTTTCTTCTATGAATACCTGTATGATGCAGCTTCTGATATGATGGTCTTCAAAGTTATAACATATATGTGATGTTTCCTATTTCTTTTTCCTGTGGTTCCGGAAGGGGGGGGGGGGTTTCACATGGGTACAGTATTGGTCATGGCTGTTAGTTTGCTTTAGAAGTGCTATTAAAATAACCTTGATCTTTCAGAAAATAATAATTGTAATAATTATACAGGCTGGGATCCAGGGGGCTGTTATGGCTTCAGTCCACTTTTTTTTGCCGCATTAACAATAAAACATAGGGAAAATTAGCAACTGGTGCAACTCCCTCATACCTCTGATTCCTCTTAGGTCAGCCTACCCCCCCCCCCCCCTTTTGGAATGTCGAATCTGCACCTGTTATGTGTGTGAAATGTATTATTTGTGTTATTTGTATTCCTCCACAATGAATGGAGTAGAGAGAGAGAGGTTCTCATTCAAGGAAGTACCTTTATAGGCATGTTCAACTTTCCCCAGGCTAGCTTTCTTGATGCAACCGTACACGCAAACTTCTTGTTGTTTGTATGCATTCATGAATGCCAGTCTAGAGCAGGACCACTCAGTGTTTGCCCTTTGGAGGGCGTTCTTGTCCATTTGGACGTTAAGCTCCTTAAGGGAGCAGAACTCCTCCGGGAGTAATCGTTTGGTTTTCGTCCCTTGGCTCTTCGCCAGAGAGTCGTGGGGACTTTTAGAAAAAAGTTGTTTGTATGCATTCAGTATAAATTTCTTTCTGTAAATTCAAGTATGTCAAATTAGATGTGGCCCGCATTGCCTGGCCTACTCCTTCATCTCTAGAGTTGTTTTCTAAATAGGTATGTTACAAATATCAATGAGCTGTTTTCACGTAAGTGTGGAATCAGGTAGATGAGGCATAGAAGCCAACACATATACATGGGGAGGGGGAGGGGAGTATACACCTTTCCCATACCAAAAAATTGCAATGTAACTGCATATATTTACACTGAAGGATTAAGAAAAATATTACCCAGATAAACTACAAAAGCTGCACCTTCCTAACTAAATTCTATCAAAATAGAAAATCTTGCACCATTTTGCATGTAAGCTCCTCTGAGAAGTCAAGTAATATCCAGTGGGAATGGAAATATCCTCTGTCCCTTGACCTTCCTCCCCCACTGACCCCCAACTATAGTGGTCACTCTGACCACAGACTTTCATGGGAGAGTTATACTTCCTTAAATCAAAGAATCTACTACAGTCTGTACTGGACCATTTTAAGTTTGCTACTTAAGTGCTGAACTTCTTCTTGGTATTTGAAACATTGATTTAGCGTCACATCTGATACTTTTTCAATATTTTTAAAATTTAAATGGAAGGTTAGTGGTATACACAGGCATTACAAACAGCTCTTTAAAGGTCAAGAGAAGTCTCATCAAACTCATTTTGAAACAACAGCTGAACCTTACAAATTTCTTCTTGTTTTATCTCTTCAAAATATCTTTTGTAATATTTTAGGGCTTGAATATTACATATATTCAAGGTAAACCAAGCAGAAGGTTACTCCAAATAAATTTAATGTTTAAGGAGAAATGTTATCATCACATGACTCCCAAGAGCCAATCACAAAAAAAGGACAGTTTATTACTATACTCTGTTAATGTCATAGGTTTCACTCGATTTAAATTTTTTTTTTTTATTATGGAAGCATGTATTTGTTTGCAGTGACTTAAGGGCCAGGATGAAGAAAGTTGGGGACAAAAACCATGCCTTGAAACACTATTGCAGATATAAGCCTACCATTATGTTTTCTTGGAATTCATCATGACTATTAATTGTACCATGAGTCAACGTAATTGCCAAAATTAACATTCTAAAACATTTTTAAAGTACTTGCAAGAGATACCACTCAGTTTAGTTTAAATAAGATTTGAGTTGATGACTGTATCCATCAAAATGTGTGTGGTTTTTTGAGATTGCCTGCAACTGCACTTTACCTCCAGGACTAATTGCTTTCACATTCCGGCTTGCTCAAAGTATCTATTTCAATTATGTCCAGTTGTTTTTAAACTTTGACCAATTGCCCTTTATTTGGCTTGCTGGCAAATTGAAGATTACATTTGTATGGCAAACCTGAGGGATTGCCTTATCATTAGTACTTCATAGTCTTGGTCTCTATACCCCTCAAAACTTAGTTTTACCTCATGTTTGCAATAAGTCAAAACCACCGGTTAACCCTCTGTTTAGCTGTGTTCCCACATACCCAGAGTTTGGTTGATTGGGTAGTGCTGCCATAGAAAGAAATGTAATATTTCATATAAAGATGTTAGAAAATGCCTTTCGTCAACACTATACCTTGACTGAATACTGCAAACACTGTGCTTAAAACAACAGGACCCTGGGATTTGAGCTGGATCGAAATTTAAACACCGACCCCAAGTTAACCAAGTTCCCACGTTACTCGAGCATGAGGTAACAGGGCGGTGTATGTTAGACCACAGTCCAAAAAGAGGTTGAGGAAAATGTGAAAGACAGTTTCAGTGATCATGCACAAGCATTTGATAAGTAGGTTTGTGGTGATAACTATTTTAGGATTTTGTGATTTCTATCCAGGATTCCAAATATATACAGTCATAAATTTGAAAATGGAAAGTAGGAAAATGCATTGTCATGGTATTTTCTTTATGATTTGCACAAGATACTTAAACAGAGAATAGGATGGGGTGTCACTCTAGTACATATTGATCACCTGGTGCCCTGGGACCTAAGTTGACATATGCACTTCCCAGTGACAGACAGTGCTTCCTTTCTCTAGTAGAATATACTATAGAGTAAGATGGACAAAAAATTGCTTCTTGAAAAGTGGTAACATTGGAATTCATCCAACTCAGTTTTATGATGGTCTCAACTTTGCAAGTGTTTGTAGGCTGGCATAGTGTTAAGTGATCTATTAAAGAAACACTGAATTATTGACCCTTTTTGTAGCAGCACCATGTGAGTGTTACACGCCACGCTACATGTCAGAACATCACCCTAAGACCTGCAGTACTTGATAAGGCTGATTTACACTCAATGTCCACTTGTCACTACAAGGTTAATATGACAGTTGTTGCCATCTAGTCAATTACCACTTCATATTGCCAGAAGCTAAAAACCAAACCTCACAGCACCCGGACAGGTTTACAAAACAAGACCACAAACACTCCCCAGAATACCAGAATGAATCCCGCCACCAGCAAGGCCATTCCAGCACGCATACCGCTTCTTCGAGTCTGTTACAACCAACAACACAAACTGAACTCAAACCAACAAAGATTCAAAGGCAACAAACTGGCGCGAAGGCAAAAAACACGTCCAAAGGCAAACAAACTCATCTGAAGGCAACCACAGCATAGGGGGACATGGGGGAGGGGCCACTAGTATCATTTAAATCACCATTTACAGATTATCTACAGCATGTACAACTACTTACAAGTAACAAAAACAAAACTTCCCAAAGAGATCGAACAAGCCCAGCTGGGGATCACGAACGTTCACCCTCTTCAGGATCACAAAATGGCACTGAACTGGGCCAGTAAATACAGAGGCACCTTGCCAAAGGGTGCCCGGCAAAGGCAGTTGTGGCAAAGGGTAACCTCATTATCCCAAGCTTAAACAAGCTCCACATCTGATGCAGTTTTAAGTCCTACCAAGGACTATGATTCTTGTATGTTACAACACTCCACAATTCCAAAACATGAAAGTCTATTTCGCTCCTCCCTACCTCCTATTGACCTATGTATATCGTTATTGCCTGCAATAACCGTCTGGCAAAAACCTAATAACACCGTGGTAACCCCTACCTAATGAGGGCGCGCTATACCCTAGCTACTTCCTTCTTCGTTTTTGCCTTCTTCGTGTTTACACGTGTGGGAAAATCGTCTGGTAAAATTCCACTATTTTTTACGTGCAATCTTCGTGATTCTGACCAATCCTTTTTGTCTACGCCGTGGACTGCTCCTTGACGCCTTCTACCGAAACCATGAGTATCCTTTTTCTTTCAGGCCTTGTTTTTTCGGGGTTTTTTACTCTTAGCTTAAGTATCGAGCATTTTCGCCTTGCGCGATCCTCTCGTCTATGTAACTTTGTACAGGGAGCGGTCTCGCGCCGCCATTTTGTTCTCGGCGCGGGCTCCGGGAATTGCGCGGTCCGTGGTGGACCTTCCCCCTCCCCCTCCTCTCCTCCCGTCCGTGTAGGTTGTCGTACGGGTTTCGGGGGTTTTTCGTCGGCGGGCCGCCTTCCTATATATCTTTTTTTTTAGGTCCTTAGCCGGTCCCCGCCCTCTCGTCTCCCTGCATGCATGTCTGGGAATCGTTGTTTATCGATCTCTATCCTTTTGCTTGTTTACGTTACCTTACAGGTTTTACAGTTTGTATGCATGTGGTAGGATTTTTTATGTGTTCCTTTTCATGTTTAATATAAGGTTTTCTTGCTGCATCTAATGTGTTTTTGTTGTTGTGCAAGCATAGGCCTCGTCGTTTTGCATCGTCTTTGACGTCATAGCTTAGGCCTCGCTAAACTCACCTCATTCTCGTTGCATGCTTTCATCTTATCAGTAATCCTTATCGATTAAAGCTGTCATTGTTGCATTGTGCTGGCCTCCCCGGCCGGCGAGTAAGTTTGTTCGTATGTTTTCCCCGGAAGGGGTTTTGTTTTCCTTATCTTTTTGCACAGTGTCTAATTCCTCCAAATGCAGGAAATGCAAGAAATTCCGGCTGTTCCTGGACTGGGACTTCCACGATCTTTGTCCAGCCTGCAGACCATGCTCCCGGATTTCCACCTGCCAGGTGTGCCGCAACTGGTCTTTCCGGGATTGGAATTCCTTGGAACAACGAGTTGAGGAAAACGAGTTGGCTAGACAAAGGAAAGCCGCTCGTAGGAGGGAAGCCGAGGCTTCCAAGGCAAAGGAAGGCAGTCATCCGACTCCAAGGAGGGATATTCCTCAATCCAAGGATAAGTCCGCAAAGGGGCCTGCTGCGGCAGCTTCCCCGAGGACTAGTGAGGTCGGTCCAAGCACTGCGCGGTCAGGCTTGCCGAGTCTCCAAAGGAAAACCAAGGAAACCGACACCCCGGCATCTCAGCCTCAGGCGAACCAAACCAACCGGGAAAGCCAAGGAAAAACCGGGGTCCAAGGACAGCCCCGAGGCACTGATGTTCCGGCACCCTCCCAGGAATGCTCGCCTACCGATCCGGGAAATTCCTCGGCTCTAGTCACCCAGGGCCTCGGCCCGCCGTGCCTTCTTCCAGCAACCCTGGTGGTAGCCAGGCAACCCAGGGCGGCCAGGACTTCCAGGCCTCTTCTGATTCACTTTCCGAGGACCACCCTTCCCAGGGTTCCCCCGCTACCGGTGCCATGGACCTGTCCTTTTCCTCGGGTTTGCACTCTGTTGTATCCAGGGATTTTCAGGGTTTTCCGTGTAGAGGCCGCCAGGGACACAGGTCTAAGTCAAAGAAGAAGAGGAGACGCCATTCTTCGTCCTCATCCTCTTCCTCAAGGGAACGCCGGCACCGTAGGAAACGCCGTGATCCGGAGGCCTCCTTCCCAACCGAGGCCCTTTCCCAACTGGTGTCGCTGCTCACTCAGTCCGTGAACCGCATTTCAGCCGTTTCCCAACCAGCCCAGGCTCTGGCTCCTTCTCAACCTTCTCCGGTTCCACCTGCCAGCCAGGGAGCTCCGATGCCAGCCCCCACCCAGCTCCAGGGTGCGGACCAGGCCCAGCTACAAGCAGCTACACAAGATCCCCAGTCGGACTTTCTGCACTCCCCGGACGACCAGGGGCAGTTGACTCAGCACCTAGATGAAGTTCTGGATAGCTCCGAGGACGATGCCCCCCTGACTGGAACGTCCTTTTCCAGGGAAGCTTTCGAGAAGGCTGTAGAAGTCCTTAGGAGACAGTTAGGTTTCGACGATCCTTCGCCTCAAGAATCCTCTTCTGCCAGGAAGTCGAGACTTTCCTTGAACAAGTCGCCGGCACCGGAGAGACCTGCTATGCCTGTGGATGCGGAGTGCTTTGACCGCTTTGACGCTCAAGCTAATGCCAAGGTCTGGCGTGCTTTTCCCAAGAAGCAGACCTCAGAGTTCCATATCAGCGACGAGGACTGGAAATCCTTTTTTGCTTCCCTGTCGATCCCGGATTCCTGCCTCGACAAGCTGAAAACTGCTGGTGCAGTGGACCGTAATGGGTCGTTCTGCTCCTCTTCTACTAAGAAAGCCTTTTCGTCCCTCCAGGGCATCGACCTGGCAGCCCGGACCGGCATGAAGTTTACTTCTTCGCTCTTGCTTATTGCAGAAGTTCTCTCCAAGTCTTTCAGACAGTCAGGCACGGAAGAAGTCTCCAGGAAAGACACCGGCGCTTTGGTCAACATCCTTGGCCCAGTGGCCAGACTTGCTTACGACCAGTTTTCTAGGGTGGCGGTGAGAGCCACCAAGGAGAGAAGGGAACTTGTCCTAGACAATATTCAGTGGCCGTCTCCGGACATCAAGCGCCGATTCATGGAACTACCCCTCTCAGGCCCGGACCTCTTCGGAGGGAAGTTCGATGAGCAGCTCCTCACCGAGATCAAGCGGCGAAAGGACATCAATAAGGCAGAATTTACCTTCTCCAAGCCTTCCACTTCAAGGTCCAGAAGATCCCCTGGCAGAGCTTCATCCCGTCAAGCCTCCAGGTCTTCAAGCTTCCCTGACCGACGCCCCTTCTCGGCTGCTCGCCAGCAACGTGGGAACCTCGTTTCCAGCCCCCCGGAAGGAACTACTCTGGTCCGTCAACTTCGTCTCTACCTAGCCGTCGCCAGACGAGGGGAACCTTCCGTACTGGTTCCCGGGGATCAGGACGGTTCCAAGCTAAGCCCTAGGGATGCCCACCCTACCGCTCGTCCCTTGGCGGTAGGGGGGAGACTAATGAGATATGCTCACATGTGGGAGACTCTCTCACCGGACCCTTGGGTTCGGCGAGTAGTGAACGAAGGATACAAACTAGAATTTTCCAGCCCCCCTCCTCAAGGGGGATGCTTCCGAACAACACCTGTCCCGAAATCCCGAGATCAGCGACTTGCTCTAGAAAAGGAAATCTCGGATCTTCTGGAGAAGGAAGCAATTTATGCCGCCACAGACCCCGCACGGAGCCTTTACCGGTCCTGCTTTTTCCTGACGCCAGAGAAGCCAGACACATGGCGCCCTATCATCAATCTCAAACCTCTGAACAAAGCCTACATTCGTCCCAGAAGGTTCAGGATGGAGACTCTTGCCGTCATTCTCCCGTCACTCCTACAGGGATCTTGGGCAACATCCCTGGACCTCAAAGACGCTTACCTGCATGTCCCGATCCACCCAACCCACCACAAGTTCCTGGCATTTCGTTACAAGGGTGTCGACTACTGTTTTCGGGCCCTGCCTTTCGGCCTCTCAACCGCTCCCAGAGTTTTCACAAGGGTAACAAGGACCGTCCTGGCTTTCCTCCGAAGAAGGGGCATCCTAGTGTTTGCTTATCTGGACGACTGGCTCCTCGTCGCCCGATCGGCCCAAGAAGCTCAGGAGATCACGTCCTTCACCATGAACACCCTCGAGGGACTCGGCTGGGTGATCAACATAGAGAAATCCTCCTTGGTTCCGAGCCAGGTAGTCACCTACCTGGGAGCAGTGATAGACTTCCGATCCGGTCCCAGCAACTCCGTCGCCAGAACGAGTACTCTCCCTTTTGGAGATGGCCAGTCATCTCAGCTCACTCGACAAAGCTCCAGCCAGACTCTGGCTTCGTCTGCTGGGCCTCATGGCCAGCATGGTCGACGATCATACCGTACTTGCCGCCTCTTCATGAGACCAATCCAGATTCACCTGCTCAAACACTTCTCTCCATCGACCAGCTCTCTGGCCAAGAAGGTTCCGGTTTCGACGGACGTCTGGCAGCACCTCTCCTGGTGGACGCTTCAACGCAATATCACTTCAGGGAGACCATTCAGGGAGTCCAGGCCCAAGGCAACGATCCTGACGGACGCCTCCCTGTCGGGATGGGGAGCAGTTTGGGAATCACACACCCTGTCAGATCTCTGGAGTCCGGAAGAGTCTCAGTCTCACATCAACCTCCTGGAGCTGAAGGCTGTTCTACTGGCCCTTTCTCAGTGGGGCCCCTCTCTCAGGTCTCACCAGGTTACGGTTCTCTGCGACAACTCAACATCAGTCTGTTATATCAACCGCCAAGGAGGGACGAAGTCACCCACTCTCTGCCGGCTGACATGGGATCCCCTCCACCTTTGCCGCCGGTTCAACATCCTCCTCAGAGCCTCTCACCTAGCCGGAGAGAACAACGTGATGGCGGACGCCCTGTCCAGGGGAACCCTTCAGGAGTCGGAGTGGTCCCTGTCTCAAGCATGGGCCAACCACGTCTTCCAGATCTTCGACAGACCGATGGTAGACCTCTTTGCCTCCCAGGCCAGCGCCAAACTTCAAACATTTTGCCCCCTGCTGGCCCAACCAGCCGTGGTTTCCGCTTCTTCTGGAGATGTTGATAGACCAACCCTTCAGGTTCCCGCTCAGGAGCAGCCTCCTAACCCAGGCCGGAGGAAAAATCTGGCACCAGCGCCTCCAGCACCTCAAGCTGACAGCCTGGAAACTCTCATCGGACGTTTCACTAGTAAGGGCCTTTCACAGGAGGCTGCGGTCATCGCAGCGGGTTCCCGACGATCCTCAACCCTTTCCACTTACGACTCGAGACTTGTCAGGTTCAGGGAATGGATGTCGCACCGATATTTCGATCCCCTGGAAGCTCCTGTAGAGGCAGTTGCAGATTTTCTCCTCACGCTGTTCAAGGAAGGGAAACAAGTGAGCACTATCAGGAACTACCGTTCAGCGATCGCTTCCGTGCATAAGGGGTTCCAGGACAGCTCAACTATTGGTTCCAACGAGGCCCTTTCTCACCTCTTAACGGGCATGTTCAACCAGAGGCCCCCTAGGAAACGCCTGGTTCCTTCATGGTCGATAAACGACGTCCTGTCAGTACTATCTAAGCCGCCTTATGAGCCTCTCCACAACACAACATTGGAACTACTGACTTACAAGACCCTCTTTCTCATCGCCGCAGCGTCGGCCAGAAGACGAAGCGAACTGCATGCCCTGACCACTCAAGAAGGGTTTATCTGCTTCAGCCAAGACGGCATCTTCCTCCTACCGGATCCATCCTTCCTGACTAAGAATGAGACGGTTTCCTTCTCCCCAGCGGAGATCTACCTTCCAAACATCGCCTCGTCCTCCTCCGTGGCCGAGGATAGGAAAGTTTGCCCGGTCAGGGCTCTGAAATGGTATTTAGAGAGGACAAAGCCAATTAGGAAGTCGAAGAGCCTGTTTCTGATTCCCAGATCTCCTTACAACCCGGCTTCAAAAGACACCTTGTCAAGATGGTTAGTCAACCTGGTCCTGCCTCACTCCTCCTCGTAGGACAATGTGCATGCCCACCAACTTCGGGCCCACGCCTTATCGAGAGCTTGGTTTAGAGGGGTTCCATTGGTCGACATCCTCCGGGCAGCGGCTTGGAAAACACCGTCTACCTTCTTCGCCTGCTACCTGACCAACGTGGTCTCTCAAGAAGGGGGCTTCGCTAGAGCTGTCCTAGGGGTTCCAGACCGTCGTCGTCCGGACCTCCCGCCTGCCGCTCGGTGCTAATCTGGATGCATAGGTCAATAGGAGGTAGGGAGGAGCGAAATAGACTCCCCAAAACTCCCTGGTTTGGGAGTCTATGAGCTCCGATACCTACCTCCTATTCACCTCCCGCCTCCCGACCCCTAGGACTCCGACGGGTCTCTCCTGCGGCCATCTCCAGCACCAATGACGTCGGTCCAAGACTTTGCCGGCCCCTGGTCGGCCGCCAAAGGTGAGACTGGGCCTTTCGGTCCTTTTTCTTTTTGTGTAGCTTAAGCTCTTTAAGGGGGTAATTCTTTTGTGTGTGTGTGTTAGTCTTTTTCCCGTGGGGCTAGGTCCCACGGGTCGGCCAAAACGTAGAAGGAAGTAGCTAGGGTATAGCGCGCCCTCATTAGGTAGGGGTTACCACGGTGTTATTAGGTTTTTGCCAGACGGTTATTGCAGGCAATAACGATATACATAGGTCAATAGGAGGTAGGTATCGGAGCTCATAGACTCCCAAACCAGGGAGTTTTGGGGAGTCTGAGACCAGAAATGAAGGAGTGGAATGCTAAATATATTTACTATGATGCTGTGAACCTATCAGAAAATGAGTTGAGTTGTTAAGTTGCAGTACTTTCAGTCACAATTCAAGCAACTTTCTCTACTCTAGTGATGCTCAAAATAGTTAATACTCAGGATAAATTTGGAAAATTTATTCTAGTGGCTTTTCACTGGGGTCTTGCATTAAGACAAAAATATTGCAGGCTATATCCCCCAAACCCAACTGTCACAATACCCTCTCCCTAACTACAGATACCTCACTTAAAGGGCAGGAGCAGTCATCCCAAATTGAAGAAGTTTAGTAGACTGTCCAGTTTCATGATTGGCTGTTGGGAGTCATGTGACGATGTTTTTTCTCTTCAAATGTATAATTTACCAGAAATAACTCCTTGTTTTACCATGAATATGGTATAGTAAAGTCATAAAAGGTGATTACAGATACTTGAAGAAAAATTGAGTTATTTAGCTTTTTCTTCAAAATAAGTTCGGGGTGACTGCTCTTTGCCTTTAAAGGTAGGTTATATTTTTAAAAGTAACACCAATTTTCAGCAAAGCCACAGAACATTCTCTAAATGTCAGCATGTGCAGCACATTGCCTCAGATACTTTTTGTTTTTCTTCATAACCAAACTTCCTGTTTGTACTTGAAATTTGATACTATTAGAAAGATTAAATATCTTTTCTTGTATATCTATCACTATACTATGCCACATGTAGAGTTCAGGTAAACAATGATGCTTGATATTCCCTGCAGCATCATCAAAATTGTAAATTAAATTTTATGCAATGTCAATAATGTGCTGAAATGATATCACAGATTTCCCATGTAATGATCTATGCAGCCCAAGAAAAAAAATTTAATTGAAATTATCTACCAAATGCTGTTTGCTATTGAGATGATTGAGGTTTATTTCCACTCTGCATATATAAGTGATTTAGGTGTGTTAGTATTTTTAAATATACATGAACAATTAGTAATCATCTGGCCATTGATGCATGGACCATGTATGTTTAATTACTTTATAGGCACTGCTTGCATTTACCTTGAGTATAAAATGATAAATGAATAGCTGATGTTGTAAATTATTACGTGGCAATAAAAGATAATGGACCATACAGCATATAATACGTTCTACATTAAGTAACATTTACCAGTGATGAATGAATTTGTAATATTGAACTAAATTATACAGGTAAATTTGTATACTGTACATGTAACTCTCTCCTAATAACTCTTTCATTATAAATGACTTCTTGGAAAATATTTTATGAAAGCTATTGTCTATAAAGAAGCTGATATATGTGTATAAAACATTATTTACTTTTCATCAATAGATACCAGCAGATTTTTGAATAAATATACTGTTCTGATGTTGATGAGAGGAAATGATGTCTATCAAATGTACTAGCTAGATCAAACAAGAACTACTGCCTAAATGAAACTAAGGGAGCTTTAATTAAATTAACATGCAACAAAGCTTGCTAGATAAGCTTTTTCTTTAGAAATAAATAAAAAAACCAAGTTCTTCTGGGTAAAAGGAAGTTAGGGGGGATTTTTTTTTTTATGATGGCAGATGGAACTTCAGAGGTCACGGTTAAAAGTTACTATGCTGAACTGTTTAAATAGCCAGCATTGAAGTGACAACCAAACTCATTAAAGAAATGAAAATAGGCTGTTACTAAAAATTATACATCTCACACTCCAAAATAGATTACCAATTTCAGATTACAAATGAATCTCTAGCAATAAATGCAGACAGGTATATTAAACATACATCCAAATCTTTTATCCCAATGACACAAACCCTTCAGTTCCTAGTAGTCTCACAAGGGCATGACATCCTGAATAGTCTCACAGTGGCAGAAGATCCTGAAAATAGTCTCACAGGGGCTTGAAATCCTGAAAAGTCTTACAGGGGCATTAAGTTCTAAATACAGTAGTTCACAGGGGGTATGATGTCCTTAATAGTTTATAGGAACATGGGGTCCTGAATAGTCTCACAGGGGCATGAAGTCCTGAAATGTCTCACAGGGGCATGAAGTCCAAAAAGTCTGACAGGGTCATGAAGTCGTGAATAGTTCAAGTGGGCATGAGGTCCTCACTGGGGCTTTAGGTTGTTAATATATCACAGGGGCAGGAGGTCATGAAAAGACTGACAGGGGCATGAGGTCCACAATAGTCTCACAGAAGCATGAGGTTGTAAAGTTACACAGAATGGTTAAATTAAAAGTACTTGAAAAGATTGCATTTTTTAACATTTTTGTGCTCCCTATCTTAATACAAATACTTGTATTTCATTAAGCTTCCATGGTATGGGTTCTACGGCAAATAAAAAATGTGTGAGCATTGGTAGTAAAGTGGGTAGGGTAGAAAAGTGTATGTCTGTGCTCTGTCCATGTAGACTCAAACAGTGGGACACTGAAAAAATGTCCACAACCTCACTTGGTCAAAAATTGCTTTTATTGCTCATTTTGTATAATGTACTGCTGTGTCAATATATAATGGTCTTTTATCAGTTTCCTGTTTTGTAAAACTGGTAAACAAATTGTAGGCCTACAGTTTGCCAAAAAGTGCTATAATGTGGAATTTAGATTGAGTCAACATTGGTATACTCCTTTTGATGGGTAGAGAAACCTAACTATGCATTCCCAGATGGCCTGAGTGTGTATGGGTGTGTGTGTACATGTGCGTTTGTGACTCTGCTTGTTTACACGATATCTTAAGAAGGGAAGATTTGAAAATTCTCAAACTTGGTACACAAGGCCCCGTACTGAGAAAAAGAATTCTATTGATTTTGGTTGGGGTCAAAGGTCATTCCGGGTCCCAGGAGGTCTATCCACAAAAAAACTTGATCACATGATATCTCAATTAGGTAGGGAGCTTGGATTGATTTCAAACTTAATTGTTGATGCATTACGATAGGAAGCAGAAACCTATTAATTTGGTAGAGGTCAAAGGTCATTTGGGGTCACAGTGTGGTCAAAGGTCAAAGGTCATTTGGGGTCACAGTGTGGTCAAATCCTGAAAACCTTGTTTACAGGATATCTTAAGGTAGAAAACTTGCATTAATTTCAAATTTGATGATCATGTGTTATGATTTAAGGGAGCAACCTATCGATTTTGGCAGAGGTCAAATGTCATATGGGGTCACAGGAGGTAAAATATGGAAAACAATGTTGACACGATATTTCAAGGTAGGAAGCTTAGATTAATTTTAAACTTGGTTTGTTGATGCACTATGATGTGAGGAAGAATCCTACCAATTTTGATAGAGGTCAAAGGTCATCTGTCGCCATAGGGGTCAGACTCAAAAAAACCTTGTTTGCATGATATCTCAAGGTAGGAATTAGCTTGGATTATTTTCAAACTTGGTATGTTGATGAAGTATGCATGGGAGAATGGACCCTATGGATTCTGGTAGAGATTATTAAAGTTCACCTGGGGTTAAGCAAGGGCAAACCTTGAAAACCTTTTCTAGGTTGTATTTCAAGGAAGGAAACTAGGATAGAGTTCAAAGTTAGTATGTGGATGTGTGATGATAGAAAGATGGTATCTGTAGTCCTTGTTTGAGGTCAAAGGTCATTTGGGGTCATCAGAGATCAAACTATGAAAACCTTGTTGATAGGTATGTCAAGGTACAAAACCTGGATGGATTTCACAATAAATATGTGGATGTGTTGTGGTGAGAAGATGGCTTTTATGGGGGTTTTTTGTGGAGATGAGAAGTCATCTGGGATAACCAAAGGTCAAACTTTGAAAACCTTGTCAACAGGAAATCTCAAGATAGGAAACTTGGAGGATGGATATCAGAATTAGTATGTGGATGTGTTATGGTGAGCTGAAAGTCTCTGTTATTTATGATGGAGGTCAAAGGTCATCTGGTATCACTTGGCAATAAACTCTGAAAACCTTGCTTGCAGAGTATAGGCACAGTATGAAATTAATTTGGCTTTTTGAATGTAGAAGTGTCATATGGTTAAAGGAAAAACCAGTTACTTACTGGTGCAGTTAGATGGCATTTTACGGCCCAGTTTCCAACCAGCTGCATGGTTAAAGTCAAGCCAGCTTCACTGGCTAGTTTTCCACACTCCATTGCTAATTATGCCGAGCACCAAGCACAATTCGTGGAGTCATTTTAGGCCACCAGGTGTTACAACAAATGTGGTATTTTTTGGAGAAGAACATATGTATCATGGAAACCTCAATGCATTTATGCATTCAGGTTGGTCAGGTCCAATAGGGGAATAGTTAAGAAAAAAGAGACAAAGATACCATCAGTAGGTCAACTTACATGGCATTGCCAGTTTAAAGTACTTTGGTGCATGACAATATTGAAATGGACAGTTTGACTGGGTCTCAGAACAAGAGAAAACATTCTGTAGGAGTGGTGCAAGTTTTCAAAATATTCGTCTTCCTGTTTTTCTCCAAAATTCAAATATTTACGATAATATTCCCTTTCAAATATAAGCAAAGATCTGCAAATATAAACATTGAAAGGTTCAATGAATTTATAGACGATACATGCACTTTGTAGTTGATTCCGTTTCTATTTCCAAGGTGGTAACTGGTTGGTTTTATAGCTGTGTTCAAACAAATAATAACGATTAACAGGGGTAGTATGATAATTGGTGCTATATTAAAGGGTCTTCCAGCCCTTAATTGCCAAATAGTTCCAGTTCTCCAAACCTACTTTAGCACCTCCACCAACTTTCTAAAAGTTATCCTTATCCAGACACAATCTCAGTTTATTGCTTTAGGTGATGTTACAGTACATACAAGACCCAATGTGTAATCAAAACACTCTCAATCAGCTGTATGGTAGAACTGTACTCTGTGTATTTTTTCTTTAAATTTGCTGTCAATCTAAGAACCATGCCAAGTGAGAATTTCTGCCATTTGTAGACTACTACAGAAATTATAGTTTGGGGCATAGTCAATATAGGCGGATGGTCTGGCAAGCTATTGTACTGTAACAAAAGCTAACAGTTCTATGTTGAGGCAGTACGTTTTCCGTGGTCACGTGGTATTCAGGGTGCACAGCTTATGCTGCGAAGTGACTACGACTGCACGATAACCTCAGGGCTTGATGTGTTGAAAGGGGACTTTTTCCAAAAATGCAACTAAAATATGAGCTTGTAAGAGACCAAATCAATAATTTTAAGTTTCACAAGAGTTTTAAGTCTACATGCCACCTCGTATCACTTATAATTCTGCTTGAATCTGGTGAGAACTGACAAAAACACCCCGTAGTTCTAGAGTAGCCTGTGTACATAAACGTATAATACTGAGCCTACAAAGCCCTGCCTTGATCGTCCCTTCGACGATCCTTGAAGGAAGGGCAATTTTTTATGTAATCTTCTTCACTCTGAATTTGGTTGTGAAATCATGTTTATTTTTACATTTATAGGTCTATAGCCTAAATATAGCCCGTGTTGTTGTGAACTTTCATTCGCTCTGTGTACTGTGCATGCATGACATCTAAAGCTGGCTAAACAAACATGTAGGCATACTGCTCATGTTTGAAGTTCATCACTCGAAAAAGCTTAACAGACTTCATAAATTGTTGAGGCCTGACGAAGATCAAGAGAAATTATGATTAGAGGTATATTCCCGTTGCTAATAGGCCCAAAAGATGTCCTCTGAAATGGTCGAGTGACGGAATTGTGAAAAATGACGAGATCGAAGCTGCGTCGTGCGAGAAACTTGTGTAAAAGTTCACAATTTAGGCGCGATAGAGCAACGTGGATCAAGGCGTAAAGCTCCGGTTGGACTGACTTACCATGGTCAGTCGGTGATCACTGTGCAGCATGCAAGCCTACGCTGTTGAACGACCCAATTCTGAATGTTCGCCAATCGCCTGTCAGTTATTTTATACAGAAAAAATGCCTCTAATGGACTTAAATATTCAAAGACGGTTTGTTGTTGAGGGTCACAGTAGATATATATTTTTCACTGTGGTTGTAGTTCTCGGCTAACTTGCAGTATGGGCGCCGTTGAACTTGAAGCTAACTGGCCACCGTTCGCCTGGTACACTTACCCAGGCTATGCGAGCGTATAGCATTGTGATACCATGAGTCGGTCAATCAATAAGCGCTGTACTCTGTGCACGTGCCATACATTTTTATGCAATGACTGACTCAATGCACTGACCGACTCAAGATACACTACATACGTGCATACGTAGGTATAGTTATAGTTACTTCGTAGCTTATATGGAGATGTCTTCTATTTTCACATTAGTTTATTGTAAAATCATCGCTTAGCATGGATTTTGTATGTTTTAAGGGAAAGGCAAAACTAAAATTCTATCATTAAATATTGCAAGAACACTATTTACATCAGTTTCTTTCATTGAAAGTGTACAGGACTGCGTAGACGTGTGTATACTGAACGAAAGCTGTGCACTCTGAATACCACGTGACCTTCGTTTTTTGAGAACAATAACATCACTTCGATACTGTCAATAGCTTGCTAGACCATCCGCCCTCTATAGACTATGTTTGGGGTGACTGCCTTGAAGCACAGTCATATTACATTAAGTATTCCTGAGGTCAGAAGATGATGATCTGGAATTTTATACAGTTGTGTAATAGGGTACGTAAGTTGATTGGGAGAACTGGAACTGTTTGGTGTGATGAATATTCTGACCTTGTTTCTGAGCGTGATTGAATGACATGAAGAAAATGATTAACAATTACAAAGCATTGCATACACTCTGAATTCTTCTGGGATCTTTTCCTTCAAACTGAAAGGGTTTATTTCTAGCCATGGTGCAGGAACAAGCTCTGGCATAATTATGTTCTTATCTGTTTATGACTGCATGAGTGACACTAGCTTTGAATTTGTTAATATCAGTATTAAGAAAAGTTGTCTAGCAACTGGTGTTTTTATGGAAGTTTCTTGTTTGGATCAGACCTGACTAAGAATTGTTTAATCTTCTAAAGAAGACATCATTGATACAAAATGATGTAACTGTCCAACTTTGCCCCTCATTTACATTTTTAATCCCTACCTACCAGCAGTAAGTCTATGACAAGCTTTAAATAGGATGTCAAAAACAAGTAACTGAAGGCCTCTGACAGAGTTAGGATTCCCAATGTAGTCCTCTTCCTGCTTCCCTGTTTTGTGGACATCAGAAACTCTGTCACCTGGTTTTACTATTCCCACTGGCATGCTTATTATGTAAATAGGAGGTATAAATGCTGGGGCCTATAGATTCACAAACAAGGGACTCTGGAGGAGTATGGGATGAGAAATATATCATCCCAGCCAATTAATATAGGCCATTACTCCAGACATGTCATATTCTCTCAACCTACAGTACTTCTAGCCTATCCCATAAATGTCCAAAACTCTATCATTGTCATCCAGGTACTGAATCCTAGTTCTGTGTTTCAGGGCATTCCCTGGTAATTGTACAAATCCTAACATGTAATGTAATCAAAATATAGCCTACTGATGTAATATGACCAATCTTCATTTTTATGATTCCTTGCTGAAGGCAGGCAAGGAATCTTGCGATGAGGATGTTGTGTGTGTGTAGTGTGTGTGTGTGTGTATGTGACGCTTTGGCTTGTAAACATGATGTCTCAAGAAGGGTAAACTGTGTGACCAAGCTCATTTAGTGTGTGGGTTGGTCATATTGAGTAGAGGTCACGAGAGGTCAAATGGTAAATTTTTTAGAAATTTCCTGTAAACATAGTATCTCCAGAAAGGTAAGAGTGAATGTCATACTTTGTGTCCAGGTTGGCCATATAGTGTAGGTGATCCCTATTGTTTTTGATGGATCTCAAAGGTCATTTGGGGTCACAAGAGGTCAAAAGATCACAACCTTGTAAACATGATATCTCAAGAATGGTACGTGTGGCTATGTTCATATGTGGTGTGTGAGTTGGTCATATTGAGTAGATGATCCCTGTTGTTTTTTGGTGGAGGTCAAAGGTCACTTGAGGTCACAAGATTTCAAAACGTCAAAGCCTTGTAAACACGGTATCTCATGAACAGTACATGTGACTATGCTCATTTTTGGGGTGTGGGTTGGTCTCATTAAGTAGACAATTAGTTACAATTTTTGTGGAGGTCAAAAGTCATTTGGGGTCACGCGAGGTCAAAAGGCCAAAACCTTGTAAACACGATGTCTCTAGAACGTTATATGTGACAAAGTTCATATGTGGTGTGTAGGTTGATTGTATTCAGTTGATGATCCCATTCGATGTTCATAAAGGTCAAAGGTCATTTGGAGTCAGCAAGGTCAAAGCCTGCCAAGCTTTCCTGCACAGTTTTACAAGAAAGGTAACTTGTAGGGTCCTGTAACTTGTCATGTAGATGGTGCATAGTGAATAAATGGTCCCAATAGTTTTTGGTGGAGGTCAAATGTCATTTGGGTTCACAAGGGACAAAGAGGGATCTCAATGTAGGAAGATTGGATGCCTTGCATGTGTACTCTGTGGGTACATTATGGAGCCCTGCTAATTGAAAAACATACGGCAAGGAATCGCTAAGCCTTTTGGCTTTCTGGGTTAATTAAACATCAGTCAGTCAAAGATAATTTCTGTAAATTGCCAGGTAAAGCTGTGGTTTGGGGCAATGTGTGACTCCCTTTAATTTCTCTCAGCTAAGTTGCTTTTAGACCCTTCTCTTTTTCTCCTCCCATGATAAAACATTCCTTCTTAAATTGTTACATCCTCCTCTACCTGATAACCTCTTATCACTTCAGAGAGGAAATGAAGCTCTCTACACACACACACTTGATATGTATATTCACATTTCACATCTGATTAATTGAGTGACAGTTACAGATGCATGAAAATACACTTTAAAGTATGTAACATTTAGCATTACATTACAAACCAGTCAAGCATATGTTAATTGATTTTTATGCAGTTTGAACACAATGAAAGCATAGCTCATTTGAGGGCACAGATCATATATGTAGCAAACTCTGATGCCAGTTAAACCCCATATAGCCTTTGATATACTGCCCCGTTTTAGGTGTTGTTTGCATTGCAAGGTTGAGTCATGGGGGCCTAACCCCCTCTCCCCGTCCCCCCCCCCAAAACGGGGCTACGCCTCTGGTGTACCTTGAATGTATTTGGTGTATGGCCACATGCAGTTTCATGTATGGGTTGCTATGTTGCTTTCTCAAGAAGCAACGTCAGGCATGCTCTTTCATATCCTAAAATTTTGCGTCTCTGTCCCCGTAAATGTGAGCTGCCATGTATCTTTTGAATTTGAAGTCATAAAACAATCACCAGTTGAAGATTTTGCTTACCCTAGCTACTAAGTAAAAATATAATTGATGTAATGCACTGGCCTACCTTATTTAATTTATTTGCTGGTATTGCTTAAGGATAAAATGAGATTATCATTTGTAGTACTGAGACTAAACAATAACACAAATGGTCTGAGAATGAGGAATTAGACCTCAGTATCCACCACCTGACAGTCTGAGTGGACAAGCTAGAAATTTCTTGGACATTAGTACCAGAATGACTTAATGTACTGCAGCCATTTTGAAATGGTACCCATATTGGAGTCTCCTCCCCAAACATCAAAGGTATCAAGGTCAAGTAAATGATGTTCGTGCAAAGATGTATATGTAGAGAACAACTAGTCAGACAGATCTATAGGTAATATCTATCTAATATAAGGAGAAATGAAGTAACCTCACCTTGAAATAGTTTGTAGGTTGTTCTCTTTAAAGGGCCAAACCTCGAACCCCAAACTACAATTTTGGAACCCGGGTACCAAAATTCTCAATTGGTTCAGCTCTTTGATTGACAGCTAATTCAAACAATGCAGAGTGCCAAAGCTTATATTACACAGCATGAACGGTACTGAGAGTGTTTTGATGGTGTAAATTGAGTATTTCTATACTCACCCTGAAGCAATAAACTGAGATTTTGCCTGGATGAGGATGAATTTCAGACAATAGTGGGAGGGGCTTCAGTAAGAAGGTTAGGACAATTGGTACTGTTTGGGGTGAGAGAAATGGGCCCTTAATGATTGGCATGTGATAGTCATGTGACAATATTTTTTCCTCGTCAGGCATTAAATTTACATGGAGTTACTGCTTGGTTTACCTTGACTCTATAGGCCAATACAATCCCTAAACTATTGCAGAAGATACTTTGAAGAGAAAGTTATGAAGTTTAGGTGTTGCTTCAAAATAAGCAACTCCCATGCCCTCTAAATGAAAGAAGAAATTTTTTTAGCTTTTTGGAATGGGTAAGTTGTCTAAAGAGTATGTTACACAATTTGAAAGGTAAAATGATGTTTTAAGCTGATCCCAATTTGTATGTAGACATATGCAAATAGTAGGGATATTTAGAAGAACAGTAGTCTGGAAAACTTTTAAAAGTTTATGGATCTTCAAGTAGTTGTTCGTACTGCTTCATACTGCTTCTTGTTTCCTTCATTTGTTAGTTCTTTTGACAAAGAGTGCTCTGAGCCAATGTTTATTCACAGAACTTGAAGTAATTGTATGAAAACATTTAAGTGAAAGCACTTAAGCCTATGTCCTCATTGTTTATGTAACTTCACTAATGCATAATGATGCAACTTAACCTAAAAGCAACAGAATTCTTTGAGTTCATTGAACTAAAAGTAAAACAGAAACATGCTTTTAATGTATTTATAGTATAATCTATCCTTGCTGCCCTGGAGAGTATTGTTAAAATGAAAGAATTGTATTTATTTATTTAATGACACCTAATGACCAAATGCATGCTCAGGAAAAAATTTCCATTAAATTCTGTTAAATGGAACCTTATTGGATCCCATAATTTCCCATTGAAATCCTATTGATTTCCCATAGATTCCCATTGGATTTGATGAGATTTTCATATGGAATTCAGACAATCATAACATAAAATCCCGTTGAGTGAATTATGAGAAAATCCACCAGCCCATTGATTCAACATGGAAATTGAATAACCATTAATGTCCCCTTTAGTCCCATTGAAAAATTTAATATAACTCTATGGGAATGTTTTCCTGGGTGGTCAAACAGTCAGAGCTTCTGACTTGCAGCTGGGAAGTCTAGATTTTAACTCCTCACTGGGTCATACAGAAGACTAAAAAATGAAACCTACTGCCATGCATGCATTGTGCTTGGTGCCCAGCATAACTACAAAGGAGTATGGAAAACAGGACAGGGCATGAGCCACAACTAAGTGCAAAATGACTGTCCTGCAGCCTGACTTGAACCAATTGCATTGTTAGAAACTGAGCAGTAACATGCACTGAAAATGCCTATAAGTTGACAATCTTGAGTAGTCTTGCAAGGCTTGGTGAAGTTGTATTAGTTGTTGCACATTCTGTGGTTTTAGTCAAGCCGGTTGTGATTATGACACAACTGGCTGGAACCTCTGTACTAAAACCACAGAATGTTCAAGTTTCTGACCATCCAATGACTTCTCTGAGTTATGCATGACTGTTAACTCGGGATCGAAGGCTCATTGGAAGTTTAATATCATGAAAACCTCATATAACGAGCTACATAAACTTAACTACATTCCTAATTGTCAGCTTACATGATTTAAGTAAGGACCTTTAGGTGAAGAATATATAAATATGTGCAAAACGTGTTTGCAAAATTATTTGCTCAATAGTTTTTAATAGCATTTATGATATTCAAGCAAAAGCCTGGTAATAGTGCTTTAACTTATGAAGACCATATTACAGGCAAGCAGAATATGGTTATTATTGGTTTGATGAGTGAAGTACAGTCCTCAGGACCCACTGAACAAAGTGGGAATGTTAGCTTAATTCACTTCATTTAAATTTTCACAACAAAATTACAAACAAATTATGAATTGTTCAGAAAGCAATCAAGGAAGCCTGGAAAAACAAAATTCCCATACTATAAAAGCAGACCATCTTAAAAAGCTGAAAACGGTTAAAAACAGACAACAAGGTATAGGACTAATTAGTACAATTAATGCAGCTTGTGCAGGATAGTCAGTGCTTTTTTTTTTATTCGTCCTATCAAGAGACAGTTAGGCCTTGGCATTGTACCTAGGTTTTAAGGCTTCTCAAATTAAACAAAAAAAGGAAAAACTGAAGGTATTGTAGGCTTCTCTATATCAAGATTTGCAATCATTTCAAGAAATAGCTCTCACTCAAATCACCTACTACTACACAGCCTTACACCCAACCTTTTGCCAGGAAGGTAGAATTTTATTTGATGTTCTCAGCTTACAGCCATTCTAATGCCTAAACTTGTGCAAAATCATTAAAAATATGATGAAATCTGAGAAGTATGGGAGTGGCGCAAACTGTAAACATTTAGTAAGATCCTGTGTTTCCATGCAGATTGAGGGGTCAGGTCCATCTTAGACTGTTAGTGGTATACAAAATGTGAGTATCAGGGATATATCATGGAATGTGTTAATACTGATGGCCACCAAAGTATAAAACAGTTCCATGGTTAGGATGCCTTAAGCTTTCAAATACCATTAGCATGAGACACAAGACTAAACTCTCTTAGCTAGTAGTTTGGCATAAACAAGATTTGTGATGTACATGTTAACTGTTCTGAATAATTTTTTCTTTCTTTTTTCTTACCTGAAAGGTTGCTAGCTACAATAAACATGTTCTAGCATCCTGTTTTTACCTCTTCATGTCACCATTGCATCTTGTTTTTTCATCTATGTAAATGTGTTTATAAACAAAATGCACTGAACTAAACTGATGCAGAACCACTTATAATAGAATAAGTCCTTGACCAAATTTTAGTTTCATATGTAAATGAAGAGGTACAAATCTGAAGCATTCTGTTTATGGGAGCACTGGAGTATAGAGTTTTCTATGTCATTGTTTCCACAAAATAGCCAGTGAAACAACTAGAACATTTCAGGATAATTAATGTGCATGCACACATGATGAATTGTATGGTATGTCAAAAATCAATTTCTTGAGCGTGTTGTATTGCATTTCATCTCTCATGAAGATAAATCTCAGAATTCATTTGAAACACTTCAGTAGTTACCACTTGAGATATGTTGGTCTGAATGTACTTCTTGGTTGTGAATTTAGCCACAGATTTTCACATACGTGATGCACCACCATTGAATTCCTACATGGACAGAGCATATATCGTGGTGCATTGTCGCTACCGTACGTGTGAGAAAAAACGAAGCCAGATGGCTGCCTACTATGGCTTTGTGATAAAGTTTGGACTTGCTCAAGTAAATCAACAGATTTTGAAAAAAATTGAAATATTTCAAGGTAATGCATGTTATGGTTAAAATCACCACAAGCGTTGCAGGAATATGATATTGTTTCCCAATCAAGTTAGTAAAGTTTTGTTTAAAATATTGCTCAGCTGTCATCAAATCAGACAATTTAAAGCTTCACAGTGGCCATCTTGGTGCACTTTTTTGCCTCAGTCGGTGAGGACAATCTACGGACAGGACGTGCGCATGCTCTGTCCATGTATTTAGGAAGTCTGTGTTCACCACCGATTGGATATTATGTTGGCCAATGGACAATTGAATTACAGTCATTTTTATGGACGTTAATGTTATATGTGATCATATTGACTGAATAAATGAATTACTTACTAATGTCATGGGCCCATATAATCATGATTTCAAAATGAAGCATTCACAGAGCTCTTTCCAGCAGCATTAAAAACTCAGTATGGCCCATGGCTGACATGATACTCAATCTGCCATGGTGGGTCACGTATTTAATGGAGTACCTTTGTGGATAAGAGGTGAAGCTTTGTAATTGTGTCACTCTTGTCATTTGAATTTACTTCAATAAATTTAGTCACAGAAGTATACTTTCTACTTGGGTAAAAATTTATTAAAATGTCCTCTTTAATATGTAATTGGAATGGTAACAGGCTACATGTTCTACTTACAAAGGCGAGAGACCCGATTCTCCTATGTTTGAAAAGTTCTTGTATAGTAACCGCACCAACTGAAATAGACCAATTCCATTTAGAGTGTTGAAAAAAATGAGATCGCTCAAGGTCTCAGCACAAAAGAAAAACTAGGTCAGCCTTCCAATTTACCTTGAATGTTGTCCATTAAGTGTCAGGGTATTATACTTACTTCAGTGACACCAGTGTTTGTAATAAGGTCAAGGATAACCGTCCTCAGAACCTACACTGTCTTTTGCTTTTACCTCATATCAGATGTTTTTCACAATACGGCTTCCTGTGATGTTCGTGGCAGTTGCCCACCAAGCCCCAAGCGTCTTTTTTTCTTCTCTTCATTGTTTCTTCTTTTTTTTTAATGGTTTACATATTTTCCGTGTTTAATTCTAATGTCAAAGAGTCGGGTAATTGATGCTTGGGAATTCATGGATTGTATGAAAACTACCATTCATAGTTCTTTTGCAAGTCATGAATGGAGGATTTAGTTATTAATGCTTGATTGCATGAAATATTTTTGGTATGAAACTTAGTTTAAAAATTATTTTCTCTTTTATAAAGGGCATTGATGTAAGCAAACTTTTAATTTTAATATGTGAAAGAGGAACCAAGTGTACACAGTGTGGTGAAACCTCCATTCAAATTGGATTTGTATCTCTCGAGTTATCAGGAAAGTAAGTCACTTGAGATTCGTGTGCCAAAGTGACTTGAGGGCAGCAGAGATTATATATCACTTTCACTCATTGAGATGGGATGCTTTTGTTGCCTTTGTTATTTTGGACTGGTCTATAAATTAACCTTTAAGTTAAGAAGGGCTGATTCTTCCTCTGGGGAATACAAACATTGTCAAGTTCTCTTTCCACTCAAGCAATCACATCCTGTTAGTATGCAATGTTTTGGAGAAAATTGGTTGCATAGTTTAAAGAAATACAAAAGACTTTCAATAGATGTTAGGATATGATGTCATGTGTGCTTGCTTCAGGTTCACTTTTTGATATGTGACAAATTTACCAGCTCCCATCTTGAGAACCACACATTGGGCTTCAATGCAAATTTTGTTGCAATGCCTAGAATACATGACGCTATAGAAGCGAATAGCAAGTTTTAGCCATCTCAAGCTGGCAACTAATAATCCAGAATCTATCAGAAAACTACCTGTTCCGGTATCTTGAGATCAATAAAGTTAAAGGCGTTTGCTCCCTTCAACACTATTTGCTCAATAGATCTACAAAGTTGGTTTCAATGGGGTTAACTGCCACAATTACAGAGACAAGCTTCAACCAAGAAAATGCCTTTTTCGCACGTAAAATTGGCTAAAACATCCTATTCAATTCTAGCAGCATGAAGCACCCCTCTAACATATCAAAACTTAATGTGACCTTAAACTCTTCCTTGAAAGCAAGCTTCTTCTTCCTTTTTACCTAATTGCTAGCCAATTACCATAATGGCATCCTCTTTTAGTAAAAAAAGGGAATGTTTACCATCTCATAGCTTGGCCTCAATCTTGTTCTTTTTGTTGATAGGGGTGTATGTGTCAAGTAGGGGTGTGCATGTACAGTGTAGATGTGATTGCTCAATTTTAAACATAACAAAACTCAGTTTGTCAGAGTATGGCCTTAGCCTGCAGGGCGTGTGCAAAACTCCACCTGAGATTTCCAAATCTAACAGGCACCTGAACTACGTACACTTCTTGGGACTTTGCCTATTAGTCCAGCCCTTAAGAGCTGTTTTCAGAGTAAAAAGTAGAATTTGATCTTTAACATGTATATATATATATATATATATATATATATATATATATATATATATATATATATATATATATATATATATATATATATATATATATATATAAATATATACATATAAATAAGGTCGAAATGCTGCGGAGCACTGTTGAAATGTGTAGGTCGAAAAGAGGTAGTAAAAAGTGCTTAAAAGTTTGCGGAAAACTCCACGACGTTTCGGGTATAAACCCTTCATCAGGTGGCAAAAACCAAAGTGAACAACCAACAGTAACAATTGGACACGACAAACATCTAATCCGAAGCGATCGCTGTAAAAACAGAACCGGACGAAAGTGACTGTCAGAAAACATGAGTGCGAAGGATGAAACACAAATCAAAAAAAGAAAAAGAGCGTCCTGGTTGAAAAAATGAACGTAAAAATCGGACATGTTCTTAAAAAAGGGAAAACAGGAGACAAAAACTAGCTCCGGAAAAAAAAATTGGAAATAAGGCCTACACAGAAAAAAAAGGAGCACGAACGGGTAAGTGTAAAAGGAGTAAAAACTGGTACAAAAAGGGGGGTGAATATTACAAAAGGTCAATTCTAACGTTAAGCCCGTGTGGAGCGAGAGTACCTAGCCTCATGATCAGTCGGTTTTCAGCACTAAGGCGGTCACGATCGGAGCCTCGGCACATTACAGCTGCCGTAACGGTTAAATGCTGTATTGAACAAGGTGAAGGGGGATTGAAATGTGCAGCCACCGGGTATCCATGGAGATTCTGTTTGATGGACCTAAGGTGCTCGGTGACTCGATCCGCGAGGCGGCGCTTGGTCTCTCCCACATACAACGAGTTACATCTCCCACAAGCTAAAATATATATAAATATATATATATATATATAAAACGCTAATTCCCACCTTAGGGGGAAATTGTCATATCTGCTCGTACATAGGGCGAAAAAATAACAATGAAATACATAAGGAAAAGTCTTCGCCCTAACGTCTAAAAATATAAACAACGTTATTTCAATGGCCAGCCATCCGTTCGTGTTAACGGCTAGGTGTCCGTAAATTTGACAACTTTGAAGTAATTGTTTCTATTTTGAAAATCTAGGCGGGCGCCCTTGTCGGTTTTCGTATTCCTATAGAAAAAGTGTGTAGAAACGTTACAGCGAAACTTATATTTCGCCCCCAAAAATTTTTCCCCTTTAGGTCGACTTTTCAACAACAACTTTTCCCCTAAGTGCCGAATTAGTGATATATATATATATATATACATATATATATATATATGTATATTTATATATATATATGTATATATATAACGCTGGATCAACCAGTAGGGGGAAATCAGTATACTGTCAGAACGTTAAGGAGAAAATAAAACAGGAAAATACATAAGGATATATTTCCCCTTTGCGTTTTGAGATATGCATGTACACATTATTTCAATGGTCCCTCATACATTCGTGTTGACGGATACGTGTAGGTAAGTTGATATACATTGAAGTGATTACATGAACTATGTATGGTATGTGGGGATTTACTACTATACTCTTATATATCCCCATTGAAAATGTGTGTCAAAATGTTAAGGGGAAACGGTTTATTTGCCCTATGGGTACATTCAGGTCGTTTTTTCAGATGATTTTTCGCCCTCATCTGTAATTAGAAAAAAATATATGTAAAAAAATTTTGCAAACTATTACAATTTATACAAGACTTTTAGAAATTGTACATTACATTCTTTAATAATCAGCAAACTTTAAAACTAATAATTACAGACTGCTCTATGTATTTCAAAATTAAACAACATCTGAAGCAAATAGTCATTAGTTGGCCCATGGTTTCTACATGTATGGAGGAATATCCTAGCTGTTGTTGGATGTGGTACTAGGATTGTGGTATATTTGAGCTGTGTTTTGGTAGGCCGCAGTCATTCAGTTCTTTTAAAAGGCAAATTAAATTTTTTAGACCTTGCCCAGTTTACAGGTCTGTAGTTGAGGAGGAGGGGGGCTGTCCAAAGAGTCAGAGCCCTCTGAATTGTTTTCGCCCTCATTGAAGGTTTGGGGTTTTCATTGACTAATGCATTCTTATACATATGGCCCCCTGGAAATGTTCCTCTCCCCCCCCACACTTTCAGAGTCTTATCTATGAACAAGCTGATGAGCTACTACTAGAAAAAAGTTGCTGTTGCCGGCTCGACTTGAACCAATAGGTTGGATACTGGACCATAAAACTCCATCTAACTAACTAACTACAACGAACTAAGTTGTCTAAACTGCAGCTCTGGCTGTATACCTGATATGTTTACAAATCTATGCAATATTACATCAAACTCAGTTGCATAGTTACCTTTATAGTGCAATATGGGGTGCCTATTTTTGCCTGTAAACATACACACCAATCAATTTGTCAATTCCCGATCAATCAATCATTCAGTCTATCAATTTATATATCAGTCATGTCATGATTGTTTCTTACAACCTACTATACCCTTTTTTGACCTTTTTGAACTCTGCACATCAAATTTCCCTTTAAGTTCTTTTAAACCACCATACCATACATCCTGTTTCTCTAGTACAGGTTCCTAAGTCGTGATTGGCACTTCCCAGATGAAATATTATCAGAGTGTTTTTACGTCTTTGTTTTTCCTGAAAACATAGGTGGATACCTAGACATGGGGTGAGACTAACATTTTTTTGAACTTTCACAATGCTGTAGGCAAAAGTTTAAACAAGGGTCATGACAGGCTGTGGTTGTATGAGGCTCTAAAGTTTACATTTAAGAAGTACAATACTTTTTTAAATGCCCTTAAAGTAAGTCCAGTTTATTTCTATAAATGAAGTGTGATATTACAAAAAAAATATATTCACAAAAACTATATACTCTGATGTTGATTCCACAAAGTTTGGGAATTTCCTATTCTTAGGCATGGCACAAATCACAATATCAAATAAGAATGATTTGCGTTGCTTCTTTTCCTTGTGTGATGTCATTGACAGAATGGTGAATAATTCTTATTAACAGCTGCTAGGGCAACTGGATTGAGCTAAGCCCTGTAAAACAATGAAGTGGCCATATACTTGGAGTATTACATTCACCTTGTATAGTTGCATCAATTGGTTCAATCATTTGAACATTTGTAACATATTTGTGTTGGTAGGACATTAAATACCATAGCTGAAGTGAATGTAAAAATATGAAAAACGTAAAGACGACTGCCAGTATTGGTGAGAGTCATATCTAGCCAGCCAGTATGGGCAGTTGGGCACAGGAAATACACAAGTGACTCGGCAATAACTGCCAGTTAGAAAAATGATTCTACCCTAATATTTTTTACTGTTTTCCTCTTCATGCTGTGTTATGGTTTGTGTGGAATCAGCAGTGACCCTAAATATATAAAACAATGTTAGGATAAGTAGGAGCTTGCAGTTAACTCACTGAATGGAACCTATATTGTCATCGTGCTTGATGGTGCTCAGCAATGATCAGCAATGTAGTAATTAAGAAAAAGGAGACAGTGTATGAACCACAACTGGAAACAAGACGAACGTCTAGACGAGTTGTGGTGCGGACAAACAAGTCGTCTTGTACTTTAAAGGTGATTTTATATTTTAGGGGGACAAAAATACCATTCCAAAATACTTGTATTATGTTTTGCCCAATAGCAGCTAAGTTAAGTTCCACACTTGTAATCCAGGAACATTGTTCATTCACTTTAGAAATGTGGTTGAGGTGGAATGTGGAACATACCAAAGAAATACTTGATTGCCGGTATAATGAGGTTTGCTCATTTTGAACTCATAGTTGACAGTAAATCAGGAAAAGATGATACAGCAGTTGATTTAGAACTGTAGAAAGAGCAAAACATCACATCAGATAACATTTCAAACGTCCTTTACAAGCTGTTGCTTGTGCATTCAATATAAGGTATCCCTAATGTTCCAGCTCCTTAGTAACTCCCTGTACAGCATGAGGGTTTCTGATAAAAGATGGTAAAGTGCCAAAGGCTCAAGACAGACCATTTGACCAAACAGGCGTTAGTCAAAATTGTATTTTAAGTAGTGCATAAAAACATGCCATTTGTTTAGCTGTTTAGTGATTACAGGTGGAGTACACTGTTATGACGTAATGTTGGAAACGATAATGAGTCTGTATATACATGACAGTAACGTTGTAGTAACTTGGTTGAAAATGGATTTATGTTAATGAACAAAAGGAAAAAATTTCCAATGTTGAACATAAAGAATTTCTAAAGATTAATGGTTTTTAAAAAGTTCTGTACGCTCTGCACCAAGTTTACTCTCAGCTTACACAAAACTGTAAGACAACTACTCTTACATCACTAAAATTTATTTCTGCTGCCCCTTCCCCTTGCTCGTACATTAACGTAATATCTCAAGCCCAGTCACAGAGAATACGTTAGGATTTGTCCACAAAAAATCAAACGCAAAAATTGTGTCATAAATATTTCTTTTGCTTGTTTACGGAAAATATTGAAGATCTCAGTTTCACTGAAAAGATCCGGCTAAAATTTCGATTTCTATAAAGATAAATATAAAAATTCTGGTTTAAGAAAAATTTAGGTTTTCTAATAAAAAATTGTTGTAAGCAACATCATATAATAACAAGTTAATGAGAATCAAAAGAAATGTCGATATCTCAGATTTACCACAATCTTTACGAATGATGAAATAAAATAAAAAAAAATATAAACCAGCAAAGTAAAAATTCCTTTGTCAGCGGTACTTACACCTACATTCTCTCAACATAAATGTTAATATGATGATATTTCACTCTAGCCTTAAGCCTATTGTCACTGTTTCTCCAATTTATATTAATTCCACACACATACGTCACTACTAACCCTTCGCCAGTAACTTCTTAGTTCAGTAATGTATAGACACTTGAACGACTTTGACCTCCACAAATCAGGGAACCAAATTAATCACTTACAAATCATAAAAGATAAATTGCAACATCTATACATCCCTTCATGAAACCCGAATACCAAAATATGAATGTCCCTAGTTTATAACTACTAGCAGCGATTCGTCTGTCATCACATCATTAAACAGTCTCGCTTCTTCCTACACTCTATATCAAGAACTTCTTGTCGCCTTTCTGACGGTGACTTCTTACTACGGAAGAAAACTGTTGCCACTATATAAAAATTGTTTTAATAATTTCCATGCATTTCTTTTTCTAATAAAAATAATTATATAGCAAGTTTATGTATGGCCACCACTTGCAACTGCATCAAACGATAACCTAAAATATGTAAAAGCAATAAGAAAGCCAGATCTATGAATAAGACTGCGCTGTCCAGTAAAAAACTCCGTAAAAGACAAATTTCATCATTCCAACCACCCATATGCAATAGCTCAACAAATCACTTTCAAAGAAAAAACCGACTTTATGAAAAGTAAACGTTTCGCTGATAACACCACAGCCAGTGACATAACAAAAAAGAGCATAACTAGCTTATAAATAAGTGTCTTGCTACTTTACCATTTACGAAATGAACCACCTGGCTAAAAATTTACAATTGCAAAATTTCTTGTACCTGTTCAAAACTTCGTTGTGTAAGCCAACAATCTAAACCCTCTACAAACGGTCCAAATTTAATGTTTACGTTCGTTTAACATAAATATGAAAAAAATGATAAGGCAATCATTTTTAATTGTTTTACAGTGATGTAAATCCCGGAGAAGGCAAGGGATGTCTTTGCTTCCTCGAGAAAAAAAAAGGAAAGCCAAACTGTCATATGGCCCCCCAAAAATTTTAAATAACCATTTCAAAATCAAGACATATTTGACAAGAGATGAACTATCCATGGCCTTTAAAAAGACCAAATCAGTTGGTTTTCAAGGGCTTCGCCCCCAACAGAAGACCCAAAGCAGTCCCTGAATGATTTTGCAAAACAGATCACTGCCCAGCGTAATAAAAAATGGTTGCTCTCATCACATACAAATATAAAACAAGATATGAATTAAAATGTTAAAACCTTACCGTGACTACTCTTTACATTAAACTAAATGTTCATGTTAACACTTCTTCATCTTATGATGTGCTCTTCTCCCTAAATGTATAAATATCCCCAAGAACATTCCCTCCGAATTTGGTTTTTTAAGCATTCTTCTTTAGTGGAGCTTCTGAGCAATGGCAGCTCGTGGTGTAAATATGTGGAAGGGTACATAATGAACTTACAATGACTTGTCTTAAATATATGATTATCTTCTACCCCTGTAACCAATAATGCCAAACATTGGAAAAAACAACTGCCACCCACAACAACGAAAAAATAAAATGTACATGTAGATCTTTCGGAACGTGTAAATAATACATCACGATGGTCATGTTCCCTACTTTCTCCATCATCACACCTCTGACTCTTTTTATATCCCCTAGAGCCCTTTTTTTTGTTTCTTCCCAACTCTGACATCATCATTTTTCTCCCCTTCATAACTTTCATCTTGAAATTCACCCCCATACTTTCTTTTTCTTTGTTGCCAACCTTTCCTTTCTACAAAAAATCTTTGAACGGCCCTTCTTGGGCATTGTTATATTCTCCACATAATTTTAAACTTTAAAATAACAAATTTACCATAACCAGACACCTTGATATAACACAAATATTAATACTCGCCAACTCATACAAATAATATTTACCTACCAAAAGCAATGTTTCCCTCCAACAGAAACTTACTTTATGAAAAAACAGTGAACAAAACTCCTCTAAACTATCACACTTTTTACGCCACAGCAACCCCGACTATGTCACTTGAAAAGAATAAATCTCTACAAAGAAATCCTCATACAAATACTCAAAATTCACTAAACACTCAATGAATTAAAAAACAACCAAAATGATGGCACTGTGTTAAATTAATCAATATATTATTCCCCAGGGTACACATGGACCTGGTTTTTCCTCAAGGTTGTTACTAAAAATAGACCACGTTTGCAAATTTTACATGAAAAAAACCCCAATTTTACACTCTCACGAAAGTCATATTTCCACCAAACTTAAAAACATGAAAGAGAAGTACCATCCCTACAAATTGTAGTAAACCGTATTTCGATACCACAAAGCATCTAGAAGGAGATAGAAATAAAGTGCCGGAAATTCAGACATTGACTTCGCGATAGTAACTGCATTAGTTGCGGTTGCCTGCAAGGCAGGCACCGCAACTTAAAAGGCTGTAGGTGGCCAGACTTAGACCAGTGGTCAGAAACTGAGCAGGGAAACTTTTAAAATTTTCTAACTAACATATAAAAGTATGTAAGGTGTTGTTATCTTAGGGCTATCACTACAGAAAAAGACAGCTGAAACACTATTTGTTATCACTAGGGTGTTGCAACCATTTTAAAACAATTAAAAAAAAAAGAAATAATGAAGAAGAAGAAGAGAAAGGATAATGTCACATGATCTTTCTATCAAATTTTTGAAGGAAAACTTCACTTCATTTCACCATGTTTGGTGACATATATAGGTTTTAAATTCATTCTCATGCTTGGAGAGCCACACCTCTCACCCCAAACTTCAATTTTGTTATGGGGGTACCAAAATTCTCAATTGGCTCAGCTCTTTGATTGGCAGCTAATTCAAAGAATGCAGAATACCTTAGCTGCTTATATTATACCTTAGAAGCTTATATTACACAAAGTGAATGTTGTGATATAAACTGAGTTTTTCTTTACTCACCTGTAAGCAATAAACTGAGATTGTGTCTGGATGAGGATGAATATCTGGCAATTGTGGGAGGGGCTTCAGTAAGGTTTGGAGAATTGGTACTGTTTGGGGTGAGAGAACTGAGCCTTTAAATTTAACAGTTCAGCTCCGAGTAAAATTTTTGCTGTGGACCACAATTACCAGAGCAAATACTTGTGGATGTTTTAGAAGAATGCACATTCTGCAGGTTATATTGAAATCATGCACAAATGGAAATTTCTGTCTGCCTACTTCTGTGCCCGAGGGTTCTGATGTAGTATTTAATGGGTGACTGCCCTCATTCCCACACCCCTATAATCTGATGTGCATGCCTATGGTTGAGTTGTGGTTTGGGGGAAACATAGATGTCACAACAGTCAGAGTTATCAGAATAAAGAGCTGTTGGAAGTAGGGGTGTTCGGACTTAATAAAGGGGAGGTTTAAGCAAAATTTTAATTTTCATATGTAAAAGAGAAACAAAATCTACACAGTGTGGTAAAAGTTCCATTCAAATCTGACATGCATTCCTCGAGATATCAGTAAATGAAGCCAGTAGATTTGTATTCAAAAGTGAGTTTGAGGGCATCACAGCTTACTTCCTCAGATTGACAAGGAATGCTTTGTTTCCCTTTGTCTTATCAGACTGTTGTGTTGACCTTGAGGTTTACAGGAGTATGACCTCCCTGTGGGGGGGGGTGCAAAGTTCGTAAAATTCTCATGCCACTTATGCAATCACGTTTTAATAATATGGGATTGTTGAGGAGAAAATCCAGTATAAAGATTAAAGAAAAATAAAAGACTGCCCATTAATGTGGGGATATGATGTCATATATGTGCTTGCTTCAAGTTCACTTTTTTTTGAAAATGTGAAAACTTTACGTGATCAGATCTTGAGAACCACACGTTGGATTTCAATGCAAATTTCACCAAAATGCTCAGGATAAGTACCCCTTTAAACCAAATCCTGTTGTGACCTTAAACCCTTCTTCTAATGGATTTTTCAGAATAGGTGTTGAAGTATGGTATTGACAAATGTGGCTAGGCCTGGTATCAATCTATAGCACTGTTACCATTCAATAGTTGTCCCTGTATGTGTGTAATGGTAAATTTCCATACATTAACCCTTAAACTCCAATGCAGGTAACTTCAGGCACTTTTTCTTTTTTTTAGGCACCAGATTAGGAATAGGAAGTCATTTGTGATTAAACCATTTTATCCCCATAATATGACTGCATGCAGACCTTGCAAGTCATTTTGATTTACCTCACAACAGAGAAACATGATTAAATCTTGCTGAAGCCTGTCTTGCTCTGTTAACTTCTCTTGGGTTTCAGAGGTCAGAGTCCTCTCATAAACACCAAGTCTTGGTCCATATTTAGACGAAATAAGAAAATTCAAGTAGGCTAATGGATGGGGAAGGTGTGACAATCTCTCTACTCGCTGGCTAAGCCAGTAATTACTATGACTATTTTGTTACCTAGGTGACGACAGATTTTGATCCATTTTCACAAATTCAAGGGAATATTAGATTAAAGACTGGCAAAAGTCTATGGTTTCGACACAACTGAGATCACAAAGTGGTCATTAAATTGTTTTGAAAGGCTGCAGGATAGGGTTATAAAGTAGTTAACACATATATGCTTGAAAGAACCCCATGATATAAGAGGTTTGAAGACTTGATCATTGATATTTTGATGTTTGAAATTTTAGTTGTGAGGGTGTGACATCCTCTGTTATTTATAATTTGTTCAGTCACTTATCACATGCCCTCATAAAAATCTGCCATGATTGAAAACTGAGAGAAGTTTTGCCTGCTAGCACTAATTGATTTGAGTTTTGCTTGCTAAAGGTCAGTGGGAAATCGTGTGAAAGTGAAAACTAGCGTGGAATATAACAAGGTAGGGAGATGGGGAAAGTACTAAAGGGACCTTCTCTCCAGATATTGGTGGTGAGACTTGAACAGTTGAAAGGTATCACATTAAATTTCATAAAAAATGGACAGTTGAGCCATCTGTGCATCTGTTCGGTTCCACTAGTGTGCATGTTTTACCTACTTCCTTTGCAGCTTGGCAGTACTTCAGCACAGTACCAGAGGTGAAGACATATTTACACACAAAGGACAAGGTCGATTCAACACAATCTACTTCAAAGAATTTTTAAAGTTCCTCACTATCCATCATTTTGTGTAAACACTTCACGTTTGGATCTTTGCGGCCTCTTCTACAATGGTACAGCAGTTACTGTATTACAGACACAGCTCCCTGTTGTAAATATACTTTATGTCAGTCTGTTTTAAATATCTTCAGTATTTCTCTCTTCATTGCTTGTTTATGTTAACCCTTGCTGGAGCAGTGTCAAATGCACTGCCCAAATGATCTACTATTGAAGGACTTGAGCAGATGCCATATGATTGAAACCATGGTTCAGATAGCATGACAGGACTTTTTCTCTTTGGGCCTAAGGGGGGGCAGCATCCCACACAATGAAATGATAACTATAAACAAGCTATCACATTTGTATAAATAAACCATTTACAGCTGTAGAACTTGCACGTTCCTCCTCTGCACTCTGTGATTAATTGCTTTGCCTCTGAACGAACTTGAGGTTTATTTCGATGGTTCTGTCTGGATCTATCCCCGTGGAGATATATTGGGGCACCTGGAAATGACTTTCTCTGTTAACCTGAAGTATTTTGTAAGTCCAGATGACATTGTTTTCAAGACAGGAATGTGAATAGATACACTGGGATGGATCTAACAAAATAGGATGCATCAATGGCTAATCTGTTCATCTATATGTATTAGTTTATACAGTATCATATATAGGTGCTTAGAGAGGGCTGGACTCTCACGTGGGGGAGGGGTCAGGAGAAGGATTGTACCAATGGATTTAAAGCACTTAAGGAATGGC
This sequence comes from Holothuria scabra, assembly GCA_037179385.1. Taxonomy (NCBI): domain Eukaryota; kingdom Metazoa; phylum Echinodermata; class Holothuroidea; order Aspidochirotida; family Holothuriidae; genus Holothuria; species Holothuria scabra. The sequence continues at coordinate 2,479,891 of CM074193.1, forward strand.
AGATGCCAGCTGATGAGCAATTCATTGACATGCATTGTCCAAGGACATTGAAAGAAGAGAGATTTCCAAACATTTACATCTCATGTTTATCATCATCAGTTGAAAATTTCTATTTCTTCCAATAAAAAAAAACATAAAACAAAACAAAATCAAGCAAAAATTCAATTACCCAGGGTGAAAATTAGAAAAATTACACTTGGTGGTTAAGTTTACCTTTTGTTAAAAGAGCATCTTTATAAGGAAACCACATATTGTCTCTTTCAAGTTGGTCACCAGTGTTTTAAGAAAACACAGCTAAGGATTGGAAATATTAACCTCAGTAATGCTTGGTCTGCAGAGGATGGTGTAATTTGCCCTCGTTTCATAGATATTGCCCTACTTAAATTAAGAGTCAATTGTGCCTACGTGACAAAGCAGCTTGATATGACCTTGAACTTGTAAATAGAGTGGGGGGTTGATTTAAACTATTTTGAGTTTGTCTCACCTTCAGCCCTGTCTGGCTATGAAAAGGCAACACTTTTTGACTGGTATCCAAATTTGTCTTGGAGGTATTTTGTTTCATTTTAGTGTATAAACTAAAGGTCATATTGAAAAACAGGCCAAGCTTCTTCACGTTTTTGATGGAAACTGAAAATTGGAGAACAAAGGATTTAGACATGTAAAATAGGGCTGCAAGAGCAAAATCTGATATGTACCAACTCAAATGGTGTTCTTGAGGTTTCTGTAGTCAGAGAGGCGGGAGGAGAGGAATTAGAGAAAAAAATTAAAGGAAGAGCATTGCAACCAATGTTAAATAGTTGAAAATTGCTTTCACTAAAGGTTGACTCATACATCAGTATTCAGCACTATGAAGTTGTGAAAGATGAATGATGTTTATCACTGAGCCATTATTTGTGATTGGTTCAGGAAAGCACAGGATATAACCAAAATATGTTGTTCATGAAAAATTTGAAGAATGAACCTGCCTCAGTGTTCTCTCTTGTTTTGCCTGTTAAAACATTTTAGAAGGAGTCCTTTTTGTGAACCCATTTGTTTTGAAAAGAAACAACTTACAACTATCTACTGTAAAGTTTTGAAGCAAGTAAAGTAGCTTTATTAACCCTTTACCGTTGTTTGGGTCCTTGTGGACCCATGCGGAGAGCTCGGCTGTCACCCATCTTTACTGTTTCACGCCGAGCTCAAAACTGCGAATAACTACCCAAAAATTTGACCACAACAACGAGAGAGACAACAGTTTAAGGTCACGGGGTCAATGGCCTACGGAAGCCAATGCGGGGCTGGCTACGTCCGCTTTTCCGCCCACTCCCGAGGCCAGCAAATATGCCCCGATCGAAGCACAACGGTAAAGGGTTTAATTTTTGCCATACACTATCCCAGCTTGCCTTATCATCATATTGCCTTTAACTGTGCGGCAAGCAGAACACCTGGAAAACTATGGAAATCCAAGGGTTTCAAATTTTTCAAACTGGAATATTAAACTGCTCAAAGTAATGAGAGCTAGGTGAGACACCCAAGTTTGTTCCTTGAGTCCCACCCTCAGGATGGCATTGTGTTGACTACCAGATATTCCTACAGTTAACATCGCCCCTCTTTTAACTCATGTGTTTAAGGCCCAGTTCTCTCACCCCAAACAGTACCAATTCTCCTAACCTTCTTACTTAAGCCCAGGCCTCCCATAATTATCTGAAATTTCATGCTCATCCAGATACAATCTCAGTTTATTGCTTCAAGGTGATGTAAAGGAAAACATAATTTATACAATCAAAACACTCTCAGTACTATCTATAAGCTTTGGTACTCTGCATTCTTTGAATTGGCTGTCAAACAAAGAGCTAAGCCAATTGAGAATTTTGATACCCTAGTACCAAAATTGTAGTTTGGGGTGAGAGGTTTGGCCCTTTAGGCACCACATTAAGTCACTGCTTTGCCTAGGAAAATATTTCACTGTCTCTAGATGGCTAGAACCTTATGAAGATGACCAAAATACAACAGGGACAGCTTCAGTGACAGGTCATAAAAAAATAGATGGTAAAAAAATGAACACATGCAAAATAAGTCTAAGGATGCTCTCATTCAGCATTTTTTTAGACTTGTCCCTGTTCCTTTTGCTATAAATTATTACCTGAAGACATCAGTTTTGCATTGGGTATGATAAGTTTGCTGTCACTCAGTAATAACTGAGAACAATCAAGTTCTTGGCTTAGTGCCTGTGAAATTGTGAGTAAATGTAGTCACACAAGTTTGTTGACCACATTGAACGTATCAGGTTGTATATTCTTGTGGCTAAGTCTCACCAGTCCCACAACACTTGGTGTTACCATTGGTTTACTATAAGGCAATACCACAGGTCACAGGTTAATTGTTCATGGGGTTTCATCTTGTGTTCTTACATGCCTCAACATAGTTAAGTTGATTGGGTACCATTCAGTCTTTATGTGGTCAAATATTCAAGTTCACATAAATTTGATCATCATACATTTGTTAACAAACATGATTTTTTTATTATGGATTATAGCATGACCTTTAACATGGAATTAGCTGCCAACTATATGGTCTTCAATTCCATGTCAATTCACGGTGACTCGGAGGTTTTGCCCCCGTCTAGAAATTTTGCCCCCCCTGACTTTTTTCTGTGGACGCCCATGTCCGGTGCTGCAGACTCCAATGTCAGAAACATAATGAGAGCGGACAGATGCCTTAGTGCAATTTGGCAGTTTATTGGTCAGTTTGGATGGCCACGTTTGAGGTCTCCATGAAGTGGATGTGCTGTGTATGTGAACAAGAGAAATAAAAAGGGAAAAAAGAAAAATCATGGCTGAGTCTTGGAGGAAAAAGTCCTGTATATATGGCCATAAAGATCATCAGGCTGCTTGTCAAATAGACACAATATCCTCTGAGACTAAATGCAAAACATTTAAAGACTATTGAAACAATGAATGTAATATCAAATAACATTACCACCAAACCTTTGTGGTAATTTAAATTCAATCAAGCTCACAAACTGCGTGCCAGGAGAGATGCTTTCAGATAACTGCTATGTGAAAACAATGTTGTCACAACTCAAATCAGAGTTACAACTTCGAAATTTAAAAGTTTGAAAAACATTAAACATTGATGAATTTCAAAACCATGTGTTGAATATTGAAATACCGAAACAAGCTTCTCTGGACAATCTTGTAGAACAGTACAACACATCACTGTCAGATATTTTAGATAAACATGCACCGGAACAATCAAAGAAAGGAACACTATTAGACACACATTTCCTTGGTTTAGCACAGAAATTCTGGAGCAAAACGAAAAGGTCAGAAAATTGGAAAAGAGATGGAGAAAGGATAAACAAATATCGTCTTGGTGCACGTACAAATCTGAAAGAAACAAGTACCTAAACTACTGGAGGAAAGTAAAAGCTTGACCATCAGTAAAAAAGTTAAAGATTGTAAGGGAGACAATAACGCTATATTCCAACTAACTGTCCCATCAGTAATTTGTCATTTCTCTCCAAAGTTATCGAGAAATTAGTCCTACAACAATGTAACGATCACGTCATGACACATGCTATTCTGCCAGTTTATCGATCCGCATATCGTCAAAACTACAGTTGCAAAACTGCTCCTGTCAAATTGTTCAATGGCTCTCTCTGGTCAATGGAGCAAAAACAGGTAACTACCCTATGCACAATTGATCTCAGTGCAGCCTTCGACACCATCGACCATGATGTTCTGAGAACCCCATACGGTAGATTGCTCTGTGCCACAAGGCTTGGTGGTTGGTCCTCAGTTATTTTCAGCGTATGCTAGCACATTAGTTGATGTGGTTATTTCAGAGCATAACATCAGCCTTAATAGGTTTGTGGATGACCACATCTTGAGTAAGGAAATTTACTTAAATGATCCACTTTCACAAAGAAGAAGCATTTCCGTCAGATGGGGATGTTAAATGGTGGTCCCGGCAGCAGGATTGGGAGTTATGCTAGTACATGCCTGCCGCTTTACCTCTGACCACTACTCGAAAAGAGGAGGCGAAGTTCTACAGTGTTCATCCACGCTCACCTAGGCATAGGGTTCTCGATGAGCCAAATGGCTTCCTGACCCTCAAAAATGTTAAATTAAATGTGATTCAATTTGTATATCTGTATCAGCCTTCCAGCTGAAAAACCCTAACAATTTTTTTATTTCATGTCAGCTGGAGTCCATGTTTAATTGCCCAGCCTATAAAAACCTTGTCCACACCCTTTTGCTTCAGTGAATGAAGGTCAACAAAAAGCAGATGAGAAATTGCCCTAATGCTTGCCTTTCACACCTTGCAAACAGTGGCACATCTGGCTGGTATTATTCAGCCTTTGGCCGTGTTCCCACTTGATCCCCCCATGTTGATCGCCCCAAGCTCAATCAACTGGAAAAGTTTGTGACCAACCGCATGAGTGTTCCCATTTGATCGCCTGCGCGAGATCTGATCCCCTCCTCCGGTTCAAGTAACAGGAAGTTGTTTCATCGAAATTATGTGTGCAGGTCAGGTTTGTTTACATGCGTTTGTGTGGCATGAGGAGCTTCACTGTGGAAGTACGTCATTGATCTCGGGTCACCTTGATCCCCCGTTGTGTTCCAACTTGTTTTCTTGATCGCCTGCACGCGGTCTGATCCTACCCGAAGGGGCGATCAAGCTCTCGGGATCTGATCCGGGGAACGAGAGCGTTCCCACTTGCAAATTGATCGCCTACGCGTGGTCTGAACCGGATCTGATCGCCTGGTTGTTCTCAAGTGGGAACACACTCTTTGTTCACATCTTCCTTTAGCTGCCTCTTATCAAGCTTGTGGTTTCTTGGAGCTTGCTTGAATGAGTTAAGCAGGAAGTTGGGTAAAATTTGATTACCCCACCAAACCTTTGGTGGGGACTCGGTTAAATATCTAATAGGGTAAGAAACTCCTCATGTCGGTACATCTTAATATTAGGATGAAGGGCTAGCTGATAGGCTCACCGCTAATCATACATGCACTGTTTGACACTGTACACTGTGCACTCTAGAAGTGATTCATTGGAAGCAGTTAATTGAATCAGGTTAAATGGTCCAATTAGAGGGCTGTATTCTGGATGGTGGCAGTACAAACACTGTTTATGTAGAACACAAACATCACTAAGTACATGTTATATTATGATTTAGTTTCAAGGCAATTCCCCCCCCCCCCCACCCTTAAGACTTCCCCCTATGCTCCCAGCCCAGGAGGCTATGGCCGTATAAGATCTTTCTTTTGATATTAACTTGCCAACAAGCAAAAACGATGATTGTACTCATTATTATTCATGCAGTATATAAATAGGATAACCCTTTTAAGTCAGTAATTTCAGTTTCAATATCTTGATCTGATTTGCTTATTTTAATTCATTAGGCTAACTTGCCCGATACTCTAAAAACCTGGATTTCAAGGCCTTTTTCCGGGTAATTGCAGGTAGGGTGCCAAGAGACTCTACAGTTTGAAGATATAGCCTATGACAACATAAGGGATCTTTGTTCTGTTATCTCAGTCTAGTCAGTCAATAAGCAGAGTGGTCACTGGTCAGTGGGATATGAGAGCATTACACTGTTGCTATATGGAGAGCATCGGGCTAGATTTCGTCATGGTGTATTTTTACTCCCAAAATGGCCACTAGCTTTCCCTGGAAAATGTTGAAGTTGCCAGAAAAAAATGAAAGATGGGAAGGAGAACAGTGAATCAAAGGCTTACCTAAAATTTCAAACTTATTTGCTAAAAAGCTTGAAAGAAATTCAGTTATTTTGTGCTCAAGAATAATTTCTTGATCCAAACTTTTCAAAAATTCAAATGGTGTAGTAATTACTCTTTATTGTTATATAGGATGTCATTTTGAAAAGATAAAGCCATTATTGCTTGCTGTTTATGTGTGATATTGAATGGTGTAATTATGATTTTATGCAAATGCTTTTTTTGAGTGTATATTTTACTGGCAATGTTCCCCTTGAAAGGTCACTTTCGTCTCTCTTAGTGACCTCTTTATTTTGCTATTATGTAGTGAAATATTATCCATCACAAAATAGGATGAGGAGTATTTCAGAGGGGTGTTTCAGATTCTCAGGACAAAATGCCTTTAGTTTTGACGTATTCATTGGCTTCCAACATTTATGCATGCATGCATGCAGGCTTTGTAGATCCTTTTTTTTTTTCTGACATATCTGTCTGTCATCACCTCTATATCATCTGTGCTTCTTACAATACATCTTGGACATGCAGCAATTACAAAACTGTGTCAGGCCTGCCTGCGTACCTGGAAGATTCATTATTATTCAATTCTACTTTGTGTAAAGTCTTCCCAAAGGTTTTCAATGAAAGAAAGTCAAAGTGATGTTAACCTAATTTTGGTAGCTATTGTCCCAGATACAGTCGGAATTTGCATGCACCTGGTTCGTAGTGCTACCTCACACAAATTATGTCAACTTAGATTTTGTTTGGCCTCGATCTTAATGTAATAGATTGTAAACATGTAAAGTGCAGTAGTACTCTAAAAACTGAAGGACCGTTGGCCTGGTTTGCACATATTGTACCTCCAAGTGTAATGTAAGCAGTGTGGGATAAAATGCTTTGAAAAAGAAAAAAATAAAATGCTCTTTTACACTATGGGTTTAAAAATGACATGACAGCTTATTCAGGTTTTTGGCTCAACTTTAACTGGCTATTTAACATGCTGTGATATTGATTCTTCAGAATGTTAGACATCCAAGTAAATCAAAGGCAGCAGTGTGTGGTGTAACTGGTATCTGAATTTGTTACATGACCTGTGCCCTCAAATGATCTATACTTTCATTTTATTCGCACTGCATGAAAAGCAAGTAACACATGCTTGACTGGTGTGTTAGCAAACCCAAAATGTTACATAACTTTTTGTGTGTTTCAATGTATCTGTTACTGTCAATCAGCCAAAGACATGTGACACCTTATTATGAAGTGTATATGTAGTGTGCTTCATTTCCTCCCTGAGGCGATGAAATGTAATCAGTCAGAGAAGGAGGATGTAGCAAAAAGTTAGAAGGAAAGTTTCATCATGAATGGTAGTTCTGATAGAACATATCATAGACTTGTTTGTTTGTTTGTTTGCTTGTTTGTGTCTTTTGTGCATACTATTTCTAAATGTATTATGACTTACTTCACATCTCCCTTAGATTATAAACTTGAAGATACCATTTTTTTTCATGAAAATAATCTGTAACTCTTCAGGGAGATCGTACTATGGAAGTTTTAACCTACATCACACCTCCTTAATTACTGCATTGTGTAACTTACCTGTGGTAATCCTTTGACAAATCATCAGCAGTTTTAGTCCACAGGTAATTAACTAAACAAAGTTGTTCATTATAGAATTCTGCCCCTTGAAAGTGGACATCATCACTTGGCTGATAGCGAAATGACTTGACCGACTTGACAAGAATAGTAAACCTCAGAAAACAATAGGTGGTCATGGAATGCACCATGTACAGTAATCTTCATCAATGTTACTTTTTGTCAGTTGTGTAAACAGGCAAGGACTTCAAGGACACTGAGGATATAAGTTTGTCAAAGTTTCAAGGGAGTGGATTCTCTAATGTAGGCTTGACCTTCTGCAGTGTGATAAAATAAGATATAGTGATCTATCCCCTGTGAAAGACCATTTCAAATTTAAAAGTACATTCATTTGACATTTTGTGTACATATCATACTGTATTGCTGGGATATGAAATGCTGCCATTTTATTTGATTACAAGTGCAATAAGTAATGCAATGTGTCATTCATTTAGTATCATTCAACTATTGTGATTATTTGAGATGAAGACTGTGAAATGGAATATGATGTATTCATTACAAAAACAACATGCTGAGGTACCGTATATTCTGTAATAAATGCCCCCTGGGGCGTTACATTTTTGAAAAGGGGGGCGTTTATTTGAGGGTTTATCGTAATAAAAAATTAACTAATCGGCTTGGTAAAATTCTGCCATTTAACCCATCATTACCACCGATTATTTGTAAACTGAAAAAAGGGCACAAATATACTTGAAACTTGCTCTTAATTTCGTTAAAATTCCTGTGAATACCGCACTCAATCCTTCCCGCCAAAACGGAATGCATTGATAAGCACAAACGTATACATTATACCCTTGCCATGAGCGCGATCATTGGTTATTTTCCCCATAACAATGTAGTATAACCTGGAATAGTATTCCTTGCAGTCTGGAAAAAGTGCTGCGTAAGTTGCTGTGTATTTTGTTCTGTACAAAAGCACAAGTACAGACTATCCGAGCTGCAGTGTTTGGCTGTATTTCCAAGTCCCAAAGCTTACCATGTATATCTGTGCACGTTTTGTACACGTAGCACCTAGAATCTTTGGAAGTTCAGTGGTCATTATCCTGCATAAATTAAGCCATTTCTCGCATTCCTTCCGTAATGTTATTTGCAGTAGGACTTATGAAATGTGAACGTCATCGCCAACGAAAACAGTGATGCACGTGGTCTCATGCAGGCTACTTCTTCGCCCACGCACTTACGCGTGTGTCCGTTTTTACCGCCAAACAAGGCATCATGTTTTGCTGGGTGACATCATTTGCATACGATCCATTGCAAAGTTTAAATTGCCCCTGCATCGTGATTGGTTCACATACGATGATTCTAGCCAGCCAATCACAACTCCCGCCATCGCCTATGTGATTTAGTGTGTGAAAATACTAAGCCTGGAGACGAATTTTTCTGTTGAGTTTTTATGTGTTACGATGATCACATTTCCTATGCTGATATAACTGGCTAGCGCAGCTGGGCGAGCCCCGTGCTAAATGATTCTAGCCAGCCAATCACAACTCGCGCCATCGCCTATGTGATTTAGTGTGTGAAAATACTAAGCCTCGAGACGAATTTTTCTGTTGAGTTTTTATGTGTTACGATGATCACATTTCCTATGCTTATATAACTGGCTAGCGCAGCCGGGCGAGCCCCGTGCTAAATGATGCTAGCCAGCCAATCACAACTCGCGCCATTGCCTATGTGATTTAGTGTGTGAAAATACTAAGCCTCGAGATGAATTTTTCTGTTGAGTTTTTATGTGTCACGACGATCACATTTCCTATGCTGATGTAACTGGCTAGCGCAGCCGGGCGAGCCCCGTGCTAAATTCAACAAGAAATGACATCACAAATCTCTGCGTACTTGGATTTTTCGGGGATCTCACTTGCGTGCATTTCAATTGCAGATTATTTTCAAAAAAGACGTAAGTTTTGGACAAGAACTGCTAAAAATTTACGGGGATATTTATATCCGTAAGGAGCCATAGGATACGTTAATCGGGTGCAATTTTTTTTGCTACCCCAGAACCGCTAAGATTATTATGATTGCGTATTTCTACATGGCCCCATTAAAGCAGGATTTTACAGTACATTAACGCAACTACAACCCAGTACAGTAAAATACTGCAAATGTTCCGACATGATTGGGGGATGAAAACTAAACAGAGCATGATGTTTGCCTAAGAGCTTAATTATCAAAGGGTAGCCTAGGTGAAATCGACTGAAAACAATCCTACTGTATTAACGATTGGTTTATATCTCCACATTTGAAAAGAAAATATTAGGCCTATGATATTCCATTTGCAAAACAAACGGAACGAGGCCTATTCACAATATTTTCCAACTTGAATGATATGCACAAAGCAACGGGCGCGTACTTTAGGAACAGACATGTGTCTTCCCTCTTTCTAATAATCGGTAATCGGCATCGGGCCGATTGCTAATGATGATGCATAACCGGTCAAACACTAGCTTTATCTGTGGTTTGGGCCTGTAATGCGGGAGGCCTTGGCCTACGCAGTTGTTAAAAATTTTGAGGGGGCGTTTATTAGAGGGGGAGCTTTTATTACAGAATATACGGTATTAGCCATTAGATTTAGGTAGCTTCCAAAAACCCACCATTTGACTGCCAGGTTGGGTTTTCCAGCTGGTTTAGCAAACAGTTCTCATCATTTCACACCTCACTGAGTCAGTTGATCTACAGTTCTGTTTGTCTATTGTGTTTCTAAGAGTACAGTTCTATCAACAAAGTATAACCTCATTTGTATAAATAAGCACCCTAACTGTTCAAGGAGCATTGTATATTTGCAGTAAAGATAAAGTTTGGGGCTCAAGGTATTTGCAAATAGGAGGCAAGAGAGGTTATTCAACAACCACATGGAAATTAAGACAGCTAAAATTTGCTACCTAAATCTAATGGCTTGAAGCAGCTCATGGTGAAAAGATGTCTTTTAATGAAATACCTCTCAATAATATGAAGTAGAATAATTATGATGCTTGGACCAGTTTACAGTTCTACTTTCTAAAGAAAATCAAAAAAGGATTATTATTATCATTGGCAAGTTTAAGAGATCTTAAAGAATTAATTCAAACCGTCATGTATAGGTTGTGATTAATTGAATCAAATGCCTGTTATAATTTAATCAATAGTACTGTAGGACTAAGTAGGCATAGATGTCTTATAAAATATGTTAAGTGCACAGATCAGCTCATTCTTTTCTCCATTCCAATGTCAATTATTTAGGGGTGGAAACAATTCTAGAGGTGTCAATCTTTCAACAAACATACTTTTTGCAGATAATATGGGTGTGAAAGCTACTGTAGTAGACCTTTTGTGAAAAAAATTCATCTTATGCATTGATTTAAACCTTAGGAGCCGTGTATGCAGCTCAGAATTTATGCAACTTAAACAAAATAGGAAAATATATTGAAATTAAAAGATAATTTTTCCCAAGTTATTGGATTGGGTTTGTGTGACTAAGGCTTCATTTGCCAAAAGTAATTCCTTTTGTGAGGATCACAGATGCCTTGTCTTTTCTACAATGTTTAATTAACAGACAAACTTCACCCCAGACAGTTAGGCTTCTTCAAAATAGTCACCTGCAGTTTTCTTGCAGCCTCACAACAAGTTTGCCTTGTGCCAACATATGTTTGCTGCTTAAGAGGGTATCATAGACCCTAATGTGAAATATGAGCTACTCGATCTGCATCTTTCAAATTTGATGTCAATCAAAAGAGCTGTTCCAGTTGAAGACTTTGCTACCATCTAGCAAATATTATGCATTTTGCGATGACAAGTGTCATGCAAGCAGACTCAATGATAGTAAAGCATTTTATAGTCAAACATATGGTTCTACTTAAAAAAAATTTTCACACCAACCAGTAAAATTATTGAAATTTGGGACAAAAATGATATCAATTAGATCCTCATGTTCCCAAATCACAAAAGCAGGTTTATAATTCCAATCAAGCATTTAGTGATATTTTCAGCAGGTAGGTACCCCCTAGTTTTTGTTTGGACTGTGAACACCTGGTAGAAATAGTAAGGTTAGTTTGTTATTTGTGGTTTGTTTGATTGTTAATTGTTTGGGTCAACTCTAACCCTTACCCTGTGCTGTTAATATGATTAATTGTTAACAAATAGCCCAGTCACAGTGCCCAGTTTCAAGGAGCAAAATTTTCTAATGGCCTTAAGTCGTGGGTGGCTTCAATTAAGCAGTGCTAGGCCTATGGAGAAAATGAACGTCATGATAATGAAGGGCAGTGTTATTGAAAGAATTTTGTGTGAAACAAAGATTATTTTAAAAGCCCAATTATATTCCCCCAGACAGTACCAGTTCTCCTGACCTACTTACTTAAGCCCCTCCCAAAACTCTCTGAAACTCATTTTCATCTAGATGCAATCATCAGTTTATTGCTTCATGGTGAGTTATGCAAGACCCCAATGTCAAAACACTCTCAGTACAGTTTTATTGTTAATTTGCTGTCAATCAAAGAGCTGTGATAATTTAAAATTCCTTTGCCTGCTATAAAAATTGCAGTTTGGCGTGAGACATTAGGCTAACTTGCCTGATACTCTAAAACCGGGATTTCAAGGCCTTTTCTGGGTAATTGCAGATTGGGTGTAAGAGGACTCTACTGTATGAAGATACAGCCTATGGCTGACTACATAAGGGATCTTTGTTCTGTTATCTCTGTATAGTCAGTCAATAAGCAGAGTGGTCACTGGTCAGTGGGATATGAGAGCATTATTAACCCTTACCCCATTATTTACACTGTTGCAATAAGGAGAGCATCGGGCCAGATTTCGTCATGGTTGACAGCCTTGCTTGCTTGTTTGATCTTTTTTTAGTTTTGCCATGGTTAATTAATGTATTTTTTAATACATGACTGTCTTTTCCTGGAATAAGTTCTCAACCTTCATTTACATCTTGTTTTCATGTCGTCTGCAGGTGATGGTTCTTGTTTCTATCAAGATCTCAATACTCAATCCACCCACGAGTTCACTGGCCCCGATTGTGATCCCATCTATGATTTCAGTTGCCATGGAAACATGCTTTATACAGCCTGCCGGGACCATATCATTCGCAAGTACAGAGTATGATGCCGCCCTGCATATCCCAGGTGTTCATTTCAAGACAAAATCATTTGATATACCCAGAGAGCTTGCCTCAGGCTGAATTTTCCATTCAAGGTTGCCCAAGAGCTCAAAGGAATCCAGGCACAAGTATGTCTTGGATAGGTGACACAATCGTCCTCAATTTTTCCTTCTGCCATATCTTTGCATCCGTGTGAGTTGTCTCTTTTATTACACAGCTACGATATCTTGAGGTCTGCAGTTTGTCAAAAGCCTTACTTACAGCCAAAGAGTTGCAGATTTGATTCCTTGAAGAGGTCATTGGTAAATGATGCCTTGAAATTTAGGATTCTTTTGCGAACTGTGAGGTGTCATCTGAGAGAGGCAGATGCTTAATCTGCTGAGAAGATTCCATCTGTTTCTGTACATCATAATGAGTGATCTAGCAGAAAAATTACACAAAAGCTTCACTATAATTCAGGTGCTACTTGCCACTTGCTCTCATAATTATCAGATATTCCTTTGTTTTGGTCTTTTGCTAGCTCTCTTTTGAGTACCATTTATTGACATTCATGTTCATGAAAAATAATGGATAAATTTCAGAGCCTATTTAAATCAAAAGTTAAAACATGTCAGTAAGGTGCTAAATCCCTCTTGCATATCTAGTGTGAAGCATGAAAAGGCTAAGTACTCCATCGTTACTAAAAAAGGAGATGTTTTTGCCATGGGAAGTCTAAAATGCTGCTCTATTCCTTTATTTTAAGTGGTCTTAAGGTCTAAATGAGAGCCTCTCAGAATCAAATGTAATCAGTTGTCCCATCGGCAAAACTAGTTGCTTTGAATACTAAACCTTTTCCTCTCTGTGGAATGAAAATGATTGTAGCAGGGAGACATTATTGTCAGACCTAGATTTGTTTTTCTCAGTTGTACTACATTTATGAGGGTAACAGGGCAGAGCAATTTAGAACATGTCTTGGTTCTACCAGAGTTTATTATGACTAAATAACTGCAGGGTTTTCTAGAAGCCTCTCTGATGTAAAATTATGTTTGGAAAATATTTGGGAGCTTTTAGGCTCATCAAGAAGATCATTAAATGCTTGATGTAAAGTGATGTGAGGAAACCACATCATAGAGAAAGGAGGATGAGGGTTCATAGGATAAAAGTGGGTCAATCTTTTTAGAGATTTCAAACGAGTAGGATGTGCTCTGCAGTTGACATGAAGGAAGTTAGAAGGAGTTAGTTGAATAATTATGCATGAAAGACATGGAGTAATTCTCCCTCTCTAGAGATTTATGTTCCAGTTTACAGATTCAGAGCAAAAAAATGGGTTTCACCTTAAAATGAAATATTTGTCTTGGTTTTAGTTTGAAGTTTGATACCCTAATTTTAACATTGTATTTTTTACTGAGTTTGCATAGCCATTTACAATTTTCCTTGTTTTTAATTTTCATGTTAGGGGGATCATAGGAGTTGAGGTCAGAGGCAAATGCTGTAGAGTGTTGGTGACAATGATAGAGTAAACTGCATAGTTTTCATCCTGTGCATGAAATGTGGGACAAAGTAGAAAAGGAATTTGATAGGAATGTCCATCAAAACAGGATAAATCAGCATTAACATACCAGTGAAACCTATGTGACCATAGAAACCCCTTTTTCTTGAGGTTAGGGTTGTAATACTAGCTGCAACCATGCAGTTGAATTGCCAGCTACTGCTGCCAGAACTCTACAAACTTTACAAAATCCCCCTAAAGATGTACTACTACTAGTGGCAAAAGAATTGGGATTAATTGTTACAAAGGAAAATATTGTTAAGCCCATTCTCAACTAAGAAAACAATCAGCTCCCACTGTACTCCTGCCACCAATGTCACACTTATTTAAACTTGCTTTGTTACAGAAGTGGGATCCTTGCAAATCTGTAAACATGTTTGAAACTGGCAGAATTTTAGAAACGACCCAGGGATGATTATTTATAAAAGGAAAATATATGACAGATATGAATACAGACGGAAAGTATAGTGATTCCTGCCAGCCTGGTAAGGAGAGGACAAGTTTAGCTAATCAGGCTGTTACGGAATTTTTTACTTGGATTATTTCTTATAATATCAGATCCATCAACACAAGAAACTAGATACTGTAGGAAGAAAGTAAAAGAAGACTTAGATTCTTGTTACTTTATCTTCTTGAAACATAGCAAGTTTTTATTTGCAGATTCTTTCTATCTGTAACATGAGATTTATTTTATGCACCTCATTATTCATGTGGAAATGATATTTTACCATTTTTTGATGAAATTGCATGAAATCTAGAAGTGTGATTTAGTTTCTTCATTTTGTTTGTGATAAAACTGTGTGGATCTTGAACAGAGTATTTTAAGGTGGTACTGTATAATGGTCTCATGTTTTGTTCATTGCCCTCTTGTGCACTTTCATTCTATCGTGGGTTGTTGCAAATGGATAAAAAACCAGTTAAATGGTGCCCCTAACATTTAAAGAAAACAGAAGATACAATGTAAAAATAACAACAGAGCTTTTTCAACATTTTTCTCCTGTTTATATTTGATTGAATAGTAAGTTACCAGAGGAAGAAACAGGACTTTTCCTCATATTTGAAAGTATGATGAAAGACAGATGTCTGGTATGTGGTTGGTGACATTCTATTTTTGATTCTTGCGCAGTCATTGACCTGTTTGGGTTGACACTTATAGCCTCTACAGTACATTGAAAGGTAATATAGGCATTGGTAAAATGTGAGGATTGGTTTCTTGTCATTTGATATGACTTCAAATCTTGAACTATAATTTTGGGTTAAAAAGAGATGAAATTGAAAAGAAGTTTTCTGTGGGATCAGTGTTGCCGTAGCGTTATTTTTATTGTTTGATTGGTGAAGAATAGTACATATTTGTGTCCAATGAAAGTGACAAAAGTGTGTGCTTTATAACAGATACCTTTTAATGAATGTTAGTGATTAAATATTTGTGTTAAAACTGTTTCCATCATCATTAAAGTATGACTTAAATTCATCTGTGAACTCAAAGAGGACACAATCATATCCCCTGATTCAGGCAGCTATCACAACAGTTTTAAAGGTTGAGCAGGGTTGTGCCAGTTACCGGAATATCTTTAATATCTGTCAAATATAGTTACAGAACACAAAGTTTCTATTGTATAGGTGTAACTTAGTTTAAGACAAAGGAATAAAAAGAAAGCTTTGTTGAGCATGTACCAATAGCTCTTTGTAAAGAATAATCATTTAATCACCTGGGAGGCTGATTTGGCAAATTATGGTTGATGGAGTTGGTAATAAAAATTACCACACTTACACCATTGAAAAGTGGGGTTTTAAAATACCCATTTTATGGTCTTCAAGTCAACATGTAATCTTCATATCATAGGATATTTCCAAAATCTAACTTCACACTGAAACAAGTTGTAGACTCTCATCCTTAACAGCTTCACAGATATATTTGTCATAGCACATACTTCTGTGTTGAATTTTCTGCTGAAATTAACAGGCATCCCCCCCTCCCCCATTTTAACTATGGCAGCCTCTCAATATTTGCAAATTGTTTTAATTGGCAATGACTTGATCTAATTACATGTAATTATTACATTTTTTGTTATTGCTGAACCAGCGAGCTATTTAAGGAAGAGTAGTGTCGTCTCAAAAGTTTATGCAAAGCCACTTTCATGGGTCAATGCCACCTGTCCATAGCTTTCTTGAAGCAGTCAGATAGCATGTTTGACAAATTGCAAATTTACCTCTAAAAGTAGCTTCTAGCTCATGCAGGCTACCACTGTACCTTTTTAAACTCCATAAGCCAATTGTTAATTTACCAGAATGAATTCTGCCCTCTGAAAAGACATCACCTCAAGCAGAACTTTTCTGCAGTCCCATTCTGGCTGTTATTCAGGCTACGCAGCCTGAATTTCCATGTAATTAAAAACTGAGTGCACGATGTCACTTTCTCTTTGACCCTTTAAGTATGTGTCATGTTGGTGCCGTAAAACTTTTCATTTCATAGTATAATTTGTGGCTTAGATGGTTAACACTTCCCTTTCAACTATTCACCCTGTTGTCAAAATGATGGTATGAGTAATGCCAAATGATCCTCAATTAAATTCTCATTTTCTTGAAATTATTATTATTGAAGTTATTTTTTTAACCCCAGATGCTGTGGGTTAGATCACATTGCTCTCAACCTTGAGAGCTAAGGAAGAAAGTACATGATGTCTCCAGCAAACTCTCAACTGACTTTGCATTCCTGTTCCAAAACTATTAAAATGGTTTGCTTGCAGTGACATTGCTACAGGAAGGGAGGGGGAGGGCTGGACAGGACTTTGCCCCAAGAGTTTTCCTTGCCCCCTCCCTTTCTTTAGATGAGAGCTCAGGAGATGTCACAATATCACTGAAATAACATCAGTTCTCATGAGGCAAGGCTTAATTTAGGTCCAAGTAGTTAATCTAAGGTTGTCATGTGTATATTTAAGTGGAAACCAGTTATTTTCACTTAATATTACATTTTGTTAAGTTCAAAGACACCAAGCAATAAAAGACAAAAAAAAACTTTGAAAGAGATTTCTCTATTGTTATTTTTATTCACATGCTGGTATCAGCAAGGACATTATTAGCAGGACAACTTGGCTGGCCAGCCTCATCAGGGGGTTTGGCTTTTGTCTCTACCCACAATATCTTTCTAGTAATTTCATCAAGTACTTTTTAATGGGATTAACTTAATAATTGTTCATTTGTGTTTGATTCACAAAGGTACTAGTATTATTCTGTCATGTGTTCAAAAGGGCAGACCCACATTAACCTTACCAGAAATAAACATTTTGCAAAATCTTGATATGCCCAAACTTGTCATGAGTTGCTATCAATACTAATTAAGTGCTCATTCAAGCATTTATCCATGAACTTAAAGGTTGACAACTGATGGCAGTTTATCTCAGATTGACTGAAAGGAACCCTAGCTCTTCAATTCATCTTGAAATATGATCCCCTTTTCAACAGTGTAGTCAACCCCCACCCACTGACCCACCCACTGACCCAACCTATTGGGCTTCTGTTGTACTGGATGGTCATAAAAGATGAGAGCTGCTGCTTACTGGAGCATCTAATTGGAGTTATGAATCAGTGTTTGGGTACTGTAATTAAGAACCTCAGGTTCCCATAAAAACT
Source organism: Holothuria scabra (assembly GCA_037179385.1). Classification (NCBI taxonomy): domain Eukaryota; kingdom Metazoa; phylum Echinodermata; class Holothuroidea; order Aspidochirotida; family Holothuriidae; genus Holothuria; species Holothuria scabra. The sequence continues at coordinate 2,497,466 of CM074193.1, forward strand.
GTGTTAAACTGTGACCGATTTCAGCAAAGGCAAATTTCCCTCCATGAGAAATTTAATGGTCACTTTGTACCCAAGGAGAATACCTACATGGAAGTCCAGGAGAGGGCACAGACACCCCTCCACCCCATCTTTTTGAGTGCATGATTGTATTAACTGTGGCAAGGCTTCTGTGACTTTGATCATTGGAGGAAAAGAATTACAAAAACCCAACTACTTCATCCACTTTTTGACAAGGGTTTTGATTTGACTGCAAGAAATGTCAAATTTTCCCTGGAAACCTTACTCAAGTGAGGCACAAACCTTGAATGGATGCGACCACAACCCCCACCCTCCCTACACCATTATTTTGTAATCATATCCAGCTTTGAAGGACTACTAATGATCTGCTCAGATTGTCTTCTCAGCTTTGTTCCTATTCCCTCTTTATTCCACCCATCTAGTGGTGTTTGTGACTACATGATTTCTGAATAGCTGTCACGCCCTTCCCTGAAAAATTTCGATGATCCAATGGATTTAGTTCTACACTGGGGCCAAAGGATTGTAATTATTCCATTTCTTTCCCAATCCTCGTTGTGATATATTTTTGTCAGCATAAATTTCTTTCCAAAAGAAGCAAACAGCATTCGATGTATACTACATTATAGGGAAAAACTACATTTGAAAGGGTCTGTATGCCCGGCTGAATAGCATCTTCTCTTCCCGCAGTGTTTGCTACTTCCGTGTGTAGAGTTCGCGAGTATTACATCATCGCAACTGGAAAAGGGTCCTAGCCTAGTACCTACTCGACTTAAACCAATTGGTTAGAAACTGGGCCATAAAACTCCATCTAACTACATCGGCGCGTTCCCATTTGGCACACTGGAGAACACTGGTCATGCGTGGTAGAGTGCTACCGACGCTCGCACGACAACAGTAACAATTGTGGTACAATGGACTTCTGGGCGGGAAGAAAGAAGGGCGCGAAATTTGGTGACGGTCCACGATCTCTATTCGTGTCTTATGCTGTGGACATCCTTCTGCGCATAAAAACCAAAGACTCGTATATAGCTCTTTAATTAGAGCTGGGCTGCCATCATTAGCAATTTCCTAATTTGAGGCAGTACGCAAAGCGTTTCCTTCGAAATGCATCCAACAAACGGATTTCATAAGTGATTTTCATGCCATGTTCTTTAAAAATTCTGTCACCGTAGTGTTTTTAAGTACAGTCGCAAATAACTAGTCAAACAGTCAAAAAGGTGCCATTGTCACGAAGCAATATGTTGCGTTGGCTATCAGTCTACAGAGACTGCCTTGAACATTTTATTCCGAGTCGAACTATTTTATGGTTATCAACCGCTTGTTCAAATGTCTGCGTGATTTCCTGGAAACACATACACGACAAGTACCTCCAAAACTCACGCGATCTTTAACGAGATAAAGCAATTAGAAGTACCGAAGTGTATGCCTCTTTGCAAGGACAGGTCTTCAAGGTTACGAAGCCGCCAAGCCACGATGAATGGCGCGGGGGGGGGGGGACTCAGAAATACAAGTTTACTCTGGGTGGCTAACCAACTTAAAAGTTAAGAAGAAATTTGGATTCTGGTTGAGACATTAACACCATCGTATTAGATTACCAATGGATGATCCCCCCCCCCCCACCCCACCTTTTATCGGCTTTACGTTATCCATGTGAAAGTTATCTGGCTAAGCCGTTTGAACCTTATTCGAAGGTTATTCTAAAGTTTATAGGACTTTGTACACAAGAAATAAGAATGTAATTAATGGTGACGGGTGAGTATTAACCTCCTCACCTGAGTAATTCAAAGTAGTGTTTATTCATTATAGGCCTACTCAACAAAGACTACCCTGGCAATCGCGGGTAGGGTTTACAGGCGGAAAGATAACTCGATTTAATTCTAGACCGAGTACTCTTTCTAATTTGATAGCAATCTAAACATCAAACCCTTATTCTCGAGAATAATCGGTGTATTCTCTAACCTTGTAACCTTCTTCTGAATTTTAATCCGGAACCTTACCTGTAGTAAACCAAAGGAGACACTGGCTAGATGGAATAATAGCTCTAGCGACCTTTCGATCTAGTGAACCTTCCGTCTCGTAGGCCACTAACCCCTGGTTTTATGTACTCATTTGTTGGGTACAAGAAAAAATCCCCAACCCTTGAGTAGATACATAGATTCGAAATAGTGTAGCGTGACAGATGAGACCCGAATCCTCGATCACCATCTTACCCTTGTCGCTTATGTACCGATGGAGGTTCTTCCTCCATAGACCTATCTCCAAATAGCAATTAAAAAGGATTGTGGGATAGAGTTTTGGTGTTGGTCATTTTTGTCAATAGCATTTTACTGTGGTGAAAATTGACGCACACCCAAATTCATTGTAATTGCTATTTGGAAATAGGTCTATGATGTACCCACGGTTTTAAACCAAAGCTGGAAGATGCAACCTCCATTATCTAACATTCCACAACTTCATGCAAACCTTGAATGATTCACAAGTATCCCTTCCAAATTTGAGAAAAGCATGACGATGATGAATTTCGCAACTTTTTGAGGAATCATCGTTTCTGCATAACTTTCAAATGCCTATAAACTGGAGGTTCGGTACTTGACAATTCTTGGGCTGTAGAGTTATCACCGGCAGGTGTAACCTATCGAGGAAGCTCAGCATATGCTTTCACATTTATGAAAAAGTTCATTTGGGATAATAAATGAAAGTGCCCTCTGCGATTCCACTTGGTTAAAAATATCGACTTCACCGGAATCGAGCTGCCGGTTTTCCTAGCTGTGTGCTTTCGTCAGAATTTATTCCGGGAATCTGTGTTAGGTGAGGTTGTTGTGTACATGATCGGATGGTGGGGTGAAACCGCGAATAGTTGCACGTAGTACTTAGTGGGCTGCCACGAAATTCAAGATTTTTAATAGAAGCTGTTAAATGAGATATGCATGATTCATGTTTGCACAGCTGCAGTTCATATACTGTTGTCTTTCCAATTTTTAAAGAGTTTGTAAATTTTGTTTTCTCGAGCTAAGTATATGTGGAATACTCCCCCTGAAAACTTTTCCTATGTGTAATGAAAGCTTTTACAGTTTCTCTCCATTCTAAGTGGATGCGGTAGGCCTATAAAGCCGTTTTCACCCTCTTGGGGTTTAAGCATATATAAACTTGGATGCCATGATACTTAAAAGATTTTGTGTTGACATGTGACACAAACTACTCATCATTTTCTTAATTCGTACTTCTTGTGCTTGTAGAGGTAATTGGAAACTACAAAAAATTTTGGTATACCCCGGATGTTTCAGTGCGCGAATAAATGTTTCCAGAATTCGATGTTTTACATTCGTACTAATTCAATGATTGTCGATAGTTACTATTAGGTTCGTTATTCCCAGTGTTCGATGTTTCCAGAATTGAGTTCAATGTTTCCAACCTGGGAACTCCATCGAACCTTGGGAACTTTGATAAAGGCCTAAGTCCCCAACATTTAGACTGTTCATGTAACAAAGGACTTGTATGCCCCAGGAACTAGCTGCCGAGAATATATTCTTGATCATCTGAAATGATTGTGTTCCAAGCCAAACATGAGGCCACGCAGAGCAATCCGTGTGAGATATTACAACACCTGAGAGATACAGGCTATTTGCTGAAAACATTTACGCCACTCTATTTCGATATTCGGGGATGGGAACTGAATATGAAACAGTTATATCCATTCGTGCTTGAGATATCCCGGGGAGTGCAGAGCATATATTCAACAGTTTTTATGCTCTATACACTACCATCCTCATGAGAAGGACAGTTACACCAAATGTAAATGTACAGGACAGGCACATACGTGTCCAACAAAGCTAGCTAGCAATCTTACACCGGACAAAAAAGAAACTCAATCTACAAAAGAACCTATAGACCTATTTCCAATTAGCAATTACAATGAACTGTGGGATAGAGTTTTGGATGTGCTTCAGTTTTTCACCATAGTAAAATGCCATTGACAAAAATGACAAACACCAAAACTCTATCCCACAATCCTTTGTAATTGCTATTTGGAAATAGGTCTATAGAGAGGAAATAGAGAGGGATAAAGAATAATAAAGCAATCACAATATTGACGTAGGAAAACTTGGTATCTGACAGGAACAAAGTTCCGTAACTATTTCTTAAAGTTGTGATAAGATGTAAGTTGATTAAGTGGTTTTGAAGACTGTTCAATAATCTGTTACAAATGTTATTCAAAAATGTCAAGTAACGTCAAGTAACGGAGAAGAGGTCATAGTTTTTCGTTTGTGTGGACAAAGTTGAGTTGAAGCTAGTATGAAGAATATTTCGAAAACAGTTGGTAGGGGGTTATTGACATACTTTAAGATAAAGCATTGTATGTTGTTAATGTGGATATCGTCTATTTTAAGTAAGCCGAGTTTTTGATGGAGGATATTGGTTAAAAAAAAAACTCATATGTTTACATGTTATTATTTTCAATAAGGTAATTTTTTCAATAACATCGCTATTTTTTAAATGAATCGACAACTTACTGTGACTTCGAATAGACTTTGTTGATAGATAAAGACTGTAGTATTAGGAGCTGCTCTAGAGTAGCAGCTCCCTGCTATGATCTATTTTACGGTCCGGGTATCCCTTTAAATCCCACTTTGCCGACGATGAAATCACCGTGACCCCACACGTTATAGAAATTCTAGGAAGGCTTTTCAACAATGCCGCCGTAGAAACTACAGTCCTCACATTTTACATCGCTCCATCAGTTTTATTCCGTCACGTTCGCGTTTCTTTTCATAATTTTTTGCATTTGCTACAGCGTTTTCATAATTATTTAAAAGTGAAGAGCAGTTCAATTTTTTGCATCTTAGCAATTTTTTACTGCTTCTATTATCCCAACATTTTTCTGATTTCTCTCCTACTGCGTGCACGATAGCTATAAACTGATAAAGTTACAATTCATATCCGTTTCTGTACCGTAAAAATAAGTAATTGAATGAACATGGGTCCCAAAAATTATTAGAAGCCTGTACTTTCTCAAATTTACAACCGTGTTACCCACAAATGTGCCTATATAAAAAACTACATATTTGTCATACGTATTAGGTATTGTGGAGACTACAATAAAGTAACTATATTACCCGCATGAACATAATTACAAAAGGTGTGCCATATGAAACGAAAAGGCGGTTCTGTTCTACATTGGAGGGAACAGATAAATACCGGTTTGTTTGAGAGTGGCGATACGAGTACTTGGATTTTGGCGAGTAATGCGTGAAAAGTACGAAAGTTTTTCAGGTGACTCATCGTAATGTATTAATACAGGTATTGAAAGTTCCCTGACGTCATTTGACACTTTCTTCACTTATATTTTTAGCACTCTCACGTATGCTGCAGTACATGATATGTTAAGCGTACGTAATGGAGTATCCTGTAGGCCATATGTTAATGCGTCGATTGCATCCGTCAAAAGTATGCATGGTCGAGTGTAAAAACTGCGTCATTTTGTACCTATGTATATATGTACGTAGATCATAAGATGCGCATGTGTTTTCGCGTCAAACCATTTTCACATAGGTCAGTAGTCCCGGCGACCGGTGAAATGTTACCCCGATCGACGATTGCTTCAAAGCAAAGAAGTTCCGGAAGTTACCATATGGTACAGCGATAGTTATCTGTCAATGAACTGTGTTTGTACGATACCCTCTTTCACTGATACTGCTCTCACTGGAATTATAAATGTTATTCATCCACCTACGAACGGAACGACTGAAAGCCAATGCACTCGCTTTAGGTTTAGGTCATGAGGCTTAATGGTCAGTAAATGTCAACTTAAATGAAAGTGAACATTAACCTTTATGTGAAAAAGGTAGGTATTTGGATTTCAAAACAATTGAAGTGCAGAAGTGAGGGGATTAGAGGGCAATTTAGTTAGAGTACCGTATACTATCTTGAGCATTGCGAGGTTGAACGTATGGATCAAAGACATATTGCCGACCTTTTTTCGTTAGCCGCTAGCAACAACAAATGACTGCCTTGGTACTGTGTGATGAACTTCATGAAAACTTATCACAATCTGATGTAAATATTTACTTACTTATCCTCTTCTTCTGCCTTCCTGATCGTATAATGTGACTAATCACCTCAATAAGCGAGTTCGGTTATTCGTCGTCGCTGGTAATTTGTGGGGCACAACGTGCGATCGACAAACCGACCTCGGTGTAGGCCTATTTTACCAGTTAACATTGTTTTCATGTACTAACCACGATTGTACTTAGGTGAGGTGTAATTAGAGGCTCTTAATGAAATAGGGAGTCCTTCTTTACGGCAGATATAAATGGATTTTAGGTACAGTCCACTGCACAAAATCACACCAAGGATCTCCATTGCCTGACCCTCTCACCTCCAAAAGTTCCAACTCTACTTGCCCCTCCCACAACTGTCTAAAACTCATCCATATCAATACACAACCTCAGTTTATTGCTTCGGGGGAAGTATGCAAATTCCAAATTTGTAACCACTGAAAACGCACTGCAGTACATAGCATGTTGTGTAATATGACGGAACTTTGTTACTGTTTTTTTTTTTTTTTTTTTTTTTTAATTTTTGAACTTACTTTCAATCAATAACTGAGCCAATTTAGAATTGGTTCAGTCTGTGGACTACTACAAAAATTGTAGTTTGGGGTGAGAAGATTAGCCCTTTAAGAATGGACAGAATAAGAATGATTCCACGAAATTTCGTGTAAAGACAGTTTTTAGGAGAAACACGCGTGTTGTAAGTGCGGGATAGTTTTGTTTATCGCAACGATTTGCAGGATGTGTGCAGCCATCAAATCGAATTAACAAATCCCTTATTTGCAGGATGTAACCAATATCCAAAATACTATATCCAAGATGGAAGCTACCGTCTTTGATTTGCTTTGTCTGAATTTTGCACTTCAACTTGTAAACTTCTGATTTAATCTGGACACGCCCACAGTCTGTCTTTTTCCAGTTGGGCCCACTAGAGTGGTCTCACCGTATCCTTTGTCTATACGGATCATAATGCACACCTACGGCAGTAGGTTTCAATTGTAATATATGTCGTATTAGTATGTTTGAAATCGAACATAGGACTTCCTGGCTATTAGTAGTTGAGTGATCTTCCCGTTATGGTTGTATAGCTTTCGCATTTTCCACGCCCGAAAATCTCTCGTTCTCTCTCAATTCTATCATGCAAACTAATGCAGACCTTGATATATTAAACTCAATAATATCCTTCACTTTAATACTACAGTACGGTATAGGGTACCGTCTAATGGTTTCTAAAATTGCGAGCCTGCTGAATTCTTCAACTCCTGCGTCACAGTTTTTAATTAAAGAGAAGCATTGAACTTTTAGAGAAAAAAGGTATGCTTTTAAAACCAATATTTATTGACACTTTCACAGACAGAGTGGTAGATATTCCAAAATAAGGCAGTATAGGCATTAAGGCGGTAACGCCTGCTCTTCAAGTTTTTAACAAAGTAGAAATTTATTTGTTTTTTTTTTCAAAAATAAACCGTTAAGCTAAACCCCCCCCCCCCCCTCCAAAAAAAAAAAACCGCTGCAGTTTTCCCGTAACCACCGGATCACGGTGACAATTATGTGATGTGTTTTGAGAAGTTGAAACTATTACTGGGGTTCGTTGAATGATCATTGACACTAAGTGGTTTCATACTGTCTAGTGTATGCCATGTTAGTTCATTTTAACCAACGGAACCTCATAGACTACCACCAGGTAAACCTGCAAAAATTAAAACTTCGTAAAACTGAATGTTTGGTTAATTCCTCTCTCTCTAAGCTTTTCGAGTATATGCCCTTGATTGATGTCAATTACAATATGTAAACCCTGCCGCAGTTTACCCTATACAACCATTCATGTTTATTCATTTGTTTGCCATCGCTTAATGTTGTTTTGATGAGACATCTGTTGGTGACTCGGGTAAGTCCAAATTCATAACCACAGCCAAGTCATTTCCCAGTAATGAAAATTTAAGCACTTTGGTTGTCACCTCTGTAATCCCTCAATGACGCACTTGCACTTCCACTTCAACTGTGTAGTCGAAAGATACTTCAAAGTGAGTTGAAGTTAATGATACCCAGTGGACTCTAACTTCGACGAACTGAGCCTATCCGTTGATACCATGATTGATTACATCACCATGCGCCTGTACGTGTTTTTGTCATATCAAGATATTAAGTGTGTTCCATTGTGGGGGTTTCCTAGAAGCCAATAACCTGTGCTGACGAGACAGTCTCTGTGGCTGGGTAAATCCAACAGATTTGTGACGAACCAACCACACTAGACTAGTCGAGCCACACCAAAAGTCGAGCCAAATTTTATAAATTTTAGATTGCATTAAAATTGCCTACTGATATCAATGCCAAGGGAACGCAAGGTTACGACTGCTCATTTGAATGCATTTGAGCTTGTAAATATGTCGCAGTAACTGGTGATTTTCGTGGGCGAGGGTCATTGTGTCGAATTTTTCCTAGAAAAATTAGATGAAGCTGATCTAGTAAGCCAAGTCACAATAAATGATGACAGAGCGGATAGGAAGTGTTGGATTACTGAATTTTAATATGTGGTAGTTGTCTGCCAACTTGACAATAGAGTTTTGCCCTTTGTTTAGCTTTTCTCGCTAGGTTGAGCGGAAGAAAATAAAAATTGCAAGAACCTAAAGCTGCAGGCACATTGAACATAGTTACTTTTGAAAAGGTTGCGTTCGAACAACTGCTATGCACCAGTTTCAAGACACACCGACAGATATATACACATACAAACATGAGACAGGAGGGAGATTCATCGGCGAAAGACGGTAAGAAAGTGAATATGTGACGTAATAATTTTGGAACCGCTGCACCTCATTCTGTCCTCTAAGTCTACACCAAAACATAATTTATGTTAAAGTTTTCGCCCATTTTTTCTACTCCCCTAGCCATTTAAACTGCATTGACAATCGCATGCACTGGCTTAATAATATGTGAATTTAATTATCCATTCACTATTCAATTTCTCAAGATACAGTTTCGTGTCGGTCTTTTCATCCTGTCCTTTTGTGGCCGGGATCATGAGTTTCTTACAAATATTTAGCGTGGATCTGCGAGTGGCGTATTTCAGTTTGTCTTGAGTCACGAGGCTATGATTATGGAAATCCCCAGACTGAACCTGGACATGTCCCATGATATGAACAGAGAGACACTTACAAGCAGAAACCTGGCTATACTGGTATAGTTATATTTCTTTTGTTTTGGTGAAGGTTAAATGCCATTTGGGATCACCGGAAGTTAAACACCGAGATTTCTGTTAACATATTAGGCTACATACTAAGACGCTTCGACAGATTTTGTACTTCACATGATGTTACATTAATGAACGCCCAGATCGTACGTTTAGAAATCTTTCTAGTTTAGTTGCTTCATTTATGACACATTTCTAAAGGTACTAAGCTTGGATGGTACATATTACAATTTAAAAATACAATCTTTCCAGCTGACTGAAGATAGCAAACTCCCATGATCGTATCTTACGCATAAAGTGCCAACGAAATCCAACAGAAATGCATATTCATTTTCAACTCATGTCAAAAGTCAGCTGAAATCACCAAATGTCAAGAAGGAAAGTTTTCCAAACTTCTAGAGTCGAATATGAACACAAAACTCCACAGCACACGCATAAAAATTACACTCAATCGATGATTGAAAGAAACGACATTTTGAAAAGACATCTTTAAGAGATGCCAGTTATCTCCCTATAGGTGAGATTAGACTGATTTTAATCTTAAATTCTGACATTGTGATGAGTACATAATTAACCATCAGTATAAGATCGCATGATATAATTTTTAAATTTGGACCATATTGTACTCATGAGCATCTGCGGTCAAATAATGGATTACATTCAATAACTTGAGAAAGAAACCCAGTCATATTTGGCGAATGCCATATGGAGGTTAACAGATCATGTGGCGGTCAAGGTATGGACTTCTACTGAACCTTTTAGATGTGGTCAACATTCAGTGCCAACAACTCTGAAGGTCATTTAGCGGTCACTAGAGTCACATGGAAACTTGACAATATTTTTTGTATGCTAAGGGCTCACTAAATTTCATTAGTAGGCCACATTTAGCAAGGAAACATCGTGCAGTGGCCATTCGACTTTGTTAGAGGTATAAGATGGACCAGACCGATCGATCAAACTTGATTCATTTCTTGAACATTTGATAGAAGCCTACTGGAAATATCGTGTCCGGTAAGGTACACCTTATCTGGCATAACATACTGTACACATAGTAACCGCATATTCTACCGCATAGACGGTGACACAGCAACATGTCTAAAACTGAGCTTCCGAGGTGGGGATGTATAAGGAAGTTTAAGGAATAATAGCGTTATTTATGTAGTGAAACCCAGGCCCTTCTAAAGAGCGTTAAAAATTACTGAGCTTTCACTATGTGGGATAGGAAGGTTCTGCGTAAGATGGTTTTAATTAGAAGCGGAATTGACTATATTTATTAAATAATCATCTATGATAAAGATTTTAGACTACAATAACTATCAAATTTACAGAAGCTTCGGAAACCTTCACTTGGTTTAACAGACTTTGAACTTTTTTTTTTCAAGTTTACGTTTGATTAACAAGGTTGAAGATGATGGAACCCTCTTACTGGTTAATCCTTCACATTAATTTTCTATCTATTAGCCAGAGAAGTAACTGTCGTGGAAGAGCAGTAATATGTTTACGAACAAGGCATATCATAAGAAGTGTCTATCATGACGTCACTATACACGCTATACGATATACTGGAAATGACTGGTTTGGTAAATGAGCTTTCACCAGGGAGTTGCAACTCCCTGCTTTCACACTGAAGCCAGAATAGAGTCTCGTCATCGGAAATGTCTCATAGAGTGTAATTCCTACTTCTGTCAAGCGTAAAACTACTTGACAATTACTTGGGCTATATTTTGCTATTTTTCCTGTTTTATTCCCTTATTTTAACGTGACGTATGGTGATGACGTAGTCGGATCGTTAATGTACGTTCTTGCAGACACGTACTTGCTGATACCCCTGCCATTGCATTCTTTAGTGATATTACTGCGTGGCCCTCCCTGTTTCCTATTAATAGTTCGTTGCTTTCTGGATGATTGATACAATTTACTATTCTTATTTTTAACTCATGTAAATTGATTCGTACCTCTTCTATAAAAAGATAGATTTCGGGCGTGAAGTTTTTATGTTTAATGAGCGTGGGATCTTTCACAGTACATATACAAAGGAAGGCAAACCTAACTTCACTGAATCATTGCGCTTTATGTACTTATCAGCGTTAAACAAGGCTCGTAAACGCCTCTGACAATAAGCCTTGCAAGTTGCTAACACATGAAATTACCTGAAAGACGCAGGATAATTTTCTCATTTAATCTGTCCAAGATATATATTTTCTTCCAAAAAATATCGATAAATATAATCCAGCATCTTGGGTGTGTAAATTGATGTTTTTTCACTGTACCGTGGTCTTGTATCTACGAAACGAAACTGATAAGTCAGCGTTGAACAGTGCTGAATTTGCAAAGGTAGAACTACTGTAGACCTAGGTTCTCGCTCGGCTGATCTACAGTGGACGTACGGCAAAATGGCTGGTGCGGGGTTTTGCACAAATTGTAACAGCAAATTAAACGAGGTTTTTAGACAATTTCTGGCTAAAACGGTAATTATCAAGTTAAATTCAAGTTAAATTCAAGTTAAATTGTGTCTCTGACTTGATATATTTTGACTCTCATTGCTTTTTTATGCACTATTTTTCATGTACAATTACAAAATCGCGTAAAGGAAAACGTTCAGGAGAAAACTAGCACAAAAATATCTTACCTACTAATTGCTTCCAGCCGAATGTGAGTCAAACACTCTTTGGGCACACGTATGAAATCAAGTAATAACTACAAAATGCCTACTTTCACTAAATTAGATACCTTTTATAATCTGCACTGTCGTTTATTACATTTCACTTCGAAGATGAAGAAACGAAAGTCTCTACCACAAACTCGAATGTGACTTTGTTAGGTTAAGATCCTTCCTGCCTTTTGGATGGCTGGTTGATTTACTGAATAAAAGGCAATCACACACTGGAGACCATTCTTACACTACCATTCCTATACTTTATCATAAACAAAATATGCCGTAAGGATAAGGTACTGCCTTCGAAGAATTCTTCCCTTCCATCCTTAACAAGAAGGCCTATGTCGTGCCCACTCCTGCCCATGACAAGTGCCACTGTAGAACGAGTTTTTTCGACAAGTCCTCTTTTTACTAATTGACACTGGCATCCGGACAGATTTGTAGCATGTCCACAATGTCCGTGTTTCATGTGTTTCCCACATGACCCCTACTCCTGCTTTGCGGTTTAAATATTTTGAGAGATTTGCTCGTAGTATTTTTTGACTACGTAATGTACCGATCTGTCGATGACTAAACAAATACTGTACTGTTTAGCATGTAGACATCACGGAAAACATTGTTTCTTTGGCAGTATGTATGTCACTTGTAAAATCTATACAAAGATTAAAATGAGTATTTTGAAATGTGTCATGCTCCCAAAAAGGAAAATCCTAAAACGTAGGACTGTAATCAGTTCAAAGTTTGGTCGAACATAGCACCATTTTGCATCTAGGAAATCTAATGAAAAGAAAGTTTCTCAGAGGGGAACACAACTACTTTTGGTTTTCCTATTAAACCTGAAATCTATTCAAATATTACCGCATTTGCGATCTACGGTCTCCTGAAGTTTACAATTTTTCCTAAGGAAAAGGGAAATACCGGTTCCCTTTAGTCTCATCCCCCAGGCCACAGATCAGAAATGCCCAATTTTGGTGTCCCTAAAAAGTGTATGTTTTACCTTTTTTCATAGAATGATTTTTTATTCTCAATTTTTCATTATTGGAGAAGTGGTAGACATGAAATTCGTATTTCAAGGCTGGGTTCATCCAGCTTAAAACACGTGGGAAGTGCCGTTTCCGGCCATCTGGAGGGCTTGTATATTCAAAAATTTTCTTGTACGCTCCGCGCCAACCGATGGTGGCACTCCGCTTAGATAGTCTTGCCGCGCCTGGCCCTAGGAGGTACCACCACCCCCCCCCCTTTGTTACCTAGGTACCCCTAAAAAATCCATCCTGGCTATGCCACTGTATGAAAACTAAATGCACAACTTTATTTAAAAATTATATCTTATGTGCAATATGATTACAGTTAAAGGCACACTCTGGTGCCTTTCAGCTAGAGTCTAGTATGAAAGAAAAAATATTTCATACTATGTCCTCAAAACATAGTAGCAACACCATCTACCTAACTCAGGATATCTCATTTTAAAGATAGGTTATTTTTTATAAAAAATAAAAAATATACACCCCCACTTCTCAACTGAGTAGCAGATTGTTATGTGAGCACAATGCCTCACATTGCTTTTGTTTTCCCTTAATAATTGAATCTACTGTTTGTCCCTGAAATTTGCCACGATAGCGGCATAGCGATAGGAATTTTTGGGAACTCGTACATCAAATGTAGGGTGTAAGGTATATGACAAACGATGTTGTTAAATATCCCTAGCAGCATGCTTCAATATCGTACAGAAATTCAATGCAATGTCACTTAATATGCTGCAATGACATAAAAAATTTCCCACAATGCACTTCTGTCTAAAGAAAAACGCTCAGTTCTTTGAATATCAGTATCTCTTTAAAGCTTAATATACTATTGAGATACAGTTTTTACTTCTTGAAAGAGAGCATTTTTCTGTTCATTTAAAGACAGTGAATTCTGCCTCTGGAACATGCCTTTAAAGACCCCATTATCTCACCCTAAACACTACCAATTCTTCTAACCTTGTTACTTAAGCCCCTCTAACAATTGTCTGAAATTCATCCTCATCCAGACACATTATTGCTTCGGGGTGAGTTTTAAAAAAGTCCAATGTGTATGATCAAAACACTCACTACAGTTCATGCTGTGTAATATAAGCTTCAATACTCTGCATTGTTTGAATTAGTTGTCAATCAAAGAGCTGATCCAATTGAGAATTTCGGTAAACCCCTACAAGAATTATAGTTTATAATGAGATGATTGGACCTTTTCAGTGCGAAACATTATGTATACATAATTTGGTGGTTTTCATTTGAACATTCTGACCACAATTCTTATTTGTTCCGAGTCGGGTAAGACTTAGAATTAATTTTATGCTAAAATCTACCAAGGGATGTGCCAAAGTCGAAGAAGTAGTCACAGTGACGTACAACCTAGTTCCGAGTGTTATAGATACACATCAATGCCTGCAGTAAGGAAAATATGAAAGAGATTATTTGAACTGTTGAAGGTTAATCCTTCGAAACTGGAAGGGTTTATTTTCCTGTACGCCAACCATGCCAAAACCGTGATAGAGGAAAAACAAAAGAGTTTCGAGAAGCATTTTCCTAGTTTGTCAACCGCTTCACAAGTCTTGTTCTAACTTTACAGTGGGCCACTAATTTGCATATATGTTTATCAAAACTGTGCAGCGGTTTTAGGGAAACGTCGCCTGCTAAGTTCTGAATAATTAATAGACTATACATGTTAGACTTTAACATGATTTTATAAAATTGAATCTCATAACTAACTCTCACAAAATCTTAAATCCTTCCATTTTGTTGTGTGAAAACTCCAAAAATGTGGATCTTTGGGCCTCGACTTGCCCATGCAAAACTCGGCCCATTTCCTAGCACAAACGTCGTTTTTCAGGTTTATTTAAATAGTCTGGTTTTCTCATCAGTTTTGTATGATGCATAAGTTGTCCTTGAATCTATACCCCATCCCCGTCTGACAGGTGTAACCTCTGAAATATCCAAGATATAGCTAAAATATAGGTAGTGAATTCACCAACGACGTGCAATCTTACGCAGGGACATTAACCTACCGTACCTGAACTCAACGCTTCGTTTGTCTTCATATCTCTGTACCTCTGGTAGCGCTGTCCTTAGATTCAGTATCAACGTCTCGCCTAGCACGGTAATTACATTTCAACATCTGTGTTTAGCATGCTTGTCTAGCGATGGAAATTACGTGCCTTACTTTTAAATGTGTAATCTGGATGAAACTTAGGCACAGTACCCAAATGAGCATGAGGGATTTCAGTGTGCAGAAAAAAGTCACAAGCTTTGAAAACGGCTTGCATCCGTCACCGTGACAAGCAAAATGGAAAGCGTTCGCAGAGGAATTACCATTTCGTTGTTGCATAGAAATGCTTTTGACAACTGAACAAATTCCATAAACAGGAAATCATTTTGGAATTTGAAAAAAAAGGGATTGGAGAACTCATATGTCAGTTTTAGTCCTCGCGGTGTAATAAAACGTTACAAATAGGCTAATTTCGAATTAGACCTTCTCTACTTCTGTTCCTGGTCTTTAGGCAAATTCGCCGAGTTACATTTCTCTGAATTAAGCTGTATAAGCAAGCTTTTAATTTTAATGTTGTAAAATAAGAACTATATACGAGACTTGTGGAGAATAATTTTCGTTTAAAGGGCTTTTCATCTCACTCCAAACGCATTTTTTTTTTCAGTAGTCTACATGAATTCTCTATTGGCTCAGCTCTTTGATGCATGGACAGCTAGTAAAAACAGTGCAGAGTATCATAGCTAATTTAAAACAACATGAACTGTTCCGAGAGTTTTTTGTTATTATTGTTATACACAGTGGGCTTTTCTTTACTCCGGGCGCCTGAAGCAATTAACTGAAGTTGTGTCTGAATGACGAGATTTTAGACAATTTTGGGAGGGGCCCAGGGTTAGGAAGAAGGTTAGGAGAACTGGTACTGTTTGGAATGGGAGAATTGGGCATTTCGTTCCTATTCTATGTGTGCTTATCAAAATGTTAGGAAAAAGTTCAAATGTTTATGAACTTGATGCAAACGAACGTACTGTCATTTTATCTCCTATACTGCAGATAAAGAATAATGCCGTACTTCATTGTTTCGGAGAAACTGAGAAATCTTGAAATAGGCTCAGCGTGTCTACCAGAACTCACAAACATTGTATCAAGTTCCTCTTCGACTCATCAAAGTTAAATATTAGATTAAAATTCCAAATAAGATCACTTTGTGTCTGAAATATGATTATGATTGCAATACACCCCTAAAAGTTAGGCAAACATTTTGAAATGTGCTATACCCAGTCCATATCATACTTAGCCCGATTTTCCTCCTCCGCAGTACATTGCAGATCGTTTGCGGGTTCTGATAGTGACAAACTGGGGACCTTGATTAAAAAGGAGATAACTCCGGCACATGATGTTCAGTGTTGTAACAGTAGTTTCAGCAACAACAGCTTTACCACGCCTTGAAAGGAATTAAAATTCATGATACATTATTTCAATTATCCTGTCTAGAAAAGCATCCAAACATTGGATATGAAGGTGCTACACATATTGCATTTGTTGACATGCCATTTTACGTTAATATTCATAGATTCAAAATGATAAGGAAATAAAAAATAAGACAGTATCATAGCCTTGCAAGAAATATGGTTCTTATAGAGCAAAACCAGTCAATTCTTTCTCAAGAATTTTTTTTCACCAAGCCGTCAAAAATTGAAGCGATACAAACTCAGGAATCTCTCATAATGCGTAATGGTTTAGGGAAAAACGCCCTGGTTGGAATCCATTAGTGAAACTTCAGTCACCGTTGTAAGCTGTTTTGGAAGTTACACAGTAAAACAAAACCATTTTTAATCCCCTTTTACATAGTGGACAATGTCGCCATCTTTGGCAAAGAATGTACATGCACACTTTATATGTAGGATGTTCATCAAATCTTAAAACTTAAATAAATGTGTTTGGAAAATGACTTTTCTAAGTTCGAAATGTGTCAGGGCTTGAAAGAGTCAGTCTGAGTTATTTTGCTCTTATGGTGTATACTTCAAAAATAAAAAGAGTGAAATTTGACTCGTTAGAAGCGTGAAGGTGTAAAGATCTAAGAGCGGAAATTCACTCCAAGTAAAAGAAAATTCACTTCAAGGGAGCGAATTTTCAATTCTGATGGAGTGCCTACAGCGACAACTCTTAGAAAAGTGTGATCCCTGCAGGGACTCTTTAAAAAGTAAATTTTCACTCTTCTTGGAGTAAATTTCTCTAATCCGGGAGTGAATTTACATATCGTACTTTATTAGCCGTGGCCGGCTCGACTTGAACCAATAGGTTGGAATATGGGCCGTAAAATTCCATCTAACTATAGCGTGTGACCAGGGAGTTGCAACAGACTCCCTGGTGTGACTTAGTTCACTCGATTTTCGTTTCAAGAGTGTGGAATCTCTATATAGTAGGTTACGTATGGAACAGTCAGGGATGGTCTGATGTAGTCAGGCATAGTTGGGGTCCATCAGCTTTTAACTTTCAAATTCATTGCTTTCATGTACTTCTTGATTCCCTCAATTTCACAGAATATGAGGGTTTAGAAGTCCATAAAGAAAATAAGATAAAATTAAGAAAATTTAAGGGGCAATGCGCACTGTTTAACCAAAAATTTTCTAACTGGCTAACGATAGCCCTAATCTGTAACCTATCCTTAAAGAATACAATCTATACAATACAATGGCGACAACCAATCAAGAAACATTGTTAAACAGTGCACATCTACCCAAATTTAAGGCTGATGGACCCCACTAATGGTCGACTTCACTATCTGCTCGGATTCTTCCATACCACATGATGACTTACTGTTGTCTCCAAGTTTTCAAAATATTGCTGCTTGAGAGTTCTGTTGTAGGTTTGCTCTATCAGGACATGACAATATTCTCGTTAGGATAAATTACCCCCGCCAGAGAGCTGCGTCACCCAATTTACACACAGTGTGACAATTTGCACCCTTTGTCACAGAAATTATGGTTTGACGTTGGCGCGCTGTTTTTGTAACGATTGTAAATCATACAAAAAGAGTTACTGTTTAAACAAATCAAGCGCATAATCATATTCTGAAATATTCGATCGAATTCTCACCCCAAATGAAGAAAAACAAGCTTGTAGACGGATAGTGCAGGATTAGATGACGGTGCGTATTACAGATATATAGGGCAAACATAAGAAGGTCGATAAACGTGTTGTTCGACAACATAGAAAGCAAACAACTCGAACAAATAAGAGAGACGAGAGCAATTCGTTGGCCCAATATTCCAAGTTGAATTATACATGCACAAGTCATGCAGTGACATGGAAAATTAGGGTAATGGGAAAGCGGATAATATTTCTTTAATTTTTTTCGGATCATTGACACGTAGACAAAGTCAGATCATGATGTACATATTTATACTTGACTTAAGGGCTACAGTCTTAACTACAAAAATATCACGAATACATATGGCAGTCAGTGTTAAGGATGTTTCACAATGTGTGCGCATGTGTACACTATACTTTATGTGACCAGGGAGCTGTCTAACGGTGCCGTTGATCTTGAAATGAACCTTGTGACAAAAATGTAAAAAGAATGAAGCAAAAATCGGATCAGAATTTCTTAAGGCCACTAAAAGTATATTTAGACCATATATATAGATGTATCCTGCCGATCATGTCGTTTAAAGGCTACAGTTTATGATTTATTGGGGCGATAGTAAACGTACCGGCATCTTGCGGACAAAGTTTTCCGTTCATCGTCACATGATGCTTTAACGCGCATAACCGTACCTACAATAAGCTGCGTATGCAAGTTATTCATTGTAATTAAATTTTTCAAACAGTTTTCCATTACATGTATTTACTGTAATGTGATAGTACAAGCACAATAGAATACAATTGTAATACGTATGCAACATGTATTAATATGCGATGAAATGAATCGGCGATACCGTGATATTACGCATGCAATGAACTTTAAAATGACTCAACTACTCGAGCACTCGCTTCTTATAGATAAAGGCAGACACACGAAACGGTCCGATTGAGATAGCTTGGTCTGTAGGCTAGATATAAATTACAGGAAGTAGGCTAAGTGCAGGTGGATCCATGCAAGGGTTAGGTTAGTTACACGGAGTTCTATAGCCCAGTTTCCAACCAACTGGTTCACAAGTCGAGCCGGCCAGGGCCCTTTTTTCAGTTGTGGCTCACTGGCTTATTTTCCCTCCATTGCTTATGCTGAGCACCAAGCACGATGGCAGTAGGTTCCGTTTTTAAGTCTTCGGTGTGACCTTTCTAGAGTATGGGCCTTGATGTCTACAGGCATTTACACAAATTTCAATAAATTTTGCATAACCATACTGATATACGGTTGTTTCCAACAAAAATGATTGGAATTTCGTAGGTTGTGGATCCATGGAGGTGATTACTAACGCCAAATAACACCTTCGTGTTGGATCAACGGTAGACTTGCATCCTTATATGTGAGCCCATTGCCCAGACCTGAGGAGCACACCATCCAGGAATGGAATATGGAAACAATAAATAATTGAGCTAGGGTGATTCCGTCCGTGACACCCGTTGACAAAGGGCCTGCACGGTCAAGCGGGACATGCCTATACAGTAGTTCTATATTCTAAAAGTTTACTGTTCAATAAATCAAATTTTACGTATTTCCGACCATTTGAGTTTTTCTTTGAAACGTGTCAACAGACTAAGCTTTTCAGTTGCTGAAATGCCTGTCCTAGTGAGAGTAAATTTCGACTGCCGGAGTGGCGTGAAAATCACTACGAACAGAATATTTCATTCTGATGGGCTGTGGATGAATTATCTTCCTATATTTAATTTTGAGCCAATTCACACTTTTCAACAAGAAATTTCTTGGCTGGATAACGCTAAGTTCATCTCCCAATCTATCCCATAACCTTCACAAAGAATAAAAACATAAAACCCCGTGTTCAATAGTTCTCATCATTTGAGAATTCTTACATTTGTTGTTAGAGTGAAATCTGTCAGTTTAGTACTAAGTTTCAGAAAACTTGATGTAGGCCTACATTTTGATAATCATGAAGGCTAAGTCTCAAACGATCAAACACAGTTTAGGCAAATCGGGCAAAGTGAGTTAACTCCCGATCAAACTAAGTCAAACTTGTCATGCTATTAAATTGCATAAGGGCATACTCTAAAAGCAAAAACGTGATATCATCAAAATTACCTTTTGATGTACTTTACGTATAATAACCGTATACGTTTCTATAACGTACATAAAAAATTAATTTGAAACAAGGTTCAAATAAATCCGTTTCGCCGTTTAGTGGGAAAACAATAAAGTAAAATTTGTCCAGTAAATACATGCAATAGTACAAATTTTATTTCCTGATACGAAATACGTCTGAAGAAAAACAGCTGGTATGATTACTTACAAGATATCAAGAAAATAGTTAACCAAGTGATCTCCGAACTATACCCGCTGCTAGTCTATCAAACACAAGTGCCAAGCGCACTTCGATATAATAACTAATTCGTAATATTTTGGGTATATTTTTGCAAAATAATCGGAGTAACAAATAATAGGCTTAACTCATCGCTTGGTCCGTTTTGATTATGGCCAAGATATATGTTAGTGGATCGCTTGAAAAAGAACATTTTTGCCTCATGGCGAAAATGTATACTGGAGCATACGTCATGCATTAGATGACTGTCTGCAAAATAAGATTGAAAAAGTTCCAAATCTTGGTTGTGCAAGTTAAGTGATAGTAAATCCTAGAATCAGTACGCCCTTACTGCATGTAAGGGACATGTCAGCAAAAAACCTTGACTTTACTTGGGAGATAAGAAGTACCGTAAGCTTTCCAACGGAAAAGGCATTTGGAACTATGTCAGTATTTTTTATGGTTCTCAAGCTATACCTCTCCAAACTTTGAATGTTTCTGAAGGAACTTACATATGCTAAAAAATGATGTGGAGTGTTGCAACGTGTTTTATTTCTTTTTGTTAACCCTGTGTTAATTATATCGCTTTATTATCCATCTTAATTACCATCAGATAGTTTATAGCTTGGTAATTGATACTATTAATTTTCAACGGCACAATTATAACTTTCAAAATAAATCCCTCAAAATATAGTAGTGCTCCGGTTATCCTTGAAATGAAGATTGCGAAAACAAAGGTTACCTAAGCCATGTGGCATGCCCCTCCGTACACGTGGCACAAGATTTGAATGTTGAACTCATGTTATGCATGATTAAGCGCAATATATAGAAATTTCCATAACGTGAATTTTTGACGGATTCAGCTGGGACTTGCTACAATCTTCTTGAATAGTAACCCTCTTCACATCAAATACCCTTCCCCCTCCCCCTCCCCCTGTCATTTCCATATCACTACACCTGCAAAGAACAGAGGTGTTGTTTCAACTTGAAGTATGCCTTAATTTAAATAAAAACAAACATGTAGAAAATCCTTTGCTGTTCTGATGTTTCAATGAAAAGTTCTGTCAAGTAAAGAGAGAATGGGTTGGTAGAAAAAATTATTCTTTGGAGAGATTAACCAACATTTTGCAACTTCATCTCTGTCAGATACAGTATCGCTCTTATAAATGAAACTTTTTATTTGTTGCAACAATGAAAGTTAAACCGACCACTCCGAAAGAAATTCGCTCCAAAAAGAGTGAAATTGATCCCGAAAAAGAACGAAGTCCCACTCTTGATGGAGTGACTATATGGACCACGCTTAAAAAAGATTTAACCTTGAGTATACTCGTTAAAAAGTGAATTTCCACTCTTCTAATGTGAATTTCATTCACGTTGGAGTGAACTTTACCATTCTTGGAGTGAACTAACACTCTAATGGTGATTAGAGTGGTTTCAGTGATTTTAGTGATTTTAGACTATTTACTCTAGACTATTAGAGAGTGACTAAATTTACTCTTGTGTTTTAAGAGTGCATGTTTCTAATTGTAAAAGTATCATAACTTACGACCTTTAAATTGATATGAAATAAGGGAAGGCTAACTGTTGGATTTATCTTAACGTGCAAGTGATCCAGTTTTCTTTTGCACTTTTTAGGAAACAAAATAGTGAATGCTTATGAATATCCTTATTCTTTACTTGAAAGAATTGTTCATTGAATCACCAGAACACCAACAGCTTTTTAAATATGTATGATTCTTATTCAAATTTAAAAGTGTACTTTAAACTGATAAGAAGCTATGCAAATGAAAAGGTAGAGCCTATGAACAGATAGAAAGCAAATACAGTGATATCGCCGGCACTGCTCCCATATGCTTCTTACGTTGTTTGGGGTTCGGTCGTAGGATGAAAAGCAATCTCCTGGTGGTATGCCGGTATATGGATAAACAAATTTTTAAGCAGATACTAATAAATGACTGCAGTCGTGATTTCACTGTCTGTGGTTTTTTCTGTTCAACCCTGTATGGAGGAGAAAGGACATTTAAAGGTTAAACAACGACAGACCGTGCATTAAGCAGAGAATAATGCAGTTGTCGGAGGGATACTGCAAATGATCTGTAAAACTGCGTACTTAACCGAGTGTTATTACTTTATATCATACAAATGATTACCACTCTACGGAAATATACAGAAGGAAAAGTTCGTTCTATCACTGTCCTCGGTTACCACTGTATACTGCATTGGTTGGTATTAATGAATACCTTAAAATAAATAAAAAAAAAAAAGAACAGAATTTTGATTAATGACAGGATTGAACCTAACCAGGTGAGGTCATTTTCTTTCAAAATTTGGAAGCGTGCAGGTCATTTGAGGTAAGAATGTTAACCGCCAGACACAGTACACATCACCACAACAAACAGATGATATCCACAAGCTTAGGAGGTCCCTCGGGTGCAAGTTACTTGTATAATTCGCATTGAGCTCATATGACAGGACACACCGTGAAACCGCTTTTCGGTTCAGGAACGTCCTTGAACCATCCTATTAACCCAGTTGCATATACTTAGCCTGATTTCTGTCGCTGTCATCCTCGTCGATATAAATTCCAAAAGGTCATACAGTGCGTTTGCAATGAGGGCATACGGAGGAACTTCAATGAGTGTGTGGAGGATAAGAAGACTGAGTCCGACGCCTTTTTGCTATGATTAAGCATGAAGTTGGAAACAAAATTTTGTTTGGTTACAAATGGTGTTTGACAAGGATTCACAGCAGACGCACACCTTTATTGACGCCCGTAAAGGTTTATCATTTTGAAGAAAAAATGAGATGTTACATAGATAAATACAAGTGATGACAATTTTAATGCTTTTCATAGTGAACAAAAACTAACTGAAAGAACAATTCGTTTGCTACTTGACAAGATTTGAAACTACCCGCCGAAAATTTGAAAAAAAAAATGTTACAGGTAATGAGTTGAGGTATAATTTACTGGCGCTTAACCCAATGAGAACGTGTTCCAAGAATTTAGTGTTAAACATGACGAAATTTTCAATTGTTCCTCAATCTATTCATAGCATAGTAACATGAACCACGGACGTATGACTCGAACTCGGTTAAGCGTAATGTTTCAGACAATATGTTTGCATCTAGTTACATGGACCGAGTGATGAAGTTGCGTACCTATCTGATGCATAGCACAGGGCTTGGACAGCGAATGTTGAAAGCTACTACAACTTGGTGATTTTTATTTGAAATTTACAGTATATGATTACAAGAACCAAATAGGCCTTTATGCAAACCTACGATATCAAAAGAGGGACCGTCAAAATATTTTGAATGTTATGCTCCAATTTTTAAATTCTTCAATTTTAAGGCATCGGATGGTTGTATTTGTATTTAATTCAGCCATACAGTCGAAAAAAGTAAAATTTCTGAATTTTCGTTTGTTGTGAAAGTTACACAGTCCATTCGAAAAGATCTTAAAATCACTCCAACAGTCCAAAAGAGCGATATTTTCTCTTGATGGCGAAGGTTCAGGGACCTGGCTCTCTATAAGAAAGGATCACTGCAGAAATTCGTGCAGAAGTAAATTTGTGAACTCAAGGAATAAATATCACGCACCAAAAGTGTAGCCTAAACTAAATGATCGTTAATATAAAGTTAACATTTATATCAATACTGGAATGTTCTTCAATGATATATGATTATATTGGTAATGAGACTTGCTTCAGAAACAGTCAATTGAAACACTGAAGGATGTGTTCAATGAGATCCGTCGGTTACAAGATATTGAAACAATTTCAACGGATCTTTCATTTGAGGTTTTGGTCTTTCAGTGATGTTAAACTCCAGGAAAAAGTAGCAAGTGGTTTTGTCCGTTAGTTAAATCGCAGTTGTGACTATACAGTCAATAAAAGTAATAAATCCAGTTGCTCTGATATAGAATCGCAGGAACGACTCATACCTGCGTAACTTCCTTACAGGAGTTCAGTATGCATGGTTCTAATGCAGTTGAAAAAAATACAACTTAGTAGGAGATATGTTTCCCAGTAAAATTAGTTGTATATGTAATTAATTTGGCTACTGGTAAGTTCGGTCGTATCAAAAGAAATGGGTCGAGGAGGATCATCTACAGTCGGATCTTCTTCCATCCACAGTAAAGTCACGGCCGGGGGGGGGGGGGGCGACCGTCTAACCCATTGGACCAAACTTTTCTGGGTCGCCCTTTGTAGGTTTCTAACAGAGCCACATATTACCTTTTTGTGTTGCAAGGATCATTGTCAGTGGGGCATATCCATCTCTTTCTATCGTCTTGGGTACGAACAGGAGATTTAAAGTCAGAAGTGATTTTTTGAGGGCAACATGTGTAACATGATTGTTGTGAAGAAGCTAAAAAATAGTGGAAAGTCATCTTCAATCATTCCACGGAGAAATGGTTACTGGTATATCCTTCATCGATCCTGTTCTATCCACACTAAAGTCATGGACAAGGGGCGACCACCTTGGACGAAACTTTTCTGGGGGTTCCCTTTGTAGGTTCTAACGGAGCCATATATTATCTATTTGTTTGAAGGATCAATGTCGGTGGGACATATCCACCCCTTTCCACCATCCTGAGTACAAAAAGTAGATTTTTAAAGTCAGAAGTGTTTTGCTGAGGTCAACTTGTGTTTCATGATTGTTGTGAAGAAGGTCAAATGTCAGCGCAAATTTTCTGCAATCCGCGTCATTGTTCACTTGTGTACGCAGCATCCATTAAGTCAGCAGCATAATTTTGGAGATAAAAACATGCAAGAAGTTGATTTTTCCACGTCTACAACTTACTTTTTACCGAGAGTTGCTACCGGTATACCGCAATATTTAGCTAGTTCAATGAAATAGGATAGGCTACCGAAATTTAATTCGACCCAAATTACCTCAAGATCCAGGCTCATCTCAATCCAGATCAACTGGAGCGAGGAGAACAGAATGAAACTAGACTACCTAACCCATAAAAAGTAGGATAGTAAAGTAGTTCTAACCAGAAGCACCGGGTCGTTGGACTGAACAGATGGCTTTTCATCGGAAGTGACCATTCAATCAAACTTAATATACTTGTGCCGACCACAGCTTGGTTAAAAGCTGTGACACTTTGCCCAGATTAGGAGTTAAATGGTAAATACAGAAATGGGGGGGGGGGGGGGGATCAAAGGTGAATGTTATCTTTCTTCAGGCAGCTCCGTGCGTAAACAAACCTCAGTGCAATGTAATTGGGGCATGGAAGATAAAGGGATCGTGGATGTAAGATGTGTTCGGGAGAAGGCAACAAGAACAGCTTCAAACATCACCTCCTTCACTGAGTAGTTGAACCTCTGGAAAGTATGAAATTAATCTCAACCATCAACTTGTAAAGGTCAAGCGAGCCCCCCAAACTCGTTTTGAAGCAACAGCTAAATATCATAATTTTCCTCTTATTTCTCCTCAACGTATCTTTTATCATAGTTTATAACTTCAATATTACATATACAAGGTAAAAAAAAGCTGTTATTTATGGCAAATTCCACATGTAAAGAGAAAAATTGTTGTCACGTGACCCCTAACAGCCATTCATGAAACAGGACAGTCTACTACACTACATCAAGTTAGGGTGACTGCTCTGGCGCTTTAATGTCCCTCTATGGTTGAGGCATATATAGGTCACAAGGTCAAATGTACCCATACGCGGGTATGCATTCGTACAAATATGCCTAACAAACGAACGTCCATCCCCTGCTCTGTTTTGCCCTGAGCAGTAAAAGTCCATGTACTGATTTCATAACAGCTGCCGCGAAGACTGAATACACCCTTCACACATGTTCAAATGGGTCTCATTTTTGGGTTCCAGTTTTACCAGTTGGGACTGAGACAAAAATCAGTGATCCGCGCTTCATCATCCGAAGGTCGGCATTACATTACTATGGATAACCCTACCTTCCTTTATCTTTCATAGCCTGAGCCGGGGAACTGCTCTCAAAAATGTTACGACTAGTTTTTTTAACCAAAATTGAACGAAAGTGTATTGGACAAAAGTGTATCCCGATTTATTTAAGAAACTTGATAAGGTGTTGTCACTTAATAGAATATTGGGGAGAACATCACGAACTATGAAGTAAACAAATGATCTAACCTTTTGAAATTCGTTTCCAAGATGCCATCGGCAGATCGGCGTGAGTTTGTCTAAGAGTGACGTCAGGTATTCACCAATGTTTGCTTCAAGTCTATTTGGAACTTTGTAACTAGGTCATTGATAATTAAGTTTCAAGGTCTCGTTGAAAGTCATTACGCAAGCAATAATTCAATACTACGGCGCCTCATCACGCCATTTGTATGTTTAAATACATTTTGAACAAACAGTTCATTTCCCTTGTTTTTTTTTTTGTTTTTTTTTTTATCGAGTTACGAGTTCGAATTGTTGTCACTTCTAACTTCTACTTTATTCTTCAACTTAATATTTCTGTGTTTTTCGATTATTTCATTTCAGAGAACCTATTTTAAAACATCCTTATCCAACTCAAAGTCATTCAGGCAAAGATGGCAGAAAAAGTATTGAAATAATCATGACAAATGATATGGCATGAATCCTTTGGAAGCGATCGATTACTATTTATAAATATGGACTACGGTGTTATTTTCAGAAACATGTCAGTGAAATGATGTAGGCATCTCGAAACAGGGTGTTGCACTACTTGAATGCACTTACCCCTAATCCCATAGCAAGTACTAAAAAGCTTTAAAAGAGTAGTTCAGAGTCAAGTTTATTTTTGATATGTTGGAGAGGAACATATTCTGAGCATTCTGGTGAAAGTTGCATTGTTTCCCCATGTTCGGTTTTTGAGATATTAGCAATTGAAGTTGGTACTTTTCCCGGAGAAAGTGAACTTGAAGCAAATAGGTGTGATGTCATGGATTCAAATTCTTGGCCAGTATTTTGTTTTTCCCCTTTTCCATCCTTTTTGTTTGACCTTGAACTGATTAGGCATGCTATTCTGCCCCTAAGGGCTAAGGAATATAAAGGTTTTAAAATTCCATTGCTCGGGATGCACCTATGTATTAAGGTTTAGTTGCATAAAATTTGTGGTAAATTATGAAGAAAAACAAAATATTGGCTGAAAAGGGGAATACATGACATCATGCCTGCTTTCTCCAAGTTCATTCTAAGCTAAAAAAATTGCCATATTCAATTGTATATATCTCGAAAACCGAACATGGGAAATAAATAAGTTTCACCAGAAAGCTTAGCATATATCCCTGTTTACCATATCAAAAATAAATTTGGCTTTGGACCGTTCTTATAATTGATTAAAAGTTAGACAGGTTGTTGTAGGTTATATGCGGTGGGCTACAGCTGGGTGAATACATGAACGGTAGTAAATTGCATGAGGGGTGTTATTCTCGATGGTTGTGTCCCTACATACATGATCCGCTTTAAAAATTAACTCCTCAATTATCATTTTTGAGATTTGGTTTCTTGAAAACTACGACGAATTTCTTTTTTTAGATCAATCAGTCAATCAAAGGATTTTCTTGGCAATGCGGAAAACGTGAACGAATTATAAAGTGTCAGTTAGAACGTAACTCTAAAATAAAAAGAGTAAAATATAACTCTCTATAGGAAAATGAAGGTTATAAAGTTCATTTCAAAAGAGTGGTGGAAATCACTTATATAATAAGAATAAAAATTAACTCGTAATAAGGTGTCTACAAGAACCACTCTTTAAAAAGAGTGACCCCTGCAGCCACTTGTTAAGAAGTTAATTTTTACTCTTCTTCGAGTGAATTTCACTCTTATGGAAGTTAGTTTCACTGGAGAAAATTAACACCCCAAATGGAGTGAATTCACACTTTTCAATCCATCAGAGAGTGACTTTCATTTCATTTTTTGTTTTCAGAGGATATTTAAAATATACTATAGTTATACTAGTCAAACACTATTCAAAATAGTAATAACAATATAATTATCCTTCATGTCTCGAAGTGCTCTAAGCAATAACTTACATTTAGCAGTTTAGCGAAGCCTGTCTGGTTTATGGATTATGCAAGTTTGCGTCGACGGATGACAAACCAAATCAACAATCTATGTTACATACCATTCGTTGAAGAGAAACTTTTTAGCCAAGGATTTCGTTTTCACGTTTGAAGGAAAGGTGCAAACACTCCATTAAGCGCTGGTCACACTACAACAATACAGTGGATCGGATTGCGAGCCGAATTTTGTGAGCTTAAGTTTAATTTTCCTCCATCCATTGTCGGAAAGAACCAAAAATTTGCCATCCTGTGTAAAGATATGATTTGTAGAAGAGGACCATGAAAATGAAATGTAAACTAATTCTTTCCTGACGTCAGGTCGACAGACAACTTTTGTGAAACTAGGTGTAGGCTATCCGATAAAAGTTGTCTACGGATGTGACGTCACTTAGTAATCAGTATAATTTCGTTTTTCGTATTTCTGCTATATTAATCATATATTTCCACAGGTTGGCATGTTTTTCTTCCTTTTAGACCAAAGATGGGGCAATTTTCAGTAAAACTCATGCACAAAAATCGGAGCGTAATTGGATCCTATATCGTTGTAGTGTGACCTGTGCTTTAAACAGTTACATGGCACGCTTCTCATGAGAGATGTGTTTATACTGATCTCAATAATAATTAGTATGCCTACTTTAATTTGTACTGTTAAGATAAAAATTCGTCATGAATAAAAAAAAATATCGATCAGAAACTAACTTTAGGGTTTAATTTAAGCAAGGTTTCAGATTGTCTGTTACGTTTACATTGCATGCATGCAGCAGTTAGTTACAGTCAGGTTAGTAATACATTGCATACGTTGATATCGCCTGTATCGTTTATTGGAGGCTGTAGACTACTTACCGCCTGTCAAGTGAACTAACAATAGTTATTTATAAGCAATAGTTCATGGTAGATGATTTTACGATTATTAGTTGAAGTACATTTACTCCTGACTGGCGGTCGTTGAGAAAACCTCGTTGAGGAGTCGTTGACCCGTTTTGTATTGAAACAAATGCGTATTGCAAAATGCTGCTTTCAAAGAATCCCCTTTATTTCATTGACATTTGAAACGTGCATAAGCCAATGAGGATACAATCTTTTCTATTTGAATGGTATGCTCGTTTATAGACTTTTGAAATATCTGCTACCGCGAAGACACCGGATGGTTATAGGGCAAAAATGACCCAAAATGGAAAAGCGTAGTAACTTTTAATCATTTTTATTTGTCCCGTTTTAAGAACAAAATGAGCACCCAGGATTTAGGGGTGGTCCCCGGCCGGTTGGATACTTTATGAAAATACAAGTCAACAACACTAAAAGCCGAAAGACAGAATTTTATACACTTTTAAAAAAATGATTACCCAATCGTTGGTTCCGCATGCCACGTGACCTGAATTGGGTAAAAAAAACTGCCCAACCGGGTTGGTTAAGCGTTTTCAATTCAATTCAATTTTTTAATCAGTCAATGCTATAAAAAACATCGAAAATCAGGAAGTTCCTCAAATTCCCGGTACAAAACTCATTAGTTGAGCATAAGAATTATCCAACTATTTCACCCAATTAATTTTGTCCAAAAATGGTTTAAATTTGTATCCAACACATTTGCCGAACGGCTATACTATTGGGTGCTTTATTGGATTTTCATATTATCAGATATATAAGTATATATGATTTGGGCAAGAAGGAGATTTGAAGATTTAACAAAGTTCCATACTCATAGACCTTACATCGTTTGCACTCCAAGAATAATTGGGGGCACTAGTGACAACGCACTTTTTTCAAAAGTCCCCCGACTCTCTGGCAAAGAGCCAGGGGCGAAAACCAAACAATACTCCCGATGGAGGTCTGCTCCCAAAAGAAGCTACGTCCCCAAGGGACAACTCAACTCAATATGACCAACGACGGGGGCCGTTCTATTCGGCCAGTCTAGACCGAGACTGCACTAGTGACAATGCACTTGGTTAAGAACCACTGGAGTGAGTAGTTTGAAGTGAAAATCCCAATTGTCCCGCCACTTTGTATTTCTTGTCTCGTTGATTACGTAGTAATGACATTTTTTCTGTACGACCATTGCTCCCTAAGAAATTTCGTTCGGATTTAACTGCTATTCTACCGCTAGCTTTTAATCTACCAAATCCAATCTTATGCAACCATGACATCTTAATTAACTACTTTTTATCAAAATAACTATCCGTAAAACTTAGCTGATCCTTTACTAGTCGTCTGATTGGTCAATTACATTTTACCCAAATGTTGGGTACTTTAAAACTAGCCCAACACCTTTTACCAACACTTGAATTTTACCCAACTTCAATTTACCCAACAATTTTTGGGTAGGTTTACCTATTCCTTGGGCAATAATTTGCCCATGTTGAACACTTTGGATTTTGCCCAACTGTTTTGAGAGTGAAAGAGGTCACACAAAACGAAAGAAGAAAGCACGAAAGCGAGGAGAAATGAGCCGCTAGTATTGCGAAAAATTTCTGTAAAAAATTCTTTTCCAATGACCTGGATGAGGAAGGGGAAACTTTCTTCCAAAGACCCCTTCGCCATGTCTCACTCCAAAAATCCTCTCATTACACAAGCCTGGCAACGCCGCTCCAGATAATCTATAATTTATCTTGCGCATAACTTTACCTGCAGGTTATCAGCCTACATTTAATTATATTGTATGCAACAAAATAATATTTATTGTTGAAACCGATACTAAGCTTTCAGTTGTTCTATTCAAATTTGACGTACAGTAACAACCTAATCATCCGGGCGCCAAACCGAAATGTGGTCAAATATTAAATCACATTTGACCAGAATAGCCCGGATTGGATGATTCCTTAGCGAGATCTATTCAAAAATTGACCAGAATTCGAGTTATAGATCCCGATTTTCCAGAGCCTGGCCCTTTCATTATCGACTTTTCACAGAAAAAAAACAGTGGCTGCTCAATTTTTTCAAGTGTACAATATATCTTTAAAATATTGCATTGTACTGGCAGACTGGATAACATCCCACATACGATATGCAGCCAGTGATTACACCGTTAGAATCCTAAACATGAATCGTGGAAAACGTCGTGTGACTATATAACTGGGTTGACACTTTTCGAACGACGAACGAATTTGAGTTTACACGGATAGTAGCCACCGTACTGTTATTTGCGTTACTTGTTCATGAATATGCAATATTTCAGACAAAATACAAACGTCTTTGCAAGAAACAGTATCACAGTCATTTCTCTATTTGTTTAATTTGTCCAAAACGTGCATTATTTTGGGAAAGTTACCAGTTTCTCGCAAAATTTTTTGACCCTAAACCAATGGAGAAATTCAAAAAATTCACAAAGAAGACATACAGCCGGGAGCTTGCATAAAGCCATAACCTGATAACCTGCACAATGGTAAACCTCAATGTACACACTATAATGGTGATTATCTGCACATGCATAGGGTAGTAATGAAGCATATTCTAGCCATAGAGTCCATGGGCTTATTAGACTGACAGACTAGCTATGAAATGAGAATTTACACACACGGTTATAAACAAAACCGAATGATACATAGCCAATTGAAATTACCTTAACGATGCAGATTACTTTTTTACTGCCCCTACTATAACCATGACAAATTACGTATTTCTCTCTTCTTTAAAATGGCTTTCTAGTTCCCTCAAGATTCATTAATTTACAAGATATGGATCTGTTTGTGAATACCCAATTTTTACGACGTAAAGTTTCACCAGTGGTTAGTGATAAAGAGCCGCTTTCATTACAACAATTGCACCAGTAACAAAAATGGCCTTCCATAATTTAGACTTTATCATAAGTATCTTTATTAGAGAATCAGTTCCTACTCCTTTCAGTCTCTATAAGATTAAAACCTTTTGCCTTCAGAAATGTTCATTAAGTTTAAAACAAAGAAGTCGTTAGTATTTCATTTAAGTAGCTACGGAGGCGCTCAATTACGTTTATTTGCGTTATATTTTCTTGGCTGAATGAAACTTCAAGCAGCATGTGCGGTTATATTCCCGGAAAGAACTCAGCTTATCGCGTTTTCGTTTGAACCCAGATCGTGAGCGCTCGCCGCTCGTAAATTGTCCATCTGGCGAAGATGAATCCCATGGCTGACAGACGAGGGAAGGACTTTTTTCTTTCAAGTAGGAAAACCTGGCGATTTGTTTGCTTATATAACTAGGAAATTAAAAAAAAAAAGGTATCTGCTAGAAAGTTTAGCAAACTAAGACAGTGACTGAGTTGCATCACGGTAAGCTGCATGTGTATGGCACCATATGTAGTGCTATTGGCGAAGACATTTCAGTTTGTTGACACGACGAGGATATTGAAATAAGACACGATCTTAAAATTATGTCGAATTCAAGATAAGTAATGAGTGAAATTTTAACCTTTATATTTTTAAAAATGAATGTTCTAAACTTTCAAATTTACACTTGTTCCAGTTGTAAATGGGAGACTTCAAGGACCAGAATTACAAAAGCTTCGTGTTTACGACACATCTGTCAAAGATAATCCCTTCTCACAAGTTCAGATTTTACTAATTGTATACACTTAGTTTTAAAGCCTAAAGAATAGTGCGTTTTTAACTCTTTGTTGAAATCATCTTTACAACTTAAATATCCATAGGTCCTTTTCCAGGTCGTTACTACTAAATATTGTGGAATGGGCAGTGTCGAAGCCACGGGGGGGGGGGGGGAGGAGGGGGGGGTGGGCACGACCCAACCTTGCAATGCAAAAACACCTAATATAGCGGGTTTTTCTCTCTATCCTTCGACTTTTCACTCATGTTGTACCCCCTCCCATGACGCAATACTGGCTACGCGTCTTGGTTTTCGTGCTTGCTGTTTTGGTCAATGGCCCTTTACTATGGCTACAAGCGGCACACACCAATATTTTGTCCCACAATTTTTCTAATATCCATTTGCAAATGAGGTCTGAAAAGAATTAAAAGGTCTGAAAGGTTTTAAAACCTGAGCTTAAGTAATTTTCACTTGTTTGTGTTAATGAACTGGTGTTAAATTTATGTTGTCTAAATTCAACGCAGCAGAGACTTATTTGAGATGAATCAGGAGTTACCAAATGTATTTGTTTGGTGTACTTTCATAAATCGTAAGATTTAAAATATTGGAGTTTAAATCTAAACGAGTGGAATTAGTGACCAATCGAACATACGATTGGTCACTGATTCCATTCTTTTAGATTTATTTAAACTATTTTGACTAGTTTTAAAACTACTGAATTGAGAGTACTTACTTAAGAGCACTTAATTAAGGGCATCCATCTCGTCTGTCACATGGTTTATTAAACCCGGTACTTGTGCGACGGCAGCATCACGTGTAACTTCGTATTTCAATTTTGTCGATTTCTTTCTCAAGTCGAGTAATGCTGTGCCCAATGTAGTAACAAATCCTAAACTGATTTATTGGTAGATACCCAAATATCTACCAATTAATGCACAGTTACAAAGTTGTTTTAATGTAAATATCTGTTCTGCAAATGACGCTTTTCCCTAGTCAAGGCTTTTGCCCCAAATTCATATGTGACATTGTGATATAATAGTCAACATTTCCTAAGGTGACAGGTTAAAGTATTCATCTTAAATACAACCCGGAAAGACAATATGAGTGACTACGTCTAACGTTTCGGGTAAATGATCTTATATTATTCAAATTTCAATGAGTCACCTCCGGAAATAAGTGCCAAGTGTCAACTCGCTGGACATTGACTTGGCACTATGCATAAATAGAAAGTCAGCTTATGAACCTACCCACTTTTCTCTATTTTCGAAAGCATGTTAATATGGAAGTTTGTTAATAAAAACAATTGATTGCATTAAACTTGAAACTATTTGCCTTTCAGCAGGTCCTACCGAAGTACTGTAACGTTGGGGGCCTGCTGCAGTGCTGCTCTCTTAGTTTAAAAAAATGATACAAACGGCATTCATAACAAATATTTAACATGAAAAATACGTAATATCTTTATTATTGTCTTTTGCCGATGGGACGGAAATAGAACTTTGGCAGTCTCTCGTTCAGTAAACTCTAACGTGGTTTTCAGACTTTTGTTAAAACCGAGAATATGCATGGATGTCACTTGAGGTTGAAAAACAACTAGGTGATTAGACCTAATTAATAAATTGGTATATTGGATGGGAACCATTGTTATGGGTTTTGGAAAACGAATGGGTTAGACGGAGAAATGAAAACTATTAAATCGTAAGATTTAAAATATTGGAGTTTAAATCTAAAAGAGTGGAATTAGTGACCAATCGGACGTTCGATTGGTCACTAATTCCATTCTTTTATATTTTTTTAAGTCTATTAGAATAGTTTCAAATCTCTTGATGTAAGAGAGTGTAGTTTGATGTCAATGTCCTTCTTGCTTATCAATTTAATAATGAAGTGGCAGCAAAATCTCTTTCACTCAAAGATGGAAAGAACATTGTGGGAATGCATTTCTGCACATTGCTCTGACAAATCGGACGCTAAAGAGAAGAAATTTGAAAACTACAATATCATTCAGCCATTAGCCAATACCATATATTGTTTTCACTTTCCAAAGCAGGAACTTTTAGACTTTCACCCAAAAAAAGTGAAATAAATTTATTAAAATAGCTGTCTTTCCGGCCTATATGCTGGCTTTCGATTGAATGTCTGATTTGATACCGAATGTTTGATGAAGAGAGCCGTTCAGCCTCAACGTCTTTTCCGTCACGGTGACGTAATGGACGAAGAACCCAGTCAGCGTCACTCTGTATCTATTTCTGTATGAGTGTGTGTACTTGCAATGTTTCCAAATGATATTCAGAAAAATATTGTGGTTACCCTTCTTCAATAGTAAAACACGATTGCAATCACAATTACCAGTCTTACTACACAATACTCGGTCAAAACTTCCTGCGGAGGTCATGAGACTTGAACTCTACCGGTTTAGCCTTCTTTTTTGCCGCGTGTGTTGTTTTTGTTGCACGTATTCGGACAGTTTTTTTGGGAGGATCCGAAAGGTCAATCACTTGGGAAATCAACATATTACTTTCGTCAATTTTCAGACGACGGCGTTTAATCTATCAGTAAGCAGAACTTTGCCTGGAATGAGCCTCTGAGAGAAGGACATTAACTTCGAAGGAAATTATGACAATTCACTCTTCGTGCTTTACCCCTGAAGTATCTCACGGTGGACGCAGTTAGCTCACGTTGATTGAAAATTCATTAAGCAAACGGCACTGAAGATCGTTTGGTTTTAAGGCGGTATGCACACGTCTACTGTACTAACAGCAATCAGTCGATAGTTTGTAAATAAATGTTTAGTACCCCAAGCTTTTATTATTGCACGGAGGTACGGTCGTTAATATAGGATGGACACTATTGCGGCCGCAAACTATCTATCTCACGTGTTCATTGTTATTGCTCCGATGACAGGGAAAGTTGCCATCTGGTGAAATGATGCGATAGACTAGTCGTGACATTCGCAGAATATGAACTCCCTTGAGGTTGTCGTTTAAAACGCCATCATTATTGAGACAGGTATAGTTTCTATAGTTAGTTGTAAAATTTTCTGTTTTATAAATACAAGTGTTGCAACGGCATAACAAAGAATAACAGGATGAGGGGATGTATATTATTCTCCGTCGCTTCAATAATAGGCCTCAGCATACGTGTAGGCCTATATCATGATGCTGTACAAAAAAAATCGATATGATTTATCCACATTGCTAGGTATAACTTTGAACAGTAAACGAAAGTCAATTACCTGATCCCCACTGTCTCGAAACTTATTTTAGCAGGTTAGCATTAAAGGTGCCTTTTATCCCACTGACAGACAGGTGACACCACGACCGGTGATTCAACGATTAGTGGCATACAGTGAACTATGTGCTCCAGGGTCTTGAATAAACTACATACACGATGTTGTATATTTTTATTATTGTTATTTTCATCCTTTTTTAGTTCTTGTGTATTGTGGGAGTAACTCAGTTGCGGTGAAAGTGCGCTCGGGTAGTCTGTCTACGGTTTTCGCACAATAATTGGCAATTTCCTCGCTATATACGCCTTTGGTATCCATTGAGTTGGGTTCGGCTCTTAGGTTTCTTTCTCTTTGTAACGTCAGTGCAAGTGATTATACTATAACCTCTAACTTAAATTAGCATAACCTGTTTATCTTATTTATGAAACACTTATTTTTCATAATGCCAGTAGTTTTTGACACTGAATTTTAAATTTCTCGTGGAATTGCTAATTTTGTTAGGTTCAATCATGAAAGTATAGGTCCACTACTTCGGGTTCAATTAAGACAATGGTCTTGAGGATAACTTACTAAATATTTGAACCGCACTTGCAATAGACTGATGACGTCTTCAGACCTGTAGGCTTGCTAGAATTTCTGCGTACTGTCCTATCCATTTGCAATCTTCTCTCTAACTGTAGAGTGCCCTGCTTTTATCCGTCGAGTCTCCTTTACACCCTGCGTCGAATATTCAGCTGACATGACGAATTAAAGTTGATGCAAATTTAAATTCCGTTTCATACCTTGTGTAGCATTTTAACTCTTTCCCCTTTTTGGGGCAGTAAGCTTTACATTCCGTACAATGCCATCACCCATGCGATTTATAACTGATAAATGTTGAGTATATTAATCAATAATTCATCCATTTTCAGAGTATTTTAAGCGGAAAGCGACAGTTGAAAAATAAAATATGACGTGAAACGTCCCTCAAGACTTCTTTTAATCTAATAATTTTTATTTTATTTATTCGAGTGAAAGGTCTTTGGCGTGAGGAAATGTGTGAACCTTGCTTCCCCCGTCAAGAAAAGGAAATCGAACGAAGTGTATATTAATATTTCATAAGTAGTTACAGATGACCTTTCTTCCCTTAAAAATGCAATAAAATCTTTGTCGGATTTTGAATGACGTCACAAGTTACCCTCGTCTTAACTTTGATTGCGAACCAATTCGGTGCACTATCGATGATACCACATCTTCGATAGAGTAGTGGAAACGTTCGCATCATCGACGATGCTTTGACAGTTTGAATCAGTTCGCAATCGGAGATAAGATTTTTGTAACATCATCCAAGATCCAACATATTTTTATTGTATTTCCAAAAGACGACAGGTCATCTCTAAAGAATGCGTTTTGGAAGGAAAACAATCACAAGCCAATGTTGGGATGACGTCATTGTTCCTATGCGACAGTTTATCATGATGAAAATTTCCTCTTCATTTTTTGAGACATCTTCAACCCTTTTTATATGAAATCTTATCACCTCAGGAAGAAAATGAAACACACTCCATTAACACTTGATACAGTCAACCTTAACATCTTATACAATTGATTAACTGTACTAGATATACCGAAATACACCAGAAGGTACGTAACATTTGGGGATAGCTAGCAGGCTAGTCAAGTATGCGTTAATTGGCAGTAATTGTTTTTCACCAGTTGGGGAGATAACCTTTTTTTGGAGAAACCAATTTTCACCCGACCGTGGGAATATTTTCCATGGGTGGCACCATTTTCAAATATCTCCCATGATGCATTTCGATACGGTACTACCGCGCATATTCAACGAAGGTAACGTTCAAAACAACCTTGCAATTTTTACCGATTTGAGGAAGGAGAATTTCGGGCATATTTAAAATCTCTGCGGACAGAGGAATGCAAAAGCATTGTCGACTTTGGTTGTTCACCGGGCCGATTTTGAGATATCGAGTAGGTTTGCTATGTTCTGTGTCTTCAGCTTAATTTCTAGACTCGACACTGAGGTTTGTGCAATACTTTCTCTGCAAGTGAATCGTGCCAGCATTTGTTTGTAAATACGTTGTTGAAGGTCCCTTGTGATTTCGCCCTTTTCGTCTTTACCACGATGTCAAATTTGAATACACACACATATGTTGAAAAAATATGTTTAATCGACAACCGTGGGTGGAGAGGTGGATTATAAATGCTCATAAATATTCATGCCATTGGGACAGGCAAATTTTCTCCCGATCGAGGGAAACCTCATTTTCCCCCGAAAGCGGTTATCTCCCGAACTGTTCACACAGTGTGAATTAAATAAAAGCATAGCCTATACCAATGATGTAAATCGTCTGAGGGCCGTGGGGTTGATCGAGTATTGTCCTCCAGTGGACGTGATAGCTTCTTCGGGAAGCAGTTTAAAGTTTGGTTTCGTCGAACGGCCCTTTGTCAGAGGTTCAAGAGGACTTTAAAAAAGGACCATTTGAGGGCACAGGCCATGCATCAAAGTCAAATTCCAGGTACATTCAACACAACCTTTGATCTAATGTGATGTTTGTGTTCAATAGACGAGTTAAAATTTATGTTATCTGCTGCAGCTGAGAACAACTTCCTATGTAAACACTTGCGGTGTTCTTTTGAAAATATCAGTCAGAAACGATAGTCTGCAGCAGTTACCTTAGCCTATTTGTTATAAACTCTTTGCAATCTTTCAAATTTATATCGAATTTTGCTAACTTTAAAAATAATTTCCTTAAAATGTTGTCATATTTTCCAATAGCTCATGATATATTTATGCACAAAATCGTAATTTTCGCACAGTAATGTCAACTAACCCACACTTTAAATGCAACAAGTTCATTACAAAGGGGTTTTTGTTTCTTTACTTGTTGTTTTCGAGCTGGTTTCTACAAAACAAAAATGACACTAACGAATATAATATTTCCAGTTTCTCAAATGATCTGTACAATATTACCAGGAAGTGAAAAGAAAGATCCCACGCAAAGAAATTGCACGAAAATAAATTACGCGCATTTCATCATTGCCAGCAGGCCAGGGCAAGTTTCAATGACACTGACGTTACATTTAATGGAAACATAAGAGGATAGTTTAATATGTTGAGTAAATGGAGATATGTAGCTTCTTCATGGCCAGACTTAATTTAGGCTTGCATTAGTGACACATGCAAGATAGGGGTTAATGCAAGCAATGGTCAAGGTTGTCTGCGTAGCAGACTGTAGGGCATATTCCTTGTTCAGTCATATCCCCACTTTTGGTGGTTTGTGAAGCCTTAAAGGGGGAGTGAACAAACCGATTCCGCTCCGAGGGGTATGCTCAAGGGCGCAGCGCGGGTGTATTCAGCGAAAGCATTAACCCCCGAGAGATGAATATTCTCTTCAAATGCACAATCCAGATTTGGTTAACGTTATTTAGTCGTACACAGTGAAAGGCTGATTTAATGGACGAAAGAGATTTTGTTTGTTAGCGGTGAGTAACCACATTAAGGTGCACCTCAAGTCAAAATATTCAAAAATATGTATTAAGACCATGAAAATTACATACTAACAGTCCAAATCTCATCTTCATAGAACATTCTTGATCTGAGATATAAAATGATGAAGTGTATTCACTCAAGTTAAAATGATACATTGTGATGTCATTCTTGTACTTCTCATACTTCAATCTTTGTACTTCTTCATTTTCAGAACGTTACTGCATCTTGTACCAAGGTGTGATAGCACTCTTACTCTTATGAGGTGATGTAATTAATTAAAGGGCAGGAGCAGTCATGATCCCAAATTGAAGAAGTGTAGTAGACTATCCAGTTTCATGATTGGCTGTTGGGAGTCATGTGGCAATGTTTTTTCTCTTCAAATGTGAAATTTACCATAAATAACCTTGAATATACAATAGTAAAGCCATAAAATGTAATTAAAGGTACTTTGAAGAGAAATAAGATGAAAATTGAGTTATTTAGTTTTTTCTTCAAAATAAGTTTTAAGGGACTGCTCTTTACCTTTAAGCACCCTCTGTGCAACATGTTATGCAAGCAAATAGGAATTGTTCAAGGACATAAAAACGCTTTTTTAATTTTAAAGGGAAACAAAACATGTTATGTGAGTTGTACAACAAGAAAGTCACAAACTATTGTTCAATTGACCAATTTGTTTTAAGTGAATAAACTTCAACATTTTATATCTCAGCTCAGGAATGTCATATGAAGATGGGAGTAGCGCTGCTACAGTTCATTTTTCGAGCTCTTTAAATATATGTTTTTTCAATTTTTTGACTTGAGGTACACTCCAAAGCATCACATGAACTTGGAGGAAAGTAAAGTAGTTTAAAAGAGTGCGTTTAACCTTCCCGTGAATTTATCTAGGAATAACGCACGATCATATGACCGTAATGAACTAATGAAGTTTAGAATTATTACGCTAAGAAAGTGGATAAACGTTCTTGTTGGTACTCTTGCTGTCTTGCACACAATGCAAACATTGGCGTTCGACGTATAGACGTATGACACTGGTTTTACCAAAACGTAGTACCACCAGCTGCCTATTCTATTAGAATACATCGTACTTATTTCTTTTTCCAAAGTCCTCCCGACCCTCTGGCAAAGGGCCGTTCGTCGAAACCAAGCTTGAAACTGCTTCCCGAAGAAGCTATACGACCACTTAAGGACAACACTTGACCATCCTTAAGGCCTTCAGACCATTTGCATCTTAGGTCTGTCATGTACGGCTCCATTCTAGACTGGATGAAAAGAACAGATACTACACATGATCCTAGCATACTTATGTCACCTTCCAGTCACATTTTACAGGTTTCCGTACAAGTACCGCAATTCTTATTATTTGATTTTTAAACTTTTTCCCAAAATATAATGTCTCACTTTTTAATGTGATAAGTATCCCTGGGTATGTCGGAACTAGGTCAATCAATAAACCACTCTTCACGACCAATCATGATACTCGGTTGGATTTGCTCCTTAATAATCTTCCTTTGAAGAAGTTTTGACGCAACAGAGAATAGCACCTGTCTGTCTGTGACAGAAGAAAAATTGTTGAAGCTGAGGTTATCGTCTCGGCTTCGATTTCAGAAGCGATGGCTATATCCCAGGAGTGTAAGACACACGTCCTTGCAACACTAGCTGTGAAATACCGGATAAATGTTACCATCATTTAATACATTTCATTAGCATAGGCAGCTCCCGTTCAATTTAAAAAAAAAAACAAGTAAATTTATCTAATCAATTTTTGCATGTAACGTCAATTTATTTCTCAGCTGAAAGTTTGTAAAGACAAGACATGCAAGGAAAGTTTGTGAAGGGTTCTTTTAATATTCCAACTTCGGCAGTTATCAGGTCAACTTATAGCTTAAAAGTTCGTTCAAGTATTTAATGCAAAAAGTTTAAGAAGTAACCATCCTTTCAAGATGCCGCTTTAAACAAAATGAGATTTTCGCCAAATTATCCGACAGAATTGCTATTTCCCGGGTTTCCAGTTCTTGCCTTTTCCCATCGTTGTTACCCAGGAATGACGTTCATCACAATGAGACCTACTCACAACAATCCAACAGCAAACAATCTTAGTTGTATTGATAGCACGATAGCTGAGCAAGCAGCTAACGGATAAATTCTGTATTAACAGTGGTCAACTAGCAGGCTAGGATGACTAAACTTGGTATGCAATTCTAACTTCCTCATTTTTAATCCAGTTGAAAGTATTTATGGAAGTAATCTACCTTCACTCTTGTGCGCTTTGTAAGTTTTGTGGTTAACGTTTAGTTGGTTCATATTCTCTGCCAAAGGTGGCACGGACGACCTGATTCTCCCGTACATTTAAAACAAAGGCGTAGAAAGTTAACGATTTGAATGTGGCATATACATCGGTATCAGAACATGCATTGTCGCTGTTTCAATCAGATATATTACACATTTTCTT
Source organism: Holothuria scabra (assembly GCA_037179385.1). Taxonomy (NCBI): domain Eukaryota; kingdom Metazoa; phylum Echinodermata; class Holothuroidea; order Aspidochirotida; family Holothuriidae; genus Holothuria; species Holothuria scabra. The sequence continues at coordinate 2,539,505 of CM074193.1, forward strand.
TAACAGGAATAGTTGTCACAAAAAGTCCTTGAACAGTGTTCATTCCAGAGATAAATCCAAAAGATACCTTGTTTTTCAAAGATAAAAATAGCAATCTCATTTCAAGGATTTTATTGTTATCGCGTACTCCAAGAGAAAATATAACTTTGGTGGCCGGTTCCATTTAGAGAATTGGGGTCGAGCGTTTTGCAGCTTCATTTGTAGTGGATGAGGGTTCATGGGGTGAAAGTTCAAATCATTTATTTGAGAAGTTCCATGGTGCCTTGAGAGGAGGAATCATTAAGATGTGAACGTTTCAAGGATCACGTAGGCACCAGATTATTTTAAGGTTTTGAGTCTGTTTTATATCATGTCACACTAATAAAGAACAGTCAATGTTGCAAGAGTCGTTGAAAAGAACAGTAAGTATGTAAGAACTTGTCGTCAATAAAACTCGTACATGATGTGGTTCTACTTTCTCAAATTACTTATAAGTTCAGCTGGTTTATTTTAAAATTTCTCATAGTACTCTAGAAATAATTACAAATGTCATGTACTATTAATCACTATAGTGGCATAGATATATCAATATGCCATATGCAAATGGCTTTTCCTCAATTAAATGGTCAACCAATAACAAAATCACCGAAGGCCTTTCTAACAACTTGATCCGACAGTTTTGGTTTTCAATTGCTATTTTGTAAACTAAAGTTTTACTCCTACCGCCCCCCTCCTCATCATAAAAAGTTACTGGTATAGTCGATGAATTTATAAAAGTATCAACTGCAAGGTAAGAGATTTTTGGGACACGCTTTCTAAGGTAAGATGACTTTGGAACATTGCAAGATGACTTTGGCACAAACTTTACTTTTGAGAGCAAGAGATGAGAAGGTTTTGCAAATTGCTATGAAATCTATTCTGTACATTAACACCAATTTTTTAAGCTGTAGATAATTCGAATTGTATTTCAACTTTCGAATCATCGTTTGTTGAAGAAGCTGTAACAATTTTTACCAGCTGGTGATGAACAACTGTTTGTAAGTCCTAAGCTAAATCAATCGTGAGGAAAATGGCGAAAATTCTTGAATACGTAGGTTATACTGCACTCAATTTTTCATTGATTGTTATTAGTAAAACTTAATTTCAAAAATCGTAAGCAAAAGCAGTAGAATCCTGTAACTGTTCAGAAACAACCGGCTTTCGTTTGAAGTTCTACTGCATGAAAATCCTAATACTACGAAACAGTGCGATAAAGCTGCATTTGTGTGTAGTACCCTAGTCATTAACTTTCAATAATTGTAACTCGTTGAAGAGGTTAAGTATTCTGACATTGTTGCCAGGACCAAACTGATAGGAAGGATATAGAGTAATAATGATTTATGTTTAAACATATTTATATATATTCCAAAAAAAAAGTGTTTGGGAACTAAATCTTTTCCCCCTTTTTCGCCCCACTTTGTTAGCATGTTTAGATGCTTTTTCGTTTCAAAACTCGTTTGATTGCTAAACACTAAGTCTTCAAATACAAAACATGTTTAGATTTAAGACGTGTTTAAAGAGTGGGGGCAATAAGAAATCGCAATAAAATGTTTTTTTCCGAGTGTATATGTTAAAAGTGTTTTGCTATTGGTTGTGTCTGTTACCTGAGTTGATATACTCATAAGTAGATCGGCCCTTATATTTGCCCTACATTAAGGCTGTTGTAATACGTCGTAGCTACTGAAAGGTAAGTGTACTTCAAAGAGGGAGATTGAAAGCTTTTACCCTTCTCGGTTATTGCATCGGTATTACTGCAGCGATTGGACACATAATTTACATGACTGTCCTGTTCCATATACTTCAGTCTCTCGCCATAATCATGTAAAAAGATTGGTTTTGAAAAGCGAGATCAAAGGATAACATCGTAAATTTTATTATCCACTATAACTATAAATAAATAGCACTTGGTTAAAAATTGCATTTATTAGACATTGGCGGCATTTTTTCGCTATATAGAAAATATTAAAGAACAGCTTATAAATGTAAAATTTTGATTGCATTAAACAAGTCAATTACAAATCTACCAATGAATGAAGTTTTTTCATTATACCAAATGTTTATCCCATTTAATTTGACGTGCACGTGTTGCAATCAAATCCTTACAATCAATATAATGAAATACATTTTACTTAGCTACTACAATCGATGTTTAACGACATTTTTGTCAGATTCCGCCTCCCATACAGAATCCTTTGTAATATTTTATACTTTTATATTCGGTCGCCTTCAATCTCGATATGGGTAATAAGGTTGAATAAGGAGGTTTTTTACAGGCCTACTTCTTGAGATTAAAACTCGGCATGCCAATACAATTTGCCATTCAATTCAGATTTTACCTCGGTTATAGGAGAGAGTTGTTTGTTAGAAAATCGCCCGAAAACTTATCCACGGAGACCTACTTTAGGCATATCGCTCTATTTCATGAATTCCTTGACCTAATTCCCATCTCACCTAGTGAAATTCGAACATATATTGAAAGCACTTAATTTGCCGTGTGCCCATTTCAGAATTTATTTTGCATTAAAGGGGATGCTGACAGAAGACACATCGGATTTAAGAAGTTTGCCGTCAACGCAATTGATTTTTCTTTATATATGAATTTTTGCTGATAAGTGGAAAGCACTACTATATGACTGACATTTCTAGTACAGAGACGGTCGTGCACCAGATTAAGTATATGAAACTGTTTCATGTGCTTTAAACATTGAGGCTCGAAGTTTATAAAATATTTAATGTTTAAGGGATACAGAAATACATTTTTGAAATTCTACCGACGAAAGAACGGACGGACGGACAGACAGACGGACAGACGGTTTGCTTTGTTAATATCTATTTCTGAACTTCATCTGTATGTAACCCAACCTAGCGCTACTGGAGAATCTATTTGCTTCAAATCGGACTTCTTTTATTGTTATTATTATATTTAGTGCCGTGGTTAACACCTAATAAACTAGCGGGGTTGATGACAACTAGCGCACAAAGGTGTCGGCTCTCCTTTGATAAGATACTGGTGGTCCTCTTAGCCTTAATTGGTATCAGCAGCTAGAATAAAAGCATCTTGCTCCATCTTCTGATGTGTCATCGTCTCATGTATCGGTGATTCACTCTTTGTTATGATTTAAATAAATTTAGAATGTTAGCCAAAAATACACATGAGACAAAAGCTTTATAAACAAAAAAGTATAACGCCAACCGTCGCTTTCAGTTACTTTAGTGATAGTCTAATGACTCACAGTGCACTTTTGTATGTTGACATACAAAAGACGGTATGGCGAACGGCACGAAAAGGCCCAGGAATAAACTTTGTGTCGATGACTTTTTGGATTCATTTTACCATCAGGTTGTAACTATGGGTTAATACTTATGCGCTCTGTCTAAAAAGGAATTTCTTGACTGGCTGTTGTCATTGTATTGTATCGATTGTATTCTTTGTTTGTGTTAGGGGTTAGATAAGGAATTAGCGTTATCGTTAGTAAGGAAATTTCTTTTTAAACATCGGTCTTTGTATTGGTAAAGTTTGCATTGGTTAATTTCCTACCGTGACCTAAATACATGAATACATGGAGTATTTTTCAAGTGACGTCACACTGGGTCAGCCACGTCTACTGCCGGGCAAAAGTCAACATTGTTTCAGTGCAGCAGTGGTAGACAGCTGCTAATTTTAAGCTACCTACCACTTGTGCCGGGGCTGGGGGTTGTAGAATATGCCCATGGTATTTCCCGCATGTCGTAAAAGGCAACTAAAGAAAAACCAAACTTGCTCTTTCAAGAACCATACTTGAAAACAAATTGAACTTTTTATCGAGTTGACTGACACTGTAGGACACATTTGTGTTGGTGTGTCGTTAAATCTCAGCTAACTAACTGACTAACTAACTCTAAGCTAGCTATGCCAGCTAATTCACTAATCTAGTTTATGCCCCCAGAAGCCTGGGGCGGGGCTCAGTGTGACGATAGTGAACTGCACCTTTACTACTCTAGTTTTTGCCCGCCAGAAGGGGCGGTGCCTGTGACGGTAGTGAAAGCACCCTGTAATCACTTATTGATTGGGACTTTTTTATTCGTAAAATAAAGTTTGGATGGGTTTATTTCTAAAACCTACTATAGCTCTATTCTGAAGTTTACCTTTGTTAGGTTCATAAGGTATTACTAGATCCATGGTCAGATGGCCTCGATAAGTAAAGTTGTGGGTCTTCGTTATATAAGTAGAAACTCGGTAAACTGAAAAATATTCACGTAACCTTACTTATAGGCCTAGAGATTTGTAACAAAAAACTGATTTTAGTACAGTGTAAGCACTGACAGACCATGGAAGTAGGTGACCTACCTTCCGAGGTGGTACTTAATTTAATGGTCAGATACAGCGCGATGACGATGTATTCAAATAAAATCATTTTTATGAAAGGTCGTCAGCTTTACAGCCATTTACACGCAACCTTGCGTCAGTGACTCAAAGCGAAAAATAAACTTAAACAGGAAGTTTACTCATGGATCTAGTTAAGACTGTCCGTATTTTTGTCGGCTTTTTTGTCTTACAGAGGCCAAGATTTTTAAAATTATCAAGGTCTTAAATCAGTTTTTCCTTTTTGTCGGAAGTGAAACCACTTGGCTGAAACAGCAAGTGGGCTTTAACGGTCATCATTGCTGTTTATCAGTTGTTTCGGATGTGTTATAAATTATTCATGCATGTAAGGCAAATAGAGTTCATTGAACACTTGGAAATAAACTCTAGGATATTTTTTCACTTAGAAACTAGTTTTTGGCACGAGATAGACGTAGGAAAAATTGTTACGATGAGCATTAGTGGCATGTATTCATCACCTCATACCGCTTCAAGTCTAACTATCTAATTACTTCCAGCCGTTCCAAAGGCTGATAGCAAAATTCATCCGTCATTATCCAGACCCAATACGGTACTATAATTTATTGGCTCGGAACAACCTGGGGTTGAGAGTGCTTACATTAATGAGAACACCCCCAGTGCATGGCGTGTAATAGGAACTAGTCTCTTTTTTAATTTAATGTCAGTCAAAGACAGGTGGCACTTGGCTAGTTTGGAACCATCAGAGTAAAATTTCAGCTGACGAATGTCCTTTAAATATATGTTCAAAATATGACCAAATATAAACCCTTTTAAAACTCGTTTATTGTCTTTAAATGCATTGCACTTTTCACAATATATTAAAGTATTATTCACATTTTGAATTGCAATTGAAATTAGACTTCTTTCAAGTTAGCAAGAGCATCGCAATTTTAATTACCGGTGAAGCCTATTGATAGGTGTTAGTCAACTAGCACTTTAAATTTGCTATGCCAATATGTCCAAGTACTTTTTGTGCCATACCCATAAAAACAGAACAATATATTCCTGTTTACTAATTGTACTACAATCTAAGGCCATGGACTGTTTGGTTGGTTTTGTGGTAGCCTCAAACAAATATCATAAACGTCTATAAAAAAAATCATGCCATATGAAAGAGCATACAATGAATAAATATCTGTGTAAGAATTATATCATTTTTTCAAGCATGCATTATGATACACGAAAAGGCATTTCCGACAAGTTAAAATGTAGCAAAGATCTTTCCGTGCCCTAATCAATTAAAAGAACATCACGGTTTTAAATTGTTTCCGGTGCTATTAGATTCAAGGGACTAGTAATATATTTTTGAAATGTAATCATTTCCTCCTTTTTACTTTTGTTTTATCGAAGGGAAGGGGGCGATGGGAGTAACACTCCTTCCTATTATTGAAATGAATTCACTTAAATCAAAGTAGTTCATTTTGCAATAATGTTTGGCTTTACTTTCTTGTTGTATAACCCACACTACCTGTTTTGTTTCCCCTTGAGAGTAAATATATTTTATGACCCTGAACGCTTGTTTGCTTGTAATGTATTCCGAACAGAGAGGGCTTGATTAATGATATCACCACATAATAGTAAAAGTGTCATCACATATTTCTACAAGCTGTGGTAACTTTCAGAAAAATCAGAGAAATACAACGACCGTAAATTGAGTAGTACAACAATAACAACACAAATTATTGGGCAATGTACGGTAAATTGAGTGAAAAACTTCAACATTTTATATCCCAGCTAAGGAATTTCTTATGAAGATGGGACTTTGACTGTTTGAATTCACTTCTCATGTTCTATATGTTATATATATATTTTGGAAATTTTAGACTGAAGGTACCCTTTAAATGAAAGCCACTTACATATAAATTGTTCTTGTAATCTCATCCCGCTCTGCTTGTTCTGCAAGGTTTGTTCACAATTTTAAATAATTTCCAAAATAAAAGCCACTTACGGTGCTTATGTAATTGTACATCGCGCTGATAACAAATGCAAAGGCCTGCGCAAGATGCGTTTACTTATGTATTCATGGTTTTGTGTTCACACACAAATATTGATTTACTTTAAGACTACATACGTATGTGTTAAAGATTAAATCTCTTAAGAGAACATCCAAATTTTCATTTTTGCTTGAGGTGTTTTGTTCAACAAACAAAATACCAGCCAGGCATTGTTTGTGACATCTTTTCCTCATTTTGTTGTTTCTTTTGAATCACTTGCAAGAGGCAGAATTGAGATTTTCAAAGATTATCGATTTGTTTTTTCTAGTAAATATTTCATTTCATTCGCGTGGAATCGGTTAGGAATTCACTTTTTATATCAAGACAGTATGCTCGATAACAAGAATGCACCTAAATTTAAAAATGGCTACAAATGTGATATTAAAAACAGCAATGCATTAGAAAACTTAGTTTTAGGATTAAATAGTCACAAAGTACCGTAATTTCGTCAGCTACTAATGTCACTTTAGATCTCAACCATAATTTTGAACATTTCCTTAGTTTTTGAGCCGCACAAAGCAAGCTTGCTTCCAAGTCAGAGAACTTTAATCGCATGGCCCAAACATTGAACTAATAAAAACCTAAAAGCAAAATTGCGAAATATACTCCAAAATGTGTGTTCAGGGACCACACTTTGTAAGATTGTATGAGTGAATTTCACCTTGAATCGAGTGAAAATTAACACCAACAAGAACGACATTTTAAACCAAAGAACATGATGGTCACTTGACTGTACTTACTCGGTAGTTGCGCTTATGATGAGATTTAGGCAACAGTTGCTTGGTTACACTCTAAAATCAAAAGAGTGAACTAAGTCACTCTTTGATCGAGTGAAAAGTGTAAATTCACTCCATTAGAGTGATAATTCACCCCAAGAGGAGCGAAGTTCCCTCCAAAAAGAGTGAAGTTCACTCCAAAAAGAGTGAAATTTCCTTAAAACGAGCGAAGTTTCACTCTTGATGGAGTGCCCACAGTGATCGCTCTTTAAAAAAAGAGCGATCATTGCAGGCACTCTTGGAAGAGTGAATTTTCCCTCTTCCTCTAGTAAATTTCACTCTTTTTGGAGGGAACTTCACTCCTCTTGGAGTGAATTATCACTCTAATGGAGTGAATTAACACTTTTCACTCGATCAAAGAGTGACATAAGTTCACTCTTTTGATTTTAGAGTGTAATGTCTGAAGGTAGTAAGGCCTTAGCCTACCCCTTAGTAACCTACATGTCAATCATGATGCTACATGAATGTTTTTTCCTTCCTTAACATCTTCTGTGCTCATCATTTTGGGACAATTTATCGGAAATAAAGTTCATCCGGCGATTTACATTCCCATTAAAATTGTAAACTAAGCGATCCGAAGAAGAATTATAGTAATGTTGACCTTCCCTTTAACCAATTTTCTCGCCAAAGAATATAAAAGTGCAAGTTTTCGTCAAAGTCGATTTGTAGGGCATCACGTACCACGGCGATCGATTTTGAATCTAGAGAAGGAAAGTTTATAAACAACGCGACCTCTGCCTTACAAGATGCAATTATTTACTCTTTGGAATAGTGTTTTCCCAGTACTCATCTCAGCTCAAGGCGAAGCATTTTCATCCGAAATTAGAACGGCAGCTATGAATTTTAACTCACAGGTTTGATTTAAAGGAATATGACGTGAATCATTAACAGGTTCTTTAGCTGGCTTCCTTGAATGTAATATTTCTTCTGTCACGTATACTATTTATAGGGTTTAGGGTTTAAGTGCAATGACAAACTGGTTCAAGGAAGAAAGCGCCTGGTATGCACTGGATATTTTTTGATTTATATAAATTAATCTTCATTGAGAAGACGATGCACAGATGGGATGTCATTCAAACATTTCCAAATGTATTACTATCTTTACTCTTATTTCAACTAAAATGTTTCAACCTCATTTAATTAGACTTAAAGGTAAAGGTTTGCATAAACAAGTGACCATAAAGAAAATCGATGACGTTTTTATCTCCAATTAGATTGCTCATAGCTTATTTGGCTAAAGTGGAAATACGGGACATTTTTAACGTTCTCAGGAAAATTTTATGGACGCTGATTTCCAAATTTTAATATATGTGATTTTATGACTTAAATTAAACTAAACGTTTGATTGTCTTATGAATGACAAAGCGTGCTATGAGCTGGCGGAATAAAGTGGGTCAGAGCCCTCAGTCTATCGATATATATAGACATTTCATAAACGGGCCGGGAGGTTGGACAAAACCCCAAGCTTGGGTCAGTTCAAAGACTGTCTACGTGGAACGCCACCATAACACGTGATGTATGTATTATTTATAAATATCAGTAAAAAATGGTCCCTGTCCTCTCCCCCGCTGGATGCGACCCTATTCAAAACGTACACCTTTGTAGAAGAAAGAATTTTTATGTTTTGCTTGTAATTGCTTGTAACGACCGCTCTGGTTACAAATTTGTTCTTCAACCAGAAGAACTTAAGACGTAAACCCAACCCAACCCAGAGGATTTTTCCCCTGAATTTTTTTCACCCCGTTCAATACCTTGTCTGGATGTGAATTTGTATCTCAGTCTTGTCCATCAGTCCATGTTGTCCAAAGTTGAAAAGCTGAGCAACAAATATCAGTAAATTAAAGTGCCAAATTGCGACGATCTTTTATATTTTCAGTTTACACATCTACTCTACACAAATGCAGGAATATTTATACTTATGATCTTGTGGCCCAGCCATGTCTTTCCCTGAACTGGTTTGATGGCGATAGGAAGAGTGATTCGGTGGCGCTCTATATAGATTGACAGCGCCAGTGGCATGGTGGCTAAGTGTCGCTATTTCTGTGGATTAGTCATATATAGGCTAATCGAATCAATGAACGAGTTACGAAAAGTTAAAGAATGGTGGATATGATAAGTCACCCTAATGGAGAGGGGTTACACGCGTTCAAATGCAATGCGGTACAACCTGAAAACAAAGAAAAGTCTTCAATGTTTTAGTTAGTGAAATGCATTCACTTATACAATAACGTCATCGTGAGGGGAAATGAAATTAACCATTGGTGCTTCTATACACGAAATCTAGTTAACATAAAGAGAATGAACTCCAAAATGTTAAATATCTTCACGTAGATACCATTCCCGGAATTTTGTTACCGTAATATAAGGCGGGAGGGGAATATATCCTCTATTCATTCTGGCTAACGAGACAGCTTAAAGAAAATGCAGATGTTCCAGGAAGTCAGATATCTCTCTTATGATTGTGTGATCGCCTAGTGTTTTAGCCTGTAAACGATTTATTAAGACCGTCGACACAGCGGTGTCAAATTTCAGCCGGGGCAACTTGGTGGTAAATTCTAAACTTGGGCAATTATATTAAGGCGCTCCCTTACAGAAATATTGACTCTCGCACGTCTATGCTCTCAGTCAACAACCTAAAGTTTTGCCTTTCGTTGTAATTTTCAAAGAGATACTCGTTTTATTTACTATAGGCATATATCTGACTGACTCTGCGTGTAATAATCGGTTATTTTCTTGCCTGTTTGAATAAGCCTATTTCAGAGCCTTTGAACATTTTTTGTGATATCGAAACCTTATAAATATTTATTTCATAAATATTTTACTATTGTGTAAATCAATGTAAGCTTTTGAGTCGAGTAAATGGCCAATCTTATTTCAACATAGGTTGCATTCGAGCTGAATATGATCTAAAACTGTAAAGAGATAGACGCTTCTTTTTGAGTGAAAAACAGATTGCAGCCATCTAATGTGATAGGCCTATATAGTACAAAACTTCCAGGGCAGGCTAAAATGAACAAAGTCTATTAGGGTACTCGATCCTGGATTGAAATAGTAAGGGTCTTTCAGGGTACCGTGTTTATCCAAGTTAAATTAAGAAGCCTTGTTTTATCACAATCGCTTTAGGGTTTCTCAATACCCGTTCTTTTATTTTCGCTTGAGGTAATTACTCATCAGTTATTTCCATTAGACCGTAACTATGCTTATGGGGCAGTCACAATGCAAAATGTGCGCCCTTTAATAGAGGGATAAATGGCAAAGAGGTGATTGGTCAACTAGTCGGATAGGCCTAAGTGTGATTCTTCAACACACTTGAGATGAATTTTACTGCCACGGTGTGATCCAACGCCACATAAGCTGTGTTCCCATTTGATCCAGTGAGGTGGATCTTGATCTACCGAGGTGGATCAAACACTAATGGGAACGCAGATCAACAACACTCACTCAAGATCAAGATCCACCGATTTTGATCGACCGTTCGGGGTAGATCAGATCCACCGCGCTGGATCAAAGTTTGTAATGGGAACACATCGGTAGATCAAGTGACCCTGGATCTCCGGTTACACTCATGTATGTTTTTGTGATACATCGATACGAAATGCATGGCAGGCCAACTTGTAAACATTGGTGACCTTTTCGCGCTTGCGCAATGTGTTCATAAAACACGTTTGATCTACCGCGCTCACTCAAATGGGAACGCGGATCTCGATCAAGGTAACTGATGTTGATCCACCTCGGTAGATCAAGATCCACCTCCCTGGATCAAATGGGAACACGGCTATAGCCTAAAGGTCAGTAGTGCGTTACCGCATGTGTCGTGTTAGTTCCTTCAAAAAATGACGTCAGATGACAGCAATGCATAAAGTAAAGGCCTATGGGTTTTCTAAATCTTTCATGATTGAACCGTGATCCTACAAGAGGGTCGTCGGGACAAAAGCAAAGCCCCAAGCCCCGGATAAATCTCCAAAAAGGCAAAGTAGTAAGCTTACCATTTCTTTAAAGCATTTTAGTTTGTATAGCAAAAAACACCCACTTTATTTCTCTACGGTAGGCTACCCGACTGTGCTATGAGACTGCATCGTGTAAATCCTCTATGCAGAGAAATGCCGTGGATGATAACAAAGTGTGGGAAACAGGCCATAAAATGCGAATTAATTGAAAGACTTTAATAAATGCTCTGAATTAATTTTTATTATATGAATATTTTAAAGGCAACAAGGCCGTACGTTTTCGCTCGATAGAGACAAAGTTTAACAAAAAATGGAGCCCGTTGCACCAACGCACCACTTATCTGATCGTGATGGACTACTTTACTCTTCAGTTCAGGCTGGCCACCGTTTTTGTCATACCTCGTAAATCAAGATAACGTAAGAAGTGGCCCATGTCCAGTCAAGATTTAATAACTTATAATCCAAACTGGCTGTACATCGAACAGCTTTGGGTCGGTAGTAATTCGCTCCTTCCCGTCTTGCGAATCAACCCTAATCTTGACATTTCTAAAAAATTTTATGCCGCGCCGAGACCATTGCAAGATTGTCTGGAGTCTGGACCGACGGTGAAGTATTGTCGTATAAAGTTCTAGCCTTACGCACGATGTCATCTTGACACACTGTGTACGTGCTTGGAAACCTAATCCTGGCAGCCCTCGTTTCCAACCGAAGCAACAGAGTTCAATTTCGTTCACTATCTTCTGATGTGACCTCCATATGGAAGTTCAAGTTTAATACACTCCGTATTACACAGCCAGAACTGATCTGTGAACTGCCGTCAACTCGGTGTGCGTATTATTCAAAGTGGGGCGACGTGTTGTGCATGCTCGCTTGCCGTGACACTAGGAACAAAAGATCGTCTCTTTTGGTAACTCGGCCACAGACCGTACGAAATCTCAGAGTCAATATTGAACGAGAACTTGAATGAAGGCACGTCCACAATCCGTGGTGTGATTCGGTCTCGCGCAGAGGCGGTGGTTTAAATTTTGACTACGCTGCTGGTGGAATTAGCATACTTAGTTTATCGTTCTTTCGGGAGTTTAATACACATAACACAGATTGTGCAGTACTTAGTAGACACTGTCTGACCAAGTTGCTTATGAAAGCATTTTCGATACTCATTGCCACTCACAATCGGATTATAAATTTAACCTTTATCTGGATAGTATTATTTCATGATAAATTTTCAAAGGAAAGGGATGTAATATCGGTTTATCCTAGTGAATTCATCGGTTATCCGATTGCTGCAGCTTGTGATATTTTCAACACAAAATCTTCGAAATTTAACTTCAGTAGGCCTATCTGAACACGGAAGGTGAGTAGACATTAAAAATCAAAGTATCTTAGGATCGGCTATATCGTATCTATACATTTCTTTATCATATAGGGATATGAAATACTTGACTTTAGAGTTTTTGCTCCATTTTTGGTCTCCTGTTCTATCCTGACACTGTGAATCTAATGTTTAGCCTACTAGTTACTTTTGCAGCAATCATGATATTTGGGCTTACCGGTATCGGTGTTATTACAGTGCCACCATCAGCTGTTTGGGAAACGTAAATTCACTGTACACATTACACAACATTGTATTTAAACTTGCCTAGTGTATGAGTTCTTTAATGTTGTATGTTAGTGCATGAAAAAAGTTAGGTCCCATTCGATCAACTATCCATGAAGATGTCTTGATTGCTTCATTGTGCAATGCCGTTTAGAAAGGGTAGGCCTACATTTCTGCCCTGCCAGATTCCAAACACCCACACGACTGACATCTTTTCCTAGCAAAATTAGCAAAACCTGTAAAGATGTAGGTGACACTGCCTGTCTGTCCGCACGGTAAAGCCCAACACTGCATTCATAACAATATAACTAAATCATCTAAGTAGGCCTACTGTAGAAGGCTCCTAAATATTAAGGCTACAACTGAAGTCTAAGTCTAAGGTATATTCGGTGGCTACGGCACACCAACCCGTTCAAAAATTTGGGAACTTCAGAAGGAGAGAACTGTTCGTGTTCTTTTATACTCTAAACTTTTGTGAATGTTAGCAGGACAAGGGAAAAAAGTTAAATGATGGTGAATTAGATCTCCAAATCCTTAAAGTTAATTTAAGCAAATAATGCACATTTGGAATTAAGTTATTCATTCAAAGCAACGTTGAAAGATAGGCCTATATTATTGTTAAATCAGTCTTGTAGCAACTTGACGTTTGACCTTTTTCATATTCTTAATTAATTATAATCCCAATAGATAGGCTGCTCAATTACAGAAAGTCCCATTGCTAGCCTATGGTCGATGGTTGTACTTACCTAAGGCTATCACCCATAGTAATGACAGGTCTATCATGCGAATCGTTTTGAGACCACAGAAAATCGGTTTAAGACAACATAACAATTGTGCTCTCCCCGGGCCTTAGTTGCATCAATTTTTTTTTCGAGAATGATAGAGCGCCAAAGTTCTAAATATTGAGCATTGTGCACTTATATAAACTGCATTTTAAATTCACAAGAAAGGGATTTTTTTCAAATTCTTTGTATTATGAGGCCAACAAGCTGGGCAAAATAATCAGGAAATTCATTGAATATTAGCAATATTAGTGACATTTTCTGTAACTATTACCGCAGCTGCCCTGATATTAAATTGCTATTTACTAAACCTAGCCTACTAGTATACCTTGCCCCAAATTCCTTATACTCTGGTTTTATTATCAGCTCGGCCGTCAACGTCAATATATAGGAAAACTGACTCTCAGGCGTCTGTGATGTCAAACAATTTACCGTATAAATGTTCGATCGGGTGATTATTTGTGCGGAAAAACATTTCGTTTTCAAAGGTAGAAAGGATGAAACATTTTAGACTGTTTACTCGTTTAAGGGATCCGAATGATTCGTTATGGCTACACGAGAAAGACTAGGATTAAGTAAACCATTCAGTTATAAGCCTGCACATTTGGTGTCTCAGGTAGTGTTAGTGGATATGTCGCAATGGGTCAAGTGTCCTTAAAGGGAAAACACAACTACTCTAATCATAAATGCTAATCGCAAATGATGTTTTAGCCAAGTGACCACGGCGACGTATAATATCCTTGTTGCTATTAAATTTTATCGTTTTACTCTGTAATTTTAATGATTAACCTTCGGAGTAAAATATTCATTTTCCTCAGAGACAAATAAGATACATTCAAGAGAGATAAAAGGTGATTTTGTCATTTTACCCAATAAAAGCATATCTAACCCAAAGATATTGCCCAGTCAACTAAAAAAACATGCATCTACCCGAGATTTTGTTTGAATTTGTATGGCTGCATCCCCACCCCTACCCTAGGATAACCCACTGGCGGCAGTCACCATATCAACTGCGCCGTGTTTTGGATGGAGTTAAAGGTTTCAATTTAACTAAAACTTGGGTTTGGATTTAAAAGTAATGATAAATATCGTATCTACTCTGGTTCATGTCAAACTCACCTTGTATTTAAAATGTCATCAATAAATATTTTAAATCCTGCAATACATACAGTACATGCAGGTTTGCTGATTATAATGGATGAGAATAAGTCAAAGCATACACTTCTTCTCTTTAACTCGGGTGTTGTAGTCGATTTACTGTTAGGTATGAGGTCAGCTGCAGTCAAAGTAGGGAAAACAACAGAAAACCAGAAATTGCCAGTTCTGTAAAAAACATTTATTCTTCTACTGCCATCATATACGATAGACAAGTTGACAAAAATGCATTACGATCTAATTCTGTCACTGGTTAGATTTTCAGTCTCAAAGCGAATTCGTCACTTTTTCCAATAAATATTCAAGCCGGGAAATAAAACTTTAAAATTTTCCTGGAATTTGTGTCTGCTTAAATCAATTTCTTTAGCATAATTTCTGAATATGTAGTAAACAATTCATTCCCAATCTTCGAGGTAGCCGACAGTAGAAAAAAATCAAGCGCATTAGGCAAGATTAAACAATACTGTGAATGTTCATATGTTAAAAGCCATATCTTCTCACCCAAACCGTTCCAATTCCCCTATTTCAATTTCTTAAGCCCTCCCAAAAACGTCTTAAACTCGTCCTCATCCAGACACAACAGTGTACTGCTTGAGGGCGAGTATACAACTTACAAGACTCAAAATGTATTACGAACACTCCCAGATTAGTACATGCTGTGTAAAATGGGCTACAGTACTCTGCATTTATTTAAAATTTGCTGTCCATCAAACAGCTGTTCAAATTGAGATTTCTAGGGATTACCACAAAAAGTCGTTTGAGATGAGAATTGATTGCATTTAAGTTTCGTCTGGGAGGTGAATTTCAACGTATTTAGTCGACATTTTGTAGAATCGTGTTAAATACCTTCAAACTTATTGATAAAACAACTACGTAGGCTACATGCAATGTTTCAAACGAAGTTCAGGTTTTTGAAATTACGTATTTATGCTTCTTGAAAGGTTCAATGATTTCATTCACTATCTTACTTATTGCAAAGCACCACTGTCAACTGAGGTAAAAAGTAAAACAGGTAAAGAGGAAATGAAGTCAGCCCAACTTGAAGTAGTACATTGTCCTGTTTCATGATTGGCCCTTCAGAGTCACGTGACGGTAATTTTTCTCTTCAAATTTGAAATTAAGTAAGCGTTACTGTTTGGTTCATCGTGATAGTGAAGTAATTCAATAAAAGGTACTGTACTTTGAAGAGAAATAATAAGAAAATTGTGAAATTTAGCCGTAGTTCGGAATGACCGCTCTTGTCCACAAATTAAAGAACAAACAACTATGCACATCCTCATTTCAAAGACTTGGTTGTTGTTATTTCCTGAATTTTCAGAAAACAGCTCAAGAATCATACGACGGATTAGAAACACTCCATGCATGTAGGCCTATAGCGATAGTGCCCACTTATACCTACGCTGACCTACGATGTTACAAAATGTGAACATTAAAATTAATTATAAGTTGGAGGTCAGAAAAATGAAGGAATAACGATGGAAAGAGTGCATTCAATCATTGATGAATTGATAGCATTTCAAAGGCACTTCCCCTCAGTCCCTGTCCCGTTCAAATATTAATTATCTTCAAATATAAAATATTGGCAAATCCCCCCCCCCACCCCAGCCACCACCACCCAATACACACACCTGCACAACCCTAAGCTAAACTGCATGCCTGCATGGAACTATCTCTGCGAAGATTTTTGCTCTAGTTACGCTTAATGGTCTGATCGTGTTATCGTAAAGACTAAAAGTCAATGTTCAGGTTTAAATCCAAAATGTCAAATAAAAATGGCAAGGCAAGTAATATGATTTAATTTCACCATAAGGAACTGCTCCGTTGCTAAGTAACTATTTTCGTAAACAAATACTACTCGCATTGAGTCTATTTTAATTTGTGAGACATGCACCCACATTTTCCTTTCCTTTTTTTTAATTTATTTCTTCCTCCCTGTGCAAAAGTATGTAGAGCATGGTTTAACAAATTTATATTTCTTTACAATAAATAAATAAAAATAATGAATGTACAAGAAACGAGAAATGTTATCAAAGCCCAAGGCGTAATAAGTAATTAAAACAATGGATAATAAAAAATAAACCAGGAAAATAATGTAAGGAAAAATATTACTCGCGGAAAATGTGACTTATTTTTATATCATAATATGTCATTATCGTTTACCCTCTATATATCCGTCCCCTGATGTGAATGTTACACACGTGAGAAGTGTGGGCTTCAAACCTGTACATATGGAACAGATTGCATATTCAAAGGTAGTGACGTTTGCTTATTATTGAGATGTACCGTATATTCGCTCGCATGACGGACCAATGATGTAAATGGTCTCAGGGCCGTGAGGTTGGTCAAGTGTTGTCCTTCAGTGGACGTAGGCACATAGCTTCTTTGGGAAGCAGTTTAGAGCTTGGTTTCGCCGAATGGCCCTTTGTCAGAGGGTCGGGGGGACTTAAGCAAAATACCCGCTCCCATCATTTGAGCACTATGTTTTAAAATTGCGTTTCACCGTCTCAGTCCTTTCATCATTGCCCATTTACGTTCATTGTATTATACTTCAGACTTTATCGCTTCACAAAACGAACAATCAGACAATGTCGTCAAACCAAACAAAAATAAGAAGCGACTCAGTTTTGGCGTTGGCTCTCTGCAAATGAGTTCTTAATTTCTCTCTGTGTTACTTTTCTGTACATCCCTTCAATGATACAAAAGCTCCTCTGCATGTCCACAGAAAAGAGAGGTTTGATGATCATGGGAGCTTTGGGATTGATGTACTGTTGAAATAAGTTGACGGATTTTGGTGGAAAACAGTCTCTAACACCTGCATTGATGAGATAAACGAAAAAATAGTGTCTGTTCTGCGAGGAAGTTGAAAAATGTGAACGACTCTTTTCAAGCGATCGTCACATTTTTACAAACATTTTTGTGTAAGTCTAATAAATTTGCTTTCCTTTTTCGGCTTTGTTAAACCTTAGATTCTGTATCTTTCAGATCTCTGCTCGGACTTCATGGCAGCTTCCTCATGTCTAGTGGACTGAATCAGTCACTACTTATCAAACATAACTGATGTACTGTAGTCCTGAAGATCCGTCGCATCTTATAACTTCCGCCATTAGGTCACGTCTGGTCAAGACAGATTACTTCTTTGCAATCCAAGGTCGTTTGCCGACTTTTAAAGATATTTTTTCTCGAAGAAAAGGTCGTGTTCTTCCAGTTTTCATGCCGCAGTATTTTACAGACGGTTTACCCTTTTGAAAACAAAATAAGATAACAAAGATGAGCCGTTTGCTATTTTGTTGATAGGATGTGACAGCCAACGCGATGAGCATAGAAGAAAAAGTGATATATGCAACAGATAAGCACCCTTAGTGACCCTAATATAAAGACCTGACAGTATGGAGCCGCGAGAATAGCGCAAAACTACTTATCCTGAACAAAATTCTGTAGGCTTAGTTTAGTCAGAGAAAGGTATGTAGCAGATGCAAAAACAGATCGGTGAGTTGATCTTCCATGAGTATATAGAGTGTTTTCATACGTAACACGAGTTTGTTGATGGCGCTTTTCATGTAGCGTATTACCTGCAACATCATATTTTCAACTATTACATAGAATAATAATTATACGTAATATTACTCTGAAATCATCATTAAAGGTAAAATAACCAATTAATACTTCCCTGTACAGACTTTCCGTAAGTTAAAATTTGTGGGGGCGAATTGTGACTATTTTCAAAAGTTTTCAAAGAAATCATAACAAAATTAAAAGCAATATTAAGGATTATGATATAGAGAAGAAAAGCCGTTTACCGCCTTCCCTGGAAAATTGCAAGTTCGACGTGTTCCCTTTGCCAACTTGGATATAGTGTTAGTGCCGTAGTTCAATAAAACGAACTTTTCGCTTGCATGGATTTAGCAATGCATTGGTTTGCTCAATAATCTTCTTTGCTTTTTAGTCACAGTTGCGGGCAAAATATCGCTCATTGGTTGCCTGCTTTTGGAACAATCGGTGTAACATGCCTTTCATTTTATTGGCCGAATCGAACTGCTACGAGTTTATGTTAGAAGTGTACATTTTTTATTATCCCTACAAAATAATAAGCAGAAACACCATTGAGTTAAAAGGGCATCATTCGATATTACTCGGAGGCAAAATTCCTCTCGCGTTTGACTATAGCTATTCGACCAAGTGACTTGTTAAGACGTTTTGTATCCCATGTCAAAAGATCTCAAAGGCTTGTATGCGTTTCGGTTTTGAGGGCGGTAGACTGAATTTTCCATGAACAACATCACAATCAAACACCGGAAGGTCATATTTCCAAGTGCAATTGTGTATCCATTCAATTTCATTGCTGTTTACTTTTTCTTTCGAGCTGCAACTTTTTATGTGCTTCTCAGAAAATGCGATATGACCGACGGTTTCACTTTAGTTTGAGCCTTTGGGAATGCACTACTTTTCTGCACTTTCGGTAAACTGAATAAATGGACATAACATTTCTCTGTAGTTTGTGGATGATTGCCAAACACGTAGTCTTATCATTTCGTAGAATACATCGAACGAGATATGCTAGCTCAGCTCAGTGGGCCTACGTTGAATCACTAGGTCTATTGACTACATGGATAAAATTTTCGAACTTGGTTTGTTTTTCACCAACAAATTTTTATCTGATATAATACACAAATTCAAGTAAACATGGGGTCAAAATTTCATAAATATATTGAAAGGTTGCAAAGTGTATTTTATAGGCTACATTCAACTAATAGCTCCTATTAGCTTGTTCCTTTGCTGAGATATTAAAAGTCAGTCAGTCAATTAATTCACTTAAATCCAAGTAGTCTATTGCGCAATTATTTGTGACATTTTTTCTTGTAATGCAAGCCAGTGAGCCACAACTGGTAAAAGGCCGTGGCCGGCTTGACTTGAACCAACCGGTTGAAAACTGGGCCGTAAAGCCATCTAACCTGAACTCCTATACTCAAATTACCTGCTTTGTTTCCTTTTGATGTAAATAATGCCTAGATGACCTTGAACGTTTCCTGTTCTATTGCATAAAATGTTGTACAATTGTTTTGTCAAATCACGTCATAATAGTAAGAATGCAACCACATTTTGGTTAAAGGGGTAGTAGCGTTCAGAGAAAGAAGTGAACAAAGAAGGATAAAAACTGTAATTTGAGTAGAACTTACTTCTATGACATCACAAATTATTGCTCAATCTTCCACTTCAAATTTGGTGACGGTAAACTTTAACATTTTTATGACTCAGCTCAGGAACTTCTTGTGAAGAAGGTGAGAATTGTAATATTTGAATTCATTTTGCGTAAAAAAAAAATGTATGCAGTTATTTTTGTTTTGAAATATTTCAGTCTTATATTACATATTTTAAAAGGTCTATAACAGTTTTATCAGCTAACAGAAAAGTGCACTTCTCTCCAAATGTTTGTGTGAAGATGTATTTTCCTATAGCAATAATGTTTGTATTGTAGTGTTCCAAAACAACCTTCTCCAAGTTATCATATAGTCATCGAGTAGTCTGCTAAAGACCTTCACCTGATATACAGTATTTTGACCAGACGTGTAGTATTTATATTTTCATTGACCTCGCAGTAAATACCCTACCGCAGTTCAGTATAATTTTAGCTCGTTCTCAACATCTCTCCGGAAGTACCTACTGTCTGGCTATTGTCTTGTTCGTTAAACCGCGATGTTTAAAGGAATTTTCCGGAAACGGTTCCTAAATCACCTTAAAAAGAAATTTACAATTTTTTAATCATTAGAAAAATATAAATATTTCTAAATTTGGGAAAAATTACGAGAAATTAATTTTTTACGGTAAAGTATGACCAGCGGGATGTACGAGCCTAGCATTGCGAAACTGCACTGTTATGACGTAGAACCGGCAAATGTGTTGGCACGGCATACTATCGAAGCCACTGCTAGCTGTATCTGTTTTGTACAGGTGAAGTGACAGAATTACGCATGTAAAGATCGTTAGCACAACCGGGTTAAACAAGCCAGTCAAATTTTTACTTTCATAATTATTGTGAAGAGAAAGACAGCGTCAAAGGGGAGAATAAATATTCAGCCTCAATTTCTTACGTTGGATCGAATTCTGACATCGAAACTCAGTGTACCGTAAGCCTCACTTGGGGTAACGTTACAACATCTTTTAGCCCAGGCTAGGCTATAAGATAGGCCTAACGTTAACCTATGCCTAACGTTACTACTACTACTGTATTGCTGCCTTCCGGTCTCGTTTAACCAGAAGGTATCATGCCACAGTGCCAAGCCTTTGGTTGCAGCAACAAGGCGGGGGGTACGACTGCAGATGGTGACAGAATATCCTGTTTCTCAATCCCTGATCCGAAAAAGAACCAGGCTTGTGTGCAAAATGGTTACATGCAATTGGAACTGACAAGTTCAACCCAAATACGTATGTGTACCATGTCGATCGGGTTGTCTGCGACCAACACTTTAGCAAGGACTGCTTTGAAGAGGATATGATGGCGAAACTAATGGGAACAACGCCAAAAAGGAAAAAGCTTGTGCCTGGTGCAGTTCCAACCATCTTTTCTTTTCGGGAACGTACATGTAAACCAAAGGACCGTCCAAACACGGCAAAAAGAATCCAGGCAAAGGAGAGGAAAGAGGTGAATGTTCATTTTTGTAGGGCCTGCATGAATACAGTGCCAGGCCACAGAAGACTCAGGCATCAACTCTAACTGTTAGGCCTACCCAGGCTACAATATTAACTTAATACAAAAGGTCTACATACTTGATGTAGCATATTTAGACTTACAGCAAAACTTCAATTCTGTACATTTAGGGTCTAGGCCTAGGCTAGGACCTATAGCATAGGATAAATTAGACTTTTTGAAAACATCCCCAAAAATGGTGACCATAATATTTTTGATGAAGCTGTAAGCAAAATATTCGAAACAAAAGACATTAAGATAACACTGTTATTGTATTTTACTCGCTTAATTTTTACAGTAGTTGACACAAGATTACTGGACTTTGTAAACATTTCATTATGTACTGCCACATACTTTCTACTGTCATCTCATCCAAACAACACCAATGTACAGCATAACGAGGAAAGCACATTGAATGATATTAATGGCAATTTTCATTCATTTCTTTAAATATCCTGTATCTTTTTTTTCTGTCTCAATGTTTGTTAAATGATTGTCACATGATAACACAAGTATAGCATGATTTTTTTTGACTTATTGTGGTATAGACATAGCCTCTGCCTCAGTCATATTACAGTAATTTCTATTACTACTATTTGGCTAGCCTAACTAGTGCTAGTAGTAGTAGTTCTTATAGTAGGGTATAGCCTGATTCAGTCAGTAGCCTACTGTACATTGAATCGATCAGTGCATACAAATTGCACAATAGTTTGGGAAGGTATGCCAAGGATTTTCTGAGTGCTAAGCACATTCTTTTAAATCTAGGGGTGGTCCAAAGGGAAGTCAGATTTACCTTGAGTCACCACCATCTCCATGAAGAAACATCTTGGTTGAGGCTGGCTACTAAATAATAGGAGTCCAGAGGCCCTTTATGATCATACTGTTCCAGTTCTTTTCTGAAACCATTCACAGTTGCTTTCTTTACCACAGTATCAGGCAGTTCATTCCAAACTTTCCAAATTATATGAAAGTATGCATTTCTTTTGCACTCTAACCTGGCATACTTGGGTCTCATTTTATAAAAGTTACCCCTCGTTCTCTCCTTTCCATTGATTTCTATTATTCCATCCAGATCTATATATAAGTCAACAGGTCTTGTCGGATATGTCTCTGTTCTAATTTGACATTGATCTCAGTTCATTTAATCTTTTCTCATAAGTTTTCCCCTCATTCCTGGTACAGTATTAACCTCGCAGTGATTTGTCTGCGTCTGATGGAAATAGTGCTGGGTAGGAGTCATGATTTTTTAAAAAACTGTGCTTCCTGACAAATTTTAGTGCTGGGTGACCAGTTCAATACAGCAAAGACACATTCCTGCACAGGATGGCCAATACGTAATGTTAGAAGACAAGTTGTGATCAGCTCATAATAGTGTACCGACAATGCTGGAGACACCTGTTGGCTATTTGAGTTCGTAAAGATTATTGTTATCCTAGGTGTACAAAAGTATATGCTGCCTTTGTCTCTGAGCAGGAACTTACACCTAGCCTAAAATGTAGTTATAGTACATCTACTCTAATGTGGACTGATGCAAAATATAGTGTAGCTGCACTAGCATATGACAAATGCCAAACATAATTTTATTAACACAGACAATACAAATTTAATGTGCTGAGATATACTGTAGTAGCCTACTACATGTTGCAATGGTACAGTATATACAGAGTAGCCTAGGGCTTATGCCAAACATCATGGTTTGTATGTACAGTATCCACAGCAGCAGCTACAGGTATTAGGCTTTGTAGCATGTCAAAACCATACCAATTGTTCAATAATTTTTGCTACATATTTTCATTTAGATGCTGGACCTGCTTGTACAGCCTTCTAAGAAGCCAAAGAAAGGATTGGCATACAAATCATCCTCATTTGATCCCACAGAAGTCTCAGGAGAAGATATACCTGTCAGCTCATATGAAATTGTAAGTTAAGTGCCATGACTTATGAACACACACAATGGAATTTTGGGCAGTGTTTGCTGCTAGCTTTTGAAATGCCATCACTGTGCCCAAAAGTTTGAAGCCTGTATGGCCATAAAATGTTTTCCTGCCACTTTAAGGTGTACAGTAGGCTTATATTTTAGACAAGGCCCTACAGGATATTGCATACCTGCCAACACTAATGGTTTCAACAAGAATATCATGGTTTTGGAGGTTGTCTCACGGTCAAATCTCTAAAGCTCACAATGGAAAAACAAGTTAAAATCTTTGGCAAAAAATGTTGTGTTATTAAAGAAATTGCGGAAACCAGTGTTGCTTATACTTTCAATTTTGGAAAGAAACCAATTTAAAGTGTTTACAGGTTTATTTACATTTTCCAATTTTTTTTCACAGTCATAAAGTGAAATTAAATTGTAAACCATTTCTTTGTTTAAGGTCAGTTTAAATAGAGGTACCAAAGAACTAATCTAAATTTCGAGACTTGAGGTACCATTCTCCATATCTTTGAGAAAATCTCCAGGTGCAAAAATTTGGAGGTTGGCAGATAAGGTGTCCAGTAAATATTAATGATATTATTAACTTGCCTTTTCTGACCTACAAACAACATATCATAGAAGCACTTCAGTTTGACATTGTGTTATTTATTCATGAACAGGTTGCATTTTGTATTGTAAGGGTATATGTACGTAATGGTAGAGAGATGGCTTGGAACAGTGACTAGGTCAAAGAGTGCACATGCCTTGCAATTCAGAGTTTTTCAGATCAAATCCATGTGTAACCTTCATGTGTTATCTTCTTGTGACCACATTTGCTAGAATAGCTGAACAAACTACAATAACTAAAAAAAGAAACAAATGGAATTTCAAAATTGGTGGTTCAGTTCAGGTGTGTTCCACTTCCTGTTGTCGGTACAGCTGCCTGGCTCAGGGCTGTTGTGCTGAGCAAATTGAAAAGGCGGTGTAATGGACATGTGAAATGGCAGTCACATGAGCATTACCCTCCGAACACTAGTTGGGTTTAGGTTTAGATGAGGTTTTACAGCTGAGTTTCTAACCAGTTGGTTAAAGTCGGGCCGGGCCGGCCAAGGCCTTCTTTCCAGTTGTGGGTCACTCGCTTGTTTTACCTACTCCATTGCTGAGCACCAAGCACAAATGGCCTCAAGTGCATTAAACATATACAATGATGCAGTTTCCATTATTACAATTTCAGTTTGAGGAGGAGACACCAGCTGCAGAACAGCAAGACATTTTGACTAAAACTACAAGAAAAGTAAGTAACAATTAGCAGTCTCATACAAGAAAATGATATATGGTATAAAAGGTTGTGGGTTTGGTGGATCTTCCAAAATTGGTGTTCAGTAGCCATTGAAAACTGTCCAAATATCTTCACTTTCACTCAGGAGTAGCCTCCCTTGTAGCCCATCTGATTCAATTGCATTATTTTGCTATACAGTTGTATACCATACTGCAATTTTATTTCCATAAGAAATGTTATCATACTAACAGACTCATGTGGTGATGTTGCCCTTTTGGGTGTAAAAGTTATACGTAATCGATAATTAACATTTAATTTTTTTTTTTCTGAAAGCTAAATGCATGCATTATGTTCAAAAACATGAAGCCTGAAACAAGACATCCAGGGTGTGCATTTGACCAAAACAGAAACATTTGTTTCTCACAAATGCAACTGCTTCTGTTTATGTCCAATGCACACCGATGGCTTGTTTCGTGTTGTCTGTTTCACCTTTCCAGTTTTTTGACATCTGTGTGCATTCAGTTATGTAAGTCTGCTTCTGCAAATGTATATGTGTCTTTTAACACAGGTAGTTAGAAGATACACCTGTTATGTGACCGATGCAGAAACTCAGACTGAAGCTGATGTTACAAGAAGCAGTTGCCAGACATTGCAAGATGCCTCTCAAGTTCCCTACCCAGAACATGACTACATTGGTTACATTCCAGTAAGTTGCATTCCACTAACCAATAACTCACTCACAATTGAGAAGAATAGAAGAGTAGTGAAATAGGTGTATGCTATTTTATGAAATTCACTTATAACTATACCAGCAGCACATAGTTGTTAGCATGATGCCTTACCAGCTGGACAAGCAGAACCCAATTGAATCTGTTGGTACATATGTGGTGCTTTGAGATTTTGAAATGCGCCAGCCCCTCCTCCCCCACCCCCTCAAAAAGAGAAAAATTGTGTAAGAATTCTGTAAGGTTTGACATTTGCAAAAAGTGTGTAATCATGTTTGGTTCCTGTTCTGTACAATGACAATCCCTGAATACATTGTCAGAAATGGTGAAATTCCATTGTTCATCTGTGCCTGTAATGACTGTTGTTTCCTCCTTTTATTTTCAGGATTCCGCTGACGAAAAGCAACGCACAGAGAAAAAACCTGTCTTCACACCACCATACCCGAGGGTTATTGGGGGCTCATCAACTTTCTCATCACCGGAAATAATGGTACATAATGACTTATAAAGCTTTATTCCTTATTATTCATGCTACTGGTTCCAGTAGTGTAAAGCAATATGTTCTTATCTGTACTAATTGCATCAAATTTAGTTATTGTTTAGTGTTTTAGTGATCTTCATGTAGCAAAGGTTAAAGAGTAGGAAAGAATTAAAACTTGTTAGTACCCCAAGACCAAATCTTTCCAAATTTGTGTGTATTGTTATACATTGTTTTCATTACCAAGTTTATTTTACACTGCCCATAGGTTAACATGCAGACCAAGGCATAGGCAGTACATCATTTCTAGGCAGGGATTGGGCCTTTTTATGTATTTTTTTTTTAATCATGGTTTAAATCAGTGATTTAAATCAAGCAAATTGATAAAATTGATGTTAATCAATTTGTTAATTTTTTTCAACAAAAACCTTGAGTTATATCATGATTTTAATCAGCTTGATTTTAAATCAATCAACCCAGGCATTGTAGTAACTTTCCTTCTCATTCAAACAAACTGAATGTGTGAACATTGATGGGGCTGGGAATTGTGCTTTCATTTGCTTAATATTGGGGGAAAAATCCTCCAAATGAAAGGATACACAGACAATGCCTTTGCTTAGGGATGACGTGGAAGAGAACAGAAGTGATTGTCATTACAAGGACCTACTCACAAGGGATTTGGCAATAGAAACAAAGGGACCAGTCAATCAAATAATGGCACCTCAAAAGATGTAAGTAGTCTCAAGTATATATTGTCTGAAAAATATTGTTGGTTTTATCTCCTTCTATAGCAACTCACTGGTCAAACAGAAGGTATGGAAGGAGACACACCTGGAGTATGGCACCCATCACCCCCAAAAGTAAGTACACTCTTGAACTTGTTTTTCCTTCCCAATGCCAAACAGTGAAATCGGAACTGTTCATTATCATTGCTGTTCCTTACTGCAAATTTGTATTTCTTTTCTTATTTATTTACTTCTTTATTTATTCATTCATTTGTTCATTCATTCATTCATTCATTC
The DNA here is from genome assembly GCA_037179385.1 of Holothuria scabra. Classification (NCBI taxonomy): domain Eukaryota; kingdom Metazoa; phylum Echinodermata; class Holothuroidea; order Aspidochirotida; family Holothuriidae; genus Holothuria; species Holothuria scabra. The sequence goes on from CM074193.1 coordinate 2,566,235, forward strand.
ATTGTTCGTTCAATGATTCATTGATTCACTGGTTCACTCATTCATTCCTTCTTCATTCATTCCTTTATTTATTGATTGATTCATTAATCGATTGGTTCATTCATTCATCCATTCATTAGTACAGGTATTCATGCATTCATTCATTCTTTCATTCATTCATTCATTCATTCATTTATTCATTTTATTTTATTTAACGAAATTGTATATTTTAATTATTTTCTATTAGATTCAACGCCAGGTGCTTGATCAGACAGTATTCTTAAGGAATGTCCTTCCATCAAACACCTTGCTGATTGATCCATCATCACCTAGTGCTACCTCAACATCATCTGTTTCATCTTCACCCAGTGTAAGTGCTTGCAAATGCCTGTTCTGTTTTCTGTTTCTGAAACAGGTAGACAGGTCTTTTGTTTGTCTGTATAATGAAATCTGCTCTCCTGTTGAATATTGGAATAGCCCCTTATATGTATTTTTTACATGGTCAGAGTGAACTGTAAGTTGTGTTGTATATTTATTGTCAATGATCCATGTCTTTTAAAGCAAGTTTCACAAAGCTTGAGCTCACCTGTCTGAATACCCTACCATTCAAGGTGTTTTTTTGGAAGGGTGTGGACTGTCATGCCAAATAGTATTAAAATGTACTTTTTAACCAAAAAATCTTCTGTCTTTTGTTTTCTTCTATACAGATATTTAAAAGAGAAATAAAACCAGAGACAAGCAGCAGCTCCCCCTCAGATGGGTCTCTGTTTGAACCATCAGAGCAAGAAGATGATGATGATGGTGATGAAGATGGTAGTGACTCTGGACAATCTGGCATATCCACCACCAGAGAAGGAAAACTTGTGCATGAGAGTAAGTTTATTGTGTTTGAGTCTAGTCTGAAAAATCTGATCAAACACATCAAGTGTGAAGTTTGTCAAATGCCTGCAGAAGAAAGTAGCAGAAGTTTTAAGGGAACGATGGTGGTACTACAGATTTCATGTCTCCATGGGCACAAGATCACCAAGTGGTACTCACAGCCATTTATCAAGAACACCCCAGCTGGGAATGTATTTTGTTCTGCAGGTATACTATTCAGTGGTTCTTCCTTTGCGCAAATTAAACAGTACATGGAGTTTGTTAAAGTGAAGTTCATAGGCCATACAACATACTATGACATTTTACAGAAAACACTCATCCCTGTGGTAAACCACACATACATCAGAAGCCAAAGAGAAGTGACTGACAAGCTTGTAGGAAAATCTGTGTGGCTCAGTGGCGATGGAAGAAACGATTCCCCTGGATACAGCGCCAAATATTGTTCATACACCTTCATGAACCCTGCTACAGAAGAGATTATCGACACAGAGTTGGTGCAGGTCACAGATACAACAAGCTCAGTGGCGATGGAGAAGGTGGGATTCAGGAAGTGTCTTAATCGAGTAAGGGGGAAAGGCATCAAAGTAGAGCTGGTGGCAACTGACCGGCATGCTGGCATAAGGAAGGTGATGAGAACGGAGTATCCTGATATTGATCATGACTTTGATGTGTGGCACTTTGCAAAGAACATCAAGAAGAAACTTCTGGCAAAAGCAAAGAAGAAGGATGCAGAGGATCTTTCAAGATGGATCCAAGCTGTATCAACTCATCTTTGGTGGTGTTGTCAGAATTGTGATGGAGATGTCAAGAAGCTAAGGGAGATGTGGACTTCGATCCTCAAACACATCACAAATGTCCATTCTTGGTCTGACTGTGAACGGTTTCATCAGTGCGGCCACCCTCAGTTATCAGATGATGAGATACGACTAAAGCTATGGCTTAAACCTGAATCTCCTGCACATCTAGCTTTACAGGATGTTGTTCTCAACCCTACAATCCTTCGTGATCTAGAACAGCTAGTCCATGCATGTCATACTGGTGCCTTGGAAGTATTCCATAGTGTTGTGCTAAAGTATTGTCCAAAACGCCTTGAATTTGGATATGAGCATATGCAGGCACGGATGCATCTAGCTGTTCTAGATCATAATCACAATCTGAACAGACCTCAAGCAGTGGTGAAAAAGGCAACAAGGAATTCTTTGCCAGAAGGGGAGCATAGGTTCAACCTGGTTTATTCCAAGGGTAGGGGAGGGTGGGTAGTCAAGAAAATTTACCAACAGAAATCATTGTCTTACGTACAAGACATGATGGTTAGCACTGTAAAGGCTGTGGAAGGCAGTATCAACCTTGAAGCCAATAAAAACCAACCAAGGCCATCAAACATTGCTCGTGTCCCTAGACCTGACAAGACCATCATGGTACAAGAGCTGAAGTCTAGATTTCAGAAAAAAGATATGCCTGATGAGGAAACCGGCTGAGCCATTCAATATTTAACTAAGGTCAGATGAGGTCACTGGAGGTCAAACTTTGAAAAGCTTTTAATTACATTAGCATATCTCATGTGTCCATATTGGCACACGGTCATAACCTCTTCTTTATGGGGCTGGTATGAGAAATGTTTTATAGTGTATTGTTCATTGGTGATAACATCAAGTTTGCTTACAAGCATAAATACATATGGAAATGAGGAAATGTTTTTGAAGGATCACCAAGTATTATACAAGTTGAATGTAAGTAAGGTCACAAAAATTAATTAGTACTAAAATATCCCTTGTGAAGATGTTACAAACAATGAGTATGAGTTTTTGCTCATCTCTATTTCGGAGACTGGCTGCACAGTTCTCATAATATCCAGCAAGGAACCACAGTGCCCATTGGGCTCTTGTTGAGGGTAGAAATTAAGCATATGAGGCGTTTGTACATGCAAACCAAAGGTAAATGGTTTTGAAATGTAGATGACATGAAAATATAGAATAACAGGCCCCAAATCATAAAAATATGGAATGTATAGGATTTTTCAAAATACATGGGAAATATAGTGACACTTTGGTGCCTGTACTTGGTGAATTGAATTTTCCTATCGAGTAGATGAGGTCTGTTGACGAAGTCTGTATAAAGTTTATTAAGAATAGAGGCCAACTGGCATCATCAGTAGCCATTTCTTGTAAACATTCCATCTAAATGATGTGTAATTAAGTCATCAAAACCTCTTTGAAGCTTTGCATTCTGTTTTTTTATAAATTGTAGTGTACCTCGGTAAAGTCCTTATATCTTTCAGCAAGCTAAATGACAGATTCCTCATCAGTCACATCCCAATGCCTGTCAAAGATGGATGTTCTTGAGAAATGTCTCATATTTTCTACCAACACTCTTAGAATTTGTGTTGTGTTTGCTTTTACAAGCAGTGGATGTGGCACTACGACTGGTTGTTTATTATACGAATATTCAAATAGTTTTGCACCATATAGACATGGGTGATTATGCAGTGTCTGATGCCAGTATCAGTGTGCATTACTAACACTGTACAGTGACATACACATCGAGATAATTTTACAAGTTTCATTGCAGCTTTAAGTTTCATAAAGTACCCATGCAAAGACACTCACTGTTTCACTCGATGCTGCTTCCGTCCAGAAAACAACTGTTCTGCCTTGAGCCTTCCTTGAAGAACCTTCATCAACATCTTATTCTTGTTTGTGACAAACCTATCACTACATAGCACTTTCTGAAAATGTTTCGTTTGGTTGTTGTTCATGCCAACAAGACTTGAATAACTAGCAAATGCTCATTGGGGGATAATTTATGAGGTCACCAGGTCAAAGGTGCATGTAATGTGAAAGGTTGCAGAATAAAAAAATAATGACTATACAAATGAAGTTTGCTTCCAAAATTGTGTCCAGTCTTGTCCACTTGGGCAGTGACATCAGTTCTTTGCACATTTGTGCACATGAACATGTGTGCACATATCACACAATTTTATGATTTACGGTCAGTTTTTATGCTATTTTATGCTACTAGTCCATTTCAGTCTATAATTATATATATTTTTTTGATTTTATGCCTTTCTTGGATCTTGATGTATGGATCCCTGTTGAAATGAAAAAAATTACTAGATGAAAAAAGTTACTCATCCTACTGGATGGCTGGACATTGCATCCTGATCGGGACTACCACACCCTGGTAACTCATTTATCTCTGGGTTAAGTGTCAGAAGATCTGTATTTTATCAGTAGCATGTGCAGTGATGGGAGGGTCATACCCCACCCATCTTTTTCTCATTCAATATGGAAATGTAAGTTAAATAGTGTGGTAAAAAAGAATAGATTTAAACTGTTGTATACGTACCCCAAGTCAGCCGGATGTCGCATAAGTTTGCATCTTACTAGTATCTGTTGCTTAATATTTTACCAGTCAGGGGTAATTGTTCTTCGGGAAGGTTCCATTGCATTTATTTCTAAACAAGTAATTTTATCTGCCCACATGAGTTGAACCTCAAGCTTTCACTATATTACTAGAGAGGTTCTTTAGGTCAAATAGTGTCTCAGCATCTGCAAATCTGAGTTTTTCCTTGTTGCTTCAGTCGCACTCTCTTCTTTGTCAGTTCTTTCTTTTGAGACAAACCCTATTAAAGCTGCACTGCGAAGTTAATATACTTGATTGTCAGTAAAATGATGTTAATTTTAACATGTTCCAAGGAGGCAAGTGGCTTGGTCATTTTTAGGGAAACATTGTCATTTTTATAGTGGCTATCCTATTCTGAAATTGCTGCATTCACACTTTTTACTATTGCAATATTCAATAGCAAATTTGCATTGGTGCCTTTGCCTTAATTGCCAGAACTTTGCATGTTTTATTTCAAAAATATGGGACAACCACACTTTAATGATGCACATTTGGGTGCTCACAAGATACATCTTCATCCTCACTAAGTGAGCCCCTTACTGCATGTGCATGTAGAGTAATAATGGTGTGAAAATGTGCAATTCCCTAATCTCACACTCACCTGAAAATCACACTGCCTTTTGAAAACTCATTTCCAATACAACATCTGGGCAGAATTGAAATGTTGTTGTGGTAATTGAATAGATTGTCTAAACACAAAGTTTGTATGACTGAATATATATTTTACAATGCTGTGTGTATTTATTCATAAAACTAACTGTTAAATTTCAACCCAGTCATTTGTATGTAAGAAATCTGAAAGGTGTTATGTTACAATGAAGAAAACTACATGGAAAGAATAACACACAGCCTTTTTCCAAGCACCAAAAAAATGACTTGCTCCACCTGTTTATGATGGAGGTGGTAGAAAAATGAATAAAGAAAGCCTATTGTTTAGGAAATACTTTAACAATGCCTTTTGTGTTGTGTTCTTTACATCTGAGTGGTTGCCATTGGCATTCTCCCTTGATTCGTATCATAATTACATTTGATTGTCACTGAGAAATGTAGGACACTAACTATAGTGCAAGGTTTCAATAAGTATGTCAGTTTATGTAATCATTGGTCTTGTTAATTGTTATATATTATCACAAGACAGTATTTTACCAAATGCCATCTCAATTGACACCCTGCTTATTTTTGCTTGATACATTGCTCCCACACTGTAACAGGACATAAACATAGATATTCAAGCAGTTAGCATAGAGGCAATAGGTTTACAAGTAAAACATATACACTTCAGGTGGGGACATGAAATGCATGGATTTTAAGGATTACCACTTCACAATGAATGATATTTAATTGAAACAAGTCACCCTAGGTTGTAAACAGCAAGTACTGTCTGACAGTGTTGATTTGAGTTGGGTCATCGACTATCTATGTCACCAGGATTTTGATGAGAAAAGACTTATTCCAGTAACATGATGGAAAGGTAAATAGTCATGGCTTGTTTACAATCCACAATCAGCCAATTTCCATTTGAAGTAAGTGCTAGAGCCATACATAAACCACAGTGCTCCAGAGTCAGAATCCTTGCCATGTACATCTGGAACTCCAGTCGGTGAAACATGTTTGCAAGGTGTGCAAAGCTTCGTGATTGACCAAATAGTTATAATAGATACAATATGAAAAGCTGGAAAGTGGTCCATCGGCAAGAGGAGGGAACTAATAAGTAGTTATAAGGAAGAGGGTACATTTTAAATGCCATTCACTTGAAGTTTGTAGAAGTACTTTCAGCTGGGGATCCACTAATCAAATACCTTTGCCTTCAGGGTGTGTTAGCATGGCCTGTAAATAACATCTCCATTTAATTTACATGTTTCAAACTAACTTCAATAATAAGGGAATGGACTGACATATTTTTGCACACAAGTTTCAACCAAGGGTGGTTAAGGTACAGATTGCCCACCCCCACCCCCTTTCATTTTTGAGTGAACAGTTGACTTGTCAGTATCATGGCTTCTCACTGAATAATTAGCTATTTTTGAGGTGATGTATGGAACTTGCATAACTAAGTAACCCCTCCCTTTTATTCCCTTTGGAATAAAAAAATAACCTGTCATTGTCATGGCACCTTCCTAAAGAAGAGGATATTGTTCAGGGGTGGTTGAAACTTATCAGTAGGTAGCATTTTAAATCCATCACCTATTCCAGCATTGCAGTTTAGGCCTCAACTCCCGAGGCCATGTAATCCAATGCTGAAGCCATCTACACCGACAGTGGAGTGCACTTTAGAGCAGTTAGTTACCTTTATCTTGTTCTGTGGTAAGGATCTTCTTTTGAAACCTTATAAGAGCATGCCCTATGATACCTTCATGAAGCTATGTGAGTTACAAATACCTTCCTTGAGACAATATGAACTTCCAACCTATTATTGAAGGGACCTTCTTAAAAACTGGCAGTAATGAGACTGGAGTTACGAGCTGAGACCGAGGCCCAGGTGTGAATCCATGTTTTTTGCATGGGTGGGGGGTTAACAATCTTTCCCATAAGGAACCATCTTAAAAGTATCTGAGAGTAGTGCCATCGGTCGGTACGCAGCGAACCCAGAAAATGTTGGCGGAAAAATACCTCCCAGATTGTGGGAAACCGTACTTCCCTTGGCTTGGAAATTCCTCTCGCCTTCCTTTCTTTTGTTATTATTTAAGGATCAGAGCATGTGGGATCTGGGCCCCCTTGATCCTCTGACATGGTCTTACCTCAGACCTCACAATGCCGAGGCCTCCAACACTTGACTCACACCTAACATGGGCTTTGAAGCGAGCCATTGTCCACCTGAACACACTTGTGCCTTTGGCCCAGTGCAGCATCAATATGGATTCAGGTTGCACAGTGATGAATCCCCACCAACTTTTTAAACTTTTTGGTGCAATTGATACCAATGTAGTTTTCTCAGACAATGGATGTCAAACATGGAAAGACTTTCCTTTTTTTTTTTTTCTTTACCATTTCAATTATATTTCAAAAGAATGTACAAAGCTAATTTCTGTCTCACAAAAAAAGAAAAAAACAAGAGTAGCATAGCTACTGACACTCAACCCTTCTGATGATACATGTTCATCTTAAACACAATCATGATCCACACTCAATACATACCATATTTACTTCATTTTGAACACAACCATGGTCAACATAGCAAGACTCTGTTAACCTAAGAGTTGGACCATGTCATGGATAAATCTCAAAAGCTAGTTGGTCCATTTGTATAACACTGCCTATAAGGGCAGGGATCAGAAACTTAAGTCATAGTGCATTATAAATGTGACCAGTTTGTGTAGGACAGTGGCATAACCAGTCGGGGAAGAAGATACCAAATGTCTTTCCTTCCTCCTCAATCCCTGTCTCCCTTCCCCTTCCTCTCCCTCCCTCCACTCTCTCCCCCATGAAATTTGTACACAAAAAAAAAACAACGAAGTATTGGATGAAAATTTAATACACGATCCATTCGAAGTTCAAAAATGTTGGAAAAAAATACCCTCGTCAGGAACTGTTCTCAGTACTAATTATATGCCCATTTAGGCATTTGAAAATGACCATGAAGGTTGTCATTTGATAGCACTTTATCTCACAATAAGCTGAAAGGGGATGTAGCCTTTCAGAGCACTTTAAGTAATTTGATTCCCTTTTTGCCAGCACTTATTTCAGGATTTATTGTAAGTAAGTTGTTATTTGAACCCCAAAGTTGTTGGGCTTCTTTTGTACCAGAAACCTGCTGCTCATTGAAGCAGCTAATTGGAGTAACGAACCAGTGGTCAGGTACTATAATTGGGGACCGCATTTTTTCCCTAAAAACTGGTAGCCATGACAGATCTCCTTAAAGGCTAATATCCTGTAATGAATGCTGACAAGAAGTGCTGATTTGTGTACATTAAAACTGAAATTACTCCCCTTCTCTTTCTACTACCACTCCCAGACCAGGGAAAAAATCCTGTGGTATGAGCCAAACAGCAACTCTATGGATGAACAATGACCCCACTGTATGCAATGTCCCCACACAGCAAGTAGAGCTGTGTAATAGATACTAAAATTACTGAAGGATAAGAAATAAGATGAAGGACATTATGGTTTGTACACAGCAGACACTTGGGCACTAGCTAGCAACTACTCCCAAGACTAGCAAAAGTCAAAACAATGTTACTGGAAACTTGTCTCATGAAGGTTTTTGCCTTGAGGCTGTTCATTTCAGCTAATAGACCATGAAAGATTATGAAAATGGCCATAAATTACCACTTCTCTTTGGTTTATCATGTAGCCTGGAAGGAAATGTATTGCCATCAATAATATGACACCTGCACAACAAATTTCAAAAAAATCCACGGGCAATTACACAAGCTGAAACCTTTTGAAAAGAGAGACAGACATTTTCTCCTCTTCTTTCAAAATATGGTGAGACATCTTGTTAAGGACAATAGTACACCACGTATTCACTGTGAGGTCGGACATGCCCTAAGAGAATTGGCAATAAATTCTGCGGACTTAGGGTGACTAATGACCCCCTCAATGAGACTTCTGGGAAGATCATTCCAATCCCAAATAGTCTTATGGATAAAACTATTTAAAACAATTTGTCCTAGCAGGGGGGGAAAGTAGTGCAAAGCATGCATATTACGAGTAATACGGGGTGGGTTTACAAAGGGCAGACGGAGGGATATTGACTTAGCCGTAGGTACCTTTGGCGAGGATTTGAAGCATACAATGCCTGTGGCAATCACAAAGCATGCGAAGACCTGAGATCTTTCAAAAGGGCAGTCATTGATCCCACATCACTGAAGTTGTACTATAAACCGAGCAGACCTTCTTTGTACTCCCTCTAATTTATCTTGAAGTGAAACCTGATTTGGATCCCAAATGGAACAAGCATACTCTGATGAAGGTCTTATCAAACCTTTATAAGCTGCCAGTTTATTCCTTGAACAAAAAGAAAGGTTCCCCCGTAGTAGACCAAGGACCTTATTTCCTTTATTACAAATAGACTGTATGTGCTTGCTCCAATTGAGATTCTTACTGTAGTAATGGTCACCCCCAAATACTTAATAGAGTCCACCCTCTTCAGATTAGCACCATGGAGAGTGTACATAAAAATTCTGGGGTGATGTTTCCTTGAAACAGACATAACACTGCACTTTGCCAGATGAAATCTCATGCCCCAGGTTTTTGCCCATTGGCCCAGGTGAGTAATGTCTCTCAGTAGAACACTGCACTCACTTTGATCTTCAATGGCTCTAACAAACACAATCATCAGCGAACAACCTAACTTCAGGAGAAGCAGCTTCAACAATATCACTTACATAAAACAGAAAGAGAACTGGACCTAGAACAGACCCCTGAGGAACACCAGAAAGAACTGGAGCAGGAGCAGATTTTGTACCATTTACAACAACAGATTGCGTAGCGATCAGAAAGGAAGTTCACCACCCAATTGACAATTTGTCTAGAGACCCCTAAAGAATATAACTTCGTCTTAAGGAGTTTGTGGGGGACAGTGTCGAAGGCCTTCTTGAAATCTAAAATAACGATGTCGACCTGTTTGTTTTTATCCAAGGCTGGAGCCCACTCATTAATAACAGACACCAACTGAGTATCACAACTGTGATAGTCATACTGTACTATCCCCTCTAGAGTATAGGATCATTCCATGTCAAATCACCGGAGGCTGTTGCTGAGAAATTGGTCCGTGAAATTGACAAAAAAGCCGAAATGCCATTTTGCCACTGATTTGCAAAATTTCAACAAATTTTAATTCTGTCAAAATATGAGAAATTTCGCTAAAATTTTCAGGATATGCTTTTTTCATCACTGTCTACACATACAAATATTTTGGAAATTTTTTGAGTCAGTCGAGCAACAACTTTCTCAAAAATTAGGTGATTTGACATGGAATGACCCTATAACATGAGCTCTACCCACACCTCATGGGTTAAGCCAAAAAATGTTCACACAGGCATGGCAGCAGCTAGGAGCTCATCAACATATGAAAATCCTGTGTAGGTACCATCAGGCTCCGGAAACTTTAGACGTATCTGGTATACAACGCAGGATGGTATTGGTGTCCTGTTTCCTTTCCCCAAGTGCCCGTGTCCCCACAGAGTAAACATTTTGTAGGCGATGAATCTGTATTGCCTGTGTATAAGAAAAAAACATGAAAAACAGTTAGGTTGGAGCCTAAATTATTCTGATTTGCAAGCGGTCCAACATTTGTGCCTAGCTGTTCCACTGGTGATGCGGCCGATGCTTGCAATTTTTAAAGTGACATTTTACATATATACATGCATGAAAACAGGTCTCAAGAAGACTCATGAAGACTGAATGATAATGTTACTGTGGATCATGTCCAGGTGCCTGCTGTACAAACTGTGTTATCCAGCCAGTCTGGTTATGTTACAGCAGCCGTGTAATTTATTGTCTATGCAAAAGGCAGAGCTAGGTGTTAATGCACAGCCTATACTGTACATTAGACCTGCCAGTGGTTATTCAGCAGAATATAGGAACTATGAAAATGTCTATTACCATCAATACAATGAAAATCCTGCTTTTTGAATGAGATGTGATAGGCCAGCTTGGTCCTAGACAAATTCCAGCCAACTCTATTCCAAGGCAACTTAGTCCCAAGCCTACTCAGTCCTATCAGATGAGAAGTGGTTTTGGTAGCAAATTTCAGACATCTAAATGGTATGGAGAAAAATTCGTTTTTATATAAATATATATGCAATTATCTTTTGGTCAAGGGAAACAGAAGATACAGATTTTATTGGAGGATTGAAGGTTAGGGTCTAATTTATCAAGTATTGGACCTCAGTTGGCTACACAAGCTGGCCAAACTGCTATGCAAAAGCAAAAATGTGTAGCTTTTTTGTGTGCATAACTATACATTTTTCAGACATTTTATACTAGGCCAAAGGAAGAAGTTCACAGAACTGCTATGCAAAATTTGAATACTAATTTACATTATTCCCTGAAGATCACTTTGGACTTTGATTCACTGCTAAGTCTGCTTTTTATGTGGTTGTGTGATCATTCTGTACTAGTCTAGCATGCCTTGGCTGCCTCAGATTGGCGAGGTAAATTTTCTTTGACTCTTGAGTTATGTCCTCATTTTATCAATTAGCCTAGGCTAGAGTCTATTGCTACTGTAGGCTAGGCCTAAAATAATTTCTGTCGATTAAAATCTTACTTTAAAGTTCCCCACAATAAACTCGAATTGCTAGAATTGAATGTCAAATAAGCACAAAGAGAAGTGAGCATGAATTCAGTTTGGGTCCTAGTTGGCTTGGGAGCTACTTGACTGGATCCCGAGTTGGTTTGGGGCCGAATATGATCGAAAGCTGTAACGTTAGTGTATGCCGTACAAACAGTACTGTGTTGTACCTGTAAATTGTAACCGTAGTAAGCTAGGCTATACTATTTGTATCAGTTCTACGAAAATCGCTTGCATGAAAAACCAATAAAAGAAAGCCAACTCATCGACCCAATAAAAGAGACTGCAACTTTTCTGCTGCATTATCGTCATATTTACCAACCTATTTTGCAAGTTTCTCGATGGCCGGTTGCCCTTTGTGTGCTGAACCAAATCCCATGTTGCCGACAGTACATCTTCATTCAGGCATACGCTGTCAAAGTTCTGATGAAGGGTTATGCAGCTTCCCATCACCTTGTCACCCAGTCTCCCTATTTCAGTGCAGCAAATACTCTCGACCCTCGTTTCCATTGCATGGCACAAACCACACTGACACCAGTCGGAGTTTCCCCTCCTTTCGGCTCCAACCTCTGGCTCATCGTCACTGGAACCGGCAGCCTGTTCGGTGCTATCTTTGGAGGTAGCCATCATCTGATTGTACTGTTCCTCCGACATACACGGTTCGAAGTCGTAACCATGAGGTCCTTCAAACTGTCCTGCATATCCGGCCATTTCTTGCTCGTCAACTGACTTTTGGTTAGGTGGAAGCGACTGCACTACAGAAACCCTGCAAAAGTTCCTTGATTTCTTTCCGAAATATATGAACCGTATGCAAAATGATCATTAACTCAATGAAGCAATGTTGTTGTAGGGTGTTCCAGTGTACACACTTTAGCTGTACGTCTACACTGTACTGTGTACATGCACTGCATGCTGTATGTGTGTACTGGACTGCTACGCGATTTTGTTTTACAGACTTCGTTTTCGTTATTGGAACGCCAAAAGGGCTTAAAGGCATTTGCCGGTTCTACGTCATAATTTGTGTACCAGAATCGCCAAAACGCGATTAGGCTCGAACTGACAAACATTTTTCAAAGCTTGGTTTTGCCCATAAGGAAGCGTCTACATGCAAAATAGTTGGGATGAACGGAAAGACCGACAGTTAATACCGTATATAACGGTATATTAAGTTGTCACCGGAATATTCCTTTAAAAGCAATCCTGTAGCCAGTTGACCCTCGTGGTGTCCGCCGGCAACAGAAATCGTGACCATAAATATGTCCTTTCGTCTAGGGAACAGTCTTTCATCGGGGAGTTGTCTGCTCTCATATAGATATGGTTGCAAAGTCCTTTAGGCTGGAAGCTGACAAAGTTCACTGCCCCTACAGTCCAGCCTAATAGGCTGTCGTAGCTTATCTACTATGCCGGTTTTCAATAACGGTAAAATTATGCTAACCAAATTCATGAAGCTAGCCTATGTGTGTTCAGTCTGTCTGGACTCTATTCATGTATATTGTATAGCACGCTTGTATAAAATCTTCTGATTTACATTTCTTATACACGTTTCCATTTTTACCCGTTTGGTCAATGGTTCCCCGCAAGCTTAGGTATGTCCTCTTGGGCGCGCTCTGTTGAACAGACTGTAGTTGTTCGTCTCCCAACTTGAAGTAGTGTAGTACTAAAAGATTGTCCTGTTTCTTTGATTGGCTATTGAGAGTCGTGTAACCATATTTTCAAATTTGAAGTTTACTAGTAGTAAATGCAAGGTTTACCTTAAAGTCCTAAAACATTATGAAAGATATTTAAAAAAAAAATAAGTAGAAAATTGTATGATTTAGCTGTTGTGTCTAAATAAGTGTGGGCGACTGTTCTTGCCCTTCTGTAGGAAAAACAAAACCAACACCGATTTAGAATGATTTTTTTTTTTCATTTTAATATTGTGTTTTATTTTGAATCTTCCCAAGTGTTATAAATGATTGGATAAGTTACCTTGTCGACACAAAACCAGATTATACTGGTACATATTTTTACGTGCATAATGTGTCCAGCATATATTTTACACATAAGGGTATTGTTCCCAAACCTGCAAGAACTCTAGAAGTTTACTGAAGGACCGCATATTTTGCTATCCTGTAATTTGTAAATCACATATCCCGGTAGCAGGCTGCATGGCATACATCCCTTGTTCAGTCACATCTCTGAAAACTGAGGAACTGAGAAAAACGGAGTCCGCTCCGCGGGGTCTCGTGGGCTAAGTGGACCGACTTACTAAAATATATTCTCTTTCAGAGCTCATATTGCGGTATAGTATACTTAACACGCTGAGATCAAGATTATATCCTGTAAAACAAGAGAAGATTTTTCTGATAAAATTAGATTGTCCGTATCGGGTTTATCCACTTTTTGTCACATCTTAAACCTTCCTGCTGGTAGACAGGTGATTAATGATTTAAATCCGATGCTGAGATATGGAAATAAGGAACTTTTTTATTTGTACCCAAAGTTGAACCCAAATGTAAAAGCATGTAAACTAAATTACACTTATGTGCCAAAACCTCTCGCCCCCACCCCCACCAAAAAAAAAAACAAACAAACAAAAAAAAAAACACTACATTTGAATTATCCTTTCGACTTTGAAATTCAGCTTTTAAAGGGCCAAACCTCTCACCCCAAACTACAGTTTGGGAACGGGAGTATCGAAATTCTCAATTGGCTCAGCGTTTTGATTGACAGCTAATTCAAACAATGCAGAGTACCAAAGCTTATATTACACAGCATGAACGGTACTGAGAGTGTTTTGATTATAAAATTGAGTTTTTCTATACTCACCTTGAAGCAATAAACTGAAATTGTAACTAGATGAGGATGACTTTCATACAATTGTGGGAGGGGCTTAAGAAAGAAGGTTAGGAGCATTGGTATTGTTTGGGGTGAGAGAACTGGGCCTTTAAAGGTCTCATGGGCAACCAATTCGCCGCACCATGGGGGGGGGGGGGATCTTTCATTTTAATTTATTGGAAGGTTTAAGATTGTTAGATCATGACATATCATCTTACGATGTATCCTTAAGATGTTGTTGAACTGAAAAAGGAAACATGTAAGACAAATGCTGAGAAAACACAGCGAAAATTAGATCCATACTAACTGGCTAATTGATAGTATTTTATCTTCATTTTTTATGTATTTCCTTTATTATTTTGTAACATTACATACAATTTTAACAATGGGCCTGTTGATACCCTACAATGGCTCGAGTAGACTTACCACGCTGTTCACACAATTTAAAGGGCAGGAGCAGTCATCCCAAATTGAAGAAGTGTAGTAGACTGTCCACTTTCATGATTGGCTATTGGGAGTCATGTGACAATGTTTTTTTCTCTTCAGATGTGAAATTTACCAGAAATAACTGCTTGGATTACCTTGAATATGCAATATTAAAGTCATAAAATGTAATTAAAGATACTTTGAAGAGAAATAAGATGGAAAATGAGTTTTTCAGCATTTTCTTCAAAATACGTTTGGGGGACTGCTCTTTACCTTTAAGCATTTTACTGAGCTTGAGGAAAGTAAAGTAAGACCATTAGGCTTCTCGGTGTACGTGTTTTGCTCGTGTTCCCATTTTATTGACTGCTCGCTTTACAATAGGCCAATGTATGCATATAAGACCCAGGGCTGGAAAAAATGTAAATTTCCCTGCAAGCAGATCAAATTTCCCAGCAAGCAAATCAAAATTTCCCAAAGACTTCACTTGTTTACATACAAAAGTAGTCAAATTTCCCTCCAAATACCAAAATTTCCCTGCAATGACATTCCCAAATTGCTGGTTTTTTCCAGCACTGATAAGACCCTCCCTACTAATCTAAAATGGCTAGCTATGCAGATGCCGAATGGTTCATTTCACTCTATGTAAATCGCTTACAAGTTTGAAAGTCAATTTGCCTGTCAACATGATGTCTTGAACAGCCTGCATTGCAGCATTGCAATTGAATTGTCTCCTGGGTTGTCCAGTTTTAGAAGAATGGAAATATGAAAGAAAAAAATTATCATATATAGGACCATTGTGAACACGACGTTAAAGTAAATAGTACCAGTTGTATCGTTGGTTGACAAGATGATATAGCTATGGAAAAGACAGTTTCGACAATTCAGGACGCTGGACCGATGAAAAGAAATTTTAAAAACCTTTCAACGTTTATTACAACAAACTCATGTACAGTAGGCCTAATTAAAGATTTAAGTTTCCATCTGCATGTGAAGTTTGATCACTTTTTTAAGGTCACGTTCTATCAGAACTGATATATTCATCGGGGAAAATATTCCCCCAAGGCTAGCTCTGAGTTCAGTTCATCAGCTTTATAAGGTCGTTGTTCAGTTTTTAGATTTCCAGTAAACGCGCATGAAATGATAATTACAAGGTTATATCGATTTGTCGTGAAACAGGTCGACTGCGACTTTTCTTTCCGCTTTGTGTACTTGTTTCCAAAGACTGCTGATTTGGTTTCTACTTCACCACCTATCAATGTTTAAATTCAAGATGATATCTCAACTACTATAATAGTTTAGCAATTGATCATGTGCACCGGTTCCACGATCTGTGGAGTGTGTCATGTCTGTGCACATAATGCCTTTTTGCTTGTATGTGATGTCATTAAAAAAATGGAAATGAATTCGTAATTCGGTGTGTAGCAATCACCATAATAATCCTTCCAGCTCTCCGAGTGAGAGATTCTATTTTTTCCGTGTGGCTTCACACTTGGATTTCTACGGGGAATAAATAAGGCCACCACGAACTAGCCAAAGTGGTAACACCTCAGAATAAATTGAAAAGAAAATCGCAACAAGACCGCCCACCAAATTGGTCCCTAGTGAAAAATATAATGATGGTGTTTAAGATACTCCATAGGTACTCATTGATTATTTTATATTCTTTTCACCTGAATATGCTTGCATTAGACGGATGATTTCTCCTTTTTTCTTTTTTTCTTTTACAGTTTTAACACTGTTCGATTTATCCCCAAGATACAAATTAAAGATTTCACTATGATTAGCGATGATGAGCAACGGCGTACCCTGACCTTGCCAGTCTTTTCTGTGCAATAATGATTGGACAGAGGAGATGCTATTAAGCCCTCACGGCCTTGAACGTGGAAATTCGCGCGTGCGAGTTACCGCCACTCTCCAAGGTCGTAGACTAATTTCAATTGTTGACTGATTAACGAAACCAGGTCATGCTGGATCTGGACTTACAAACTGTGAATTGATGCGAACCTAAAAACACGTTTCTTTCTCTGCCAATATTTTCGTTTCTTCTTTTTCGTCTCTATATTTTTACTTGTGAAGTCGAAATTTAAAAATTTATGGCATTTGTTAACTTCTTTTGCTGTTGCCTGCTGTATCCAAGTATCCATTGAAACACGCCGGAAGAGAAAAAACAACTTAATTGTTACAGCACCATCAAATGTAAATCGTAAAAATTGATTAAAGGAGGGGACTTCGACATTTCTTGTGTTATAGGTCTGCAGGGGTGGCCGCACAGAAGCGTTGATAGTGCTACCAACACCAATAGCAGTGCGATTCAGTACTGCTATTGGTGCTGGTAGCGCTATCAACGCTTCTGTGCGACTGCACTGGGCTATAGGCCTACACGTTATTAAGTCCATGAGCTATTACTTAGTAACTCCATGGTAAAACTCCCAAGCTCAAGGAGAAGTGGCGTATTCTTGAAATGAAAGAAACGCTGACTCGCCGAGGAAGAATAGGATAGAATAAATGTATGCCATGTTTATTTGGCGATTGTAAAAATAGTCCGCAGAGGTAATCTTAATACCTCATTGTTGCAATTGTTACGCCGGAGAATGAGATGATAGTCTCAACTGTTATAAGCAATGCCTTTTTTTAGATGGTTGGCCATTGTGGAATACAAGAGATGAACTCATGCTTAATAACACAAAATCGATGATTTTGTCAGTCTCTCTTTCGGATTTATACGTGTAGGGTAAAGCGTAATAAAAACTTCACAAAGTTGACAAGCTAAAGAAATCCTTGAAAATCCAAAATTTATTGCTTTACATCTTGTGAGAAACTTCATACTCTTTGCCCTCCATTTCAAAGATGTTTTGAATCTAGCACTGTTTGTCTGTTATAATTAAGGTATGACACAGACGGTGAATTTAAACTTTATTTGCTTATATCAGGCATAGATGATATTATTCAGTTGTGTTACTGAGTCTTACTTATGAAATTGCAACTTGCAAGTTGAATATTTAAATATTTGGTTCAGCTTCTTTGTAAGTTTTTCTTGACATTGATTGGTGGATAAGGGTTTATTACCTTTCAATAAGCCTCGTGGTTGTTTCTACTCGAATGATGCAACTCTGTCGGCGAGTTCAACTGAAACAAAATGTTAATTAATGTAGACGTTGCACTTATGCGAAAGGTTTTTAAAACCTTGGCCCAAAATGATGTGTGTTCTTGCACAATAGCAAAATGATATATGTAAGTCTCGACCATCTTAGACCAACCCGTCAAGTAGGCCTAATACTGTAGTAACAGACTAACAGTGGTCCCTCCTATGGCAACTCAGGACTGTTATTATCACCTTGACTCTAATATGAGGTTGTTGCTATGGTAATTCTGCTGACGTTAGTTGCTGGGCCCTTCGTAATTCATGTTGCCACACCGCTGACTCTCCAATCACTGCTGACTAAAACACTTACCCAGAAAGATTTGTGCTCCTACTGATGTAGATATAGTCTGGACTGTTTATTTGAAAAACGCTACAAATCAAGGTACGACAATCTCAATCTCTAAATAGAGTTTGCAGTTTTTGCGAGGTCCAAGGTTAGAAAACCCTACTTCGTTAGAAAGGAATGCGTAGTGACTGTTTTTCATGGAGGAAATGTGTCTGTTCCTCCACAGAGAATGATGGTCAACTTAATTTTCCAAATATGCTCCATCAGTGCAGCTTACTAGTGTTACCTCTTATCAGCAACAATAAAAATCAGGGGATCCTAGAGAAGGCGTTGAAAAAAAAAGAAAAAGAAAGAAAGACGTTGATGGCAAGGGTTCCGAGGAAAAGTAAACCATCTTTCGTTATCGGGTTTGTAGTTAGGGGAGTTAAACGATTTGATAAGGATCGGATTTTTACATGTACAGTAGGCGAATTACTAAGACTGAATTACGGAGAACCTACCTCCGTCATCCAACCCTTGAGAATATTTTCAACATGGTTTAAAGGGCAGGAGCAGTCACCCCAAATTGAAGAAGTGTAGTAGACTGTCCAGTTTCATGACTCGCTGTTGGGGTCATGTGAAATGTTTTTCTCTTCAAATGTGAAATTTGCCAGAAATAACTACTTGGTTTACCTGGAATATGCAATGGCAAAGTCATAAATGTTATTAAAGATACGTTGAAGGGAAATAAGATAAAAAAAAGTTATTTAACTTACGTTATTTAGTTTTTTGGGGGCTGCTCTTTACCTTTTTAAATGTTTATGTTTGCTACGTTGCTAGTTTTCACTACGCTATTTTTGAACGATAAGAAGGTCTAGAAAGCGCCATTTACAGAGATCTGCGCGAGAAATTTTTTCTCAACTGCACTGAATATGAGAATTTGAAATTCACGTAGACAAATGAAGACGGTTCAAGGCTGATGGACCCCACTAATGGCTGCCTACAGTCACTAAAACAAGCGTTGACCGGATTCGTCTCTATACTGCAGACGGAATTCCATGAAACACTTGTTCGTTACTTGTATGAGAAAGTGATCCTGTGTGTTACGGCTCCACCATCGACCATCTTTTCTTGACCTAAAGTTAACTCCCAGTTTCCTTCCTGGATCACCATACATCGGTCATGTCTGCTGCCATATACACACTCATATCAGTATAAAATGATGTTTTGATGTCCATTACATGATGACGGGATACACTTCCAAAATAATTATTACATATATTCGTGACGTGATAGAAAAGGGTCCGGGAAATTTGGCTCCATAATATGACTTTTTTACCAACTGAGAAGTAGGATTGTTGTACTCACGGCCGCCAAGACGCGTACTATACTGTCGACACACGTAACGTGGACAAATACACGTGGACACTGCCCTTCCCTTATCTTCATTAGGCATAAGCTACCTGTATACAGTCTGGTCACTGTTTGTTTACACAATTCATCACGCTTCAGTGCCAGCACAACCAGCCTATATGTGTCCAAAGAGATTAGCCTATTGTCCTGGTCTGCTGAGGCAGCTAGTCTGATTGCAAACTTGGCTTGTACCGAATGAACAGTCTCTGCCTTTATGAATGAGGTTTTCAGTGGGCCTTTTTTGTTTAGATAGTACTGGACATGGCAGCTACTATTGACAGAAAGCTGATAACAGAAAGTCGGGTTGACCTTGCTGTAACATCACTTTTTTGACAAAAAGTGGGGTGTCATGTATAAATTGTATAGAGGCAACCTTATGCCTAATGTCCCCCATTATTTTACATACATACATAGGTATGGGTACTGTGCTCAGGAAAAAAAGCCGTGAGCGGCTCGACTTGAACCAGTTGGTTCGAAACTGGGCGGTGAAACTCCATCTGAATAAGTAATTAAATAACCTATTCTCAGAAAGAAACGCTTTTTCTAGCCGAAATGCGTCACTTTTGGCCAGGATTACACAGTGTGTCTGTTTCAGCAAAAGTCCAGAACAGGATCGACCTATGATATATATGGCTTGAGGCCAAGCCTTGTTTTTGAAACCATGTAAGCCCCCTCCCCCTCCCAAGGGGTAGCTCCCTTCGGACTGTGTCTTCGTTTGAATTTGTCGTCTCTTGAAAATCCAGTAAATACGTACAAAATGGTTTTTAGCCGAATTGAGTCGACTTTTGTTTGTTCCCTAAGCAAGTATACATGTAAAAACAAATAGCAATGACAAAACCTGCATTTTCAGGGTTTTAGTTTATCATAAGGGAATTTAATTTACGTCCGCTCCCCGTTTTTGGAATTGAAATGAAGTGGTAAGTAGAAGCTCAGAAAAAAATGTGCTTAATGTAATATATAGGCCTATATACACGTATTTTACTGCCTCGGTTCAAAAATAAGACCTGCTTTTAATATTTACTCATATGCTATTGCTGCGCCGTTGTTAATTTTTTTACTTCCCTCGGGTTCTATGTCGTTCATTTCATGAAAACATGAGGTGGTGGTAATATTCTCACGAAAGTAGTATACTAGCTTCCCCCAACTCACAGGATATTGATCTGAATCGATAATTGAGAAGCTTATGATTGATAACCTGTCACTTTGGTAAGGCTGAAGGGTCGATGCCCGAAGCCTCCTACTTAGTGAAGTCTTTAAAAGAACTTGAGCCTTAACAACTTACCGAACTCGATTCGTGGGTAAGCGTTCGTTTCCTAATGCAGAACTGCTTGCCTAGAGTTTTTCACTCTTAATATAGTGACAACTCCACGAAAATAATTTTAATTCTTTGCCGGCTGCAATGAAAGCTAATATGCCATCAACTGTTGGATGAAGCGATTACGTAAGCTTATTTAGGGAGTAAGTTCGGTGAGCTTACACTCTAAAAAATAAATAGGTTTATTTACTCACAACGTGTTGCTGTGCAGGTGTTACATTTACCCTCTAAATTGGGTAATTTTACCCCTCAAAAATGGGTATTTAAACCCGAATGTGGTATATATTTACGCAAATTATCACACAAAAATATAAATTTAGACAAAAAAAAAGGTGTTTCTGTGATACTTTGTGTAAACGACAAATAAACACCGTTAGTGGTTTTAAATACAATTTTTAGGGGTGCAAATACCCAACTTTAAAAAGGGTAAATGTAACGCCTGCACAGCAACACGTTTGGGGTAAAAAGACATGTATTTCTTAGAGCTACGTTCACAACATTTGCAGCGGAGGCCGGGTGCAAACTACTCTTTTCATACCCTACGGAAACCGATTTGCGGCAAGATAATATCTGCCCTGTTATTAGACAGTGTTACTAAAAAAAGGTGAACCTTTCATAGTATCAAATTCCGATGAACTGTAAGAATTACCGATATTTGGTCATACAGGGGTAGATCGATGACCCTCAAACGAATGGCAAGTTTATATGTTTTAGCCATCTATAATTGAGCTAGTCTCTTAAATCAGAATCTAGCAGATAACTTTCTGTCCAGTCATATTGGTACCATGCAATAAAGTCAAAGGAGTTGGAGCCCTCCCTGCCAGCACACCTTATATTGGGTCCCAATTGGGGCCAATCAGTTTTGTCAGTAGGCTTTCATTAGGCCCCAATTTGGCTAACTTAGCCCAATTAAACCTCACTGGGTCCCAATTTGGCCCTATAGAGTTAACAGCACCTCTCCCATCTCTCTGGAAAGCCCAGCTGGGCCCAGTTGGGACCTGATGACAATACCAACCTCATTCCAAGCCCAATTAAGCCCAAGGTTCCCAACTAAAACCCAGTCGAGGTCCAACGGGGCTTGCTTTCTGGGCTCGAAAGGCTCTTTACTCAAGAGAACAAGCTTGTCTGTAAATTCCCTCCTCTTTGATGTTTTGAAATTCGTCGTCCTTACATGCAATCTGGTGCCACATCTACGCTACTTTGAAGTGAAAGTTGTGTTTCTTAACCACGTATTTTAGGATCCTAAAAAAAGGGTTTACGTGAGGAACTTAAGGCCATGGCCCAATGTCCCACCTACTTGTGCGTATGCCAGTTTTGAAAGATCTATATCAAATTATGAAGCATTAGAGACTAACGATATGCTTAGGCCTACTTACGGTGACGTAGCCAGACACTAACACTCTGACAACGTTTTTGTAAAAGTGGGACACGTTTGCTTTTCGTGGCGACGATAAAACAAACAAAAGCTCTCAATAACAAATATTTCATTTCAAATTAAATTCTAAATTTTCAGAGGGACAACAGGACACCAATTATTATACCATCAGTATCCTGTGATTTTCTCCATTTCCCCCCTTGGACGGGGGAGACATGTCCCACCCAAGGGAACAAAAGGATCATGGGGTAGGATCGTGGGGTATAATTGGGGTGCAAGTACATATTAAGGTTACTGTATTTAAAATATTTTCTATTTATTTTCTTTCAAGTATAGGACATGGTACGTTACCGAAGGGTAAACCCTTTTATTTTTTGTTTTGTTTTTTTTGGGGGGGGGGCAAATTAAGCCAATTTTGCGGAAGACGGATGTCGGATGTGAATCAAAGAAATAGAAAACGATAAAATGAAATGCAGCTTTTAGACAGCTTTTACCAGAGCTTTACGGAAACAAGTGTACGCGTAGTACACGTAATAGGCGTCTGCATTGCAGTTTTGATATCGAAAGTGTCGTCTGCTACCCAAAAGTGTGCAGCACATGCACAAAACCTACAGCCCAGGTGTACGCCCACAGTACATCATATCAGTGCGCAGTGCTCAGGTACGTACGTACGGCCGGTACATGCCGTATCAAAACGACTAAGCTGGAGGGGCCAACACCTAGGCCTACCGCACCGGGAATCAGGAATCTTCGTATAGCCAGATCAAGCTTCTTTTACAGTCTGTGATCCCTGTTAGGTTGGAATGGCAGCATCATCTTTTATGAAACCGTTGAGTGTGTTTTAGTTGTAAACGATTGGCTGGTTGTTTTCCCATTTCCTCGTGTGCGCCGCTCAGCGCAGAACCCCTAAAGTTAGGCCCAACGTTAGCCTAGCCTAGCCTAGGCCTAGCCCTAGCCTAGGCTAGGACAATAGTGTACTGGGCAAATCATGCATGAGTGGACCACTTAACAAACTTCGTAACCATAAAAAATATGAAAACATCTGTAAAAATCAATGAAACTTGACACTAATATTTTTTAATATGTTTTCCTCTCTGCACTATATTTTGGTGTTGTTTGGATTGAGAAATAGGCCTAGGCATATGTAGAAAAAGCACCTTGAAATGTAGGTGACAGTACAAGTGGCAATGTTTATGAAGTAGGCCTAGGCCTTATCTTGAATCAATCACTTCATAAAACAGTGAAATGAAATCCCATAAATTACCACATTTAAGACAAGTTTTTCAATTAATAGTACAAAATAATCTCTTTTCTATCAGAATTCTTATTTAGAACTTCATAAAAGACATTCTCATCGTCATTTTAAGTAGTTTTTACAAATTTCTGGTTCATACTTTTGCCAAAACTTGAAAATCTGGCCATCACAAAGATTTCTTCTTTAAATATGATGACAAATAACTGGTTTTGAAGTTGTGTGAAGGGTACATACAACACGGTTCTGTTTTTCAGTTTATACTTGTTCCGACGAAATTAATAAATGAAATGAAATGAAGTATATGGCAGGTTATTTGAACATTGCAATCACGTTGCACTTATATGCTGCACAGCTCTGGCATATAGAAGGCAATGATCGACTCAGGATAGTGATCGACTCTTGATAACTCGCTATACTAGGGGCTACAGTTGAGTCAGGCAAAACCTACTTCATCATCATCATCATCATCATCGTCTTGCGCTCGGTAATAGAATAGGCTTGCCAAGACCGAAGCCTACATATATAAGTACGAAAAGGTAGGAATCTCATCTGGCTCCAACCAAAGTTTCAAGCTCTAACGTTAGGCTAGTGGCCTGATGTCATGCACAGACTATAATTTATAAAGCACATCTTGGACAAGGTGCCCTGTCAGGATTCAAATCGCAACCCTGCTATCTGTGAATCACAAGTTCAACTTGAACCAGGAGTCCAACAAGCTAAAGGTGTATTATGCCCAAGACTATAGCCCCTAAGCCTGTGGGATGGGGGTGGACTGTCCGTATGTGGTTTCTTAATCATAAATATATGTGCTGAGTTATGGTGGTACTCAATGTAGGCAGTTAACTAAAGCTGCCTCCCTAGAGTTTTTTTCCCCAGAATATGAACTTGCTGGATAACATGATTTCTACAGCATTGGAATGAAACACCGCAATCAGGCTGCCAGTGCAATAATTGACCTTATTGCTTCCACTCATGCCGGTCCCTACTTCACATATAGACTGTGTGTTTGGTCTATCGGTAGACCATCTGCCTCCCATGTGGAAGGCTGGGTTCTATTCCCAGGTCGAGTCATACCAAAGACAGAGAAAGAGCCTACTGCTATTGTGCGTGATGTGCCACATAAGCACATTACGTGATATTAGCCTTTAAGGAGATCCGTCAAGTGGCTACCACAGTTTTTAGGGAAAAACTGCAGTTCCCAATTATAGTACCAACCACTTCTTTTATTACTCCATGGTCATTTTCAAATGCATAAATCGGCATGTAATTAGTACTGAGAACAGTTCCTGACGAAATGGTGCTAAGGGTATTTTTTCCGACATGCAATGGAGTAGGGAAAACAGGCCACTAAGCCACAACTTGAAAAATGTTCATGGCCGGCTCAACTTGAACCAATAGGTTGGAAACTGGGCCGTACAACTCCATCTGACTATCTATCTAACTGATGTTGCACAGATCATTGCATTGACACCTTAGAATTTAGATGCACCAAAACTTCTGAAGAAATTAGGGTGGTAAAAAGCCAATGTTATTGCTATCACGAGGCTGGCTGCCAGGCCTGCGATCCACCAGTGAACACGAAAAATGCACAACTTTCAATCCTAAAGACCTAACGTTTTACCCAGGGAAAACCTTGCAGACTTTTTTTAAAATTTTCTGGCAATTTTCACCAGTCAGGGCACTTTCATTCTACAGTAGTTCTTAAGAGCTTCAGCCACAATGCAGAGTTTCAAACACTTACTGCTTCCACACAGTCAAACAATAAGTTCCTGGAATGCCAGTCAATTTCCCCTGTTTGCTTATTAAGGCATTATTTTCCATTTTTTATCGCATAAACGTACAGTACAAAGTTATCATTTTTTCAATAATACCATCTTTTTTAAATAATATCAATTCCATGGAAAAATGAACATAGTTTGTATTTGGTAAAGATTACAAGGATCTCTTTCTACAAAGTAGAATGATGGTGACAGCTTTCCTTTTTTAAATCATTATGTCATTCGGATCCAACCAAATGAGGAACTCTTCTAAGGATTCACTCATCATTCCACTTTATGGAAAAAATTTACATGCATTTGCATATCTGAACCATATTCAGTTTTCATTAGGATCAATATTATGTGGAGAAGACAGTGTGAATGAAACAATTGTACTTTTGAACATCAATGAGGTACAAAATATGGAATTTTTAGCGAGAAAAAAAAGGTTCCACAAAGCCAATAGAGAAATGTGACTGACCTGTCAGGAATCTACAGTATACTTGCCAGTGTGGAAGCGCTGTTGGTGTTTGAAACTGTTTCTGAAAAGAGCAGCTAGAACAAAAGTTCCCTGAATAGTGAAAATTACTGCAAAAATCATAAAATACAGCAAGTGAAAGTCTACGAAGTCAGTTAGTACTCACCTGGGAACTAGAGAGATGCTCAAAACTTTTTTCAGGTAAATACAGTACTGTAGTGACTCTGATGAACTGGACCGCTTAAGCTCAAAAACTGGTCTGATCCCAGAGAGGTGTCCTATCGTACCTTTCTATATTTATAGTGTTGGCCAGCCTATACTAGTACCAAGTGCCTGTGGTCCCCATAGACACCCGGTCTCTGCAGTTTGTGGGCCACAGCAGCATAATTAAGGCCTAAAAATTGGGGAAGTACTGTAATGCTAATACTGTAGTTAGTGATGACCTGATGTATTTGGGTTGAGAGGAAGTAGCATAACCATTCAATGGAGGTGTTCTGGGCCAATGCCCCCTTTAACATGATTTTGCCTATAATGGGTATGTATAGTCAAATACAACAATGGAACAGTTACTAAATAGCAGAACTAGAAGAGACCACATATGTACTAGAATGGAATTGAGATGAAAAATTGTTTTTTGAAATATGTGCACCTGTATTTTTTTCTATAGAGCCTAACTTCCTGAATGTTCAATCCATGTCTAGACAGACGTTGTTGCAGTACTCAGTATTCATAATTATAAGTTCTTTCAGGTTGGAAACCAGTGCTAAATTCTCAGGAAATAAAGTCTGTACCAGAAAGGCAGTAATTCATTATCTGCGAGGTGTTAGCTCTTGGTGGTGCATTTGTGACACTTTTCATTGATGATTGATTCTACTGAAAATGTTTCTTGCTATCCAGGACAGGCAGAATTATACTCCATAGGTTTCCATCATGTACCTGCTGTCATTTGCAAACCTGACATTGATTACAGGCACACTAAACTGCAGTAGGTGATAAGTAGGTTGCAAAATAGAGGTGACAGGCATCTTTTTCCAAAACTGTTACCCTTCCCTCCTCCTGGACATGTAGTTGCCATAACAACTGCAGGAAGAGTTTTCCTAAAGTGTGCAATGTGATATATGCTCTCAATGGTTTTGTACTATTTCTTTCAATTTATTGATATTTTTCATAGTAGTGCAGACTGCATGCATGATATCTTGCTTCACAGAGAACAGAAACACAATTGCAAAATTTAATTTCGAAGAAGGATCGGTTTTGCTTGTGGCAAGTAGAGTAATACTTGGCAGGTGAAGGGTTTGTTGGCCATTACTCTTTGCCAGTGACTCAACCTACATTTACCTCCGTGAATAAATATAGGAAGAATTTACTTCTGAAGTAAAAATTACTTGCCACTGCTGAGGCTATCCCTGGTTTCACAGTTTGAATGAAGTGAGAAGTCATTTGCCATTGCTACAGTAAATTAAATAAAAATGCTAAACTTCCGATACAGTTGAATCTAAAGAGGAACACTTTACAGTTAGAGTTCACAAAGCTGTTCTTAATTGGCAATAATTTGCTTCTTTAACAGTTACTGCAAATTTGAACTGGTATAGTAAAAGAGTGAGTGGGCATAATGGTTTGAAAACTATGATTGCATGGTAGGCCTACAGTATGTAAATTGCATTGTGTCAGTAAAGTTTGGATTTTTCTTAATGGTACAACAAGAGTCGCTGTTTCTTTTCCAGCTTTTTAGTTGATAGTATCATAATACAGGCATGTTGGTAGAGTGGATATGAATCTTTGTTTTGAATGTGAAGGGGCAATCATTTGCTGAGTTTGCCAATATCTACTGTAAATTGCAAATAAGGCTCATTGGATTTTTATAACTGCAGCCATTCCTAGGAGAAATCCAGTCAAAGAGCAGATACTGTATCTCTTCAAGCAAACAACCCCAAGATCTTTATGCTTCAGAAAGGCCTTCCATGCACATGTACTGTATCATGTGTTTGGAATAGATTATTTAGTCTTCATACAGTAATAATGCATAATTCCACCGTATTCCAGTAGAATGATACCTCTCAGAGTGGTACGTGGAAGACATTGTGTTAGTAGCAAACCTAACATTGTGGTTGGCTGTATATTTGTACATGGAAGACAAAGAATCAATGACTTTAAGCCAGAAGAAATGATGTCATAAAAAATACCGGGCTTTGTCTCATCTAGCTGTTTTCTATCCTACATTGTGAGATTTCTTACTGTTTTAGTAGTTTTACTATTTCTTAGAACTTATAGACTTCTGCATTTTGTGCTTCATAAATTTCTGTTCATTCATCCTTGGTCACTATCCCCAACTCCCATTGGTCCATTGCCATTGGGTGACCATGCATTATCCTGTGATAACACCAAACTCTGGTATATGAACCAACCATATGAACCAAATGGCTTCCTGATCCTAAAAACATTAAATGACTGCTTGAACTGTGCATAAAACAGGAAAATGCATTCACAGGTTAATGCTAGGCTGGTGTGTGCATTATCCTAATGCATGGTCCAGCATTGATTAAAATTTAATTATCATCGTTATTATCATTTATTTCTACTTTCAACTTGGCAGGTAATTTCCAAAATGGAAGAGAGGAAAACTCCTAATTGGGATAAAGGAGATTGCAATTGTCCAGATCGCCATAGTAAAGATAGCATCTTATACTCACTGCTCTCAGGAAATACAAATGTAACAACAGAGGGGTCTACCAA
This sequence comes from Holothuria scabra, assembly GCA_037179385.1. Taxonomy (NCBI): domain Eukaryota; kingdom Metazoa; phylum Echinodermata; class Holothuroidea; order Aspidochirotida; family Holothuriidae; genus Holothuria; species Holothuria scabra. The sequence continues at coordinate 2,594,705 of CM074193.1, forward strand.
TGAACAGGAAGACACATCTGGGAACCTTATACCATGGTTACAAAGTAGCAGCTCTCCACTTTCATCAGTGTGTCACTACACCCCTGCAGCTGTCAAACTGTGCAACCCTAAAGAGACTTGTCAGCAGGTAGCTCTCCTGCTTCTGAAGACTGTTGAATTTGTAAGGACACTTCCCATTGCCAGCACTTTCCTCTTACAGGACCGTATTGTCTTGTTCCAACACAGTTGGTCAGAGCTGTTAGCTCTTACCATGGCCCAATACAAATTTGAATTTCAAGTGGAGGAAGCTAAAATTACCCAGCCACCAACTCAGTGTAGTGAAATGGACAAAGAGGGCTATGTATCCCAATCCCAACTCTGTCCTCAGGAGTGGCCTTCTAAAGTGCCTGGTTGCAATGAAAGGTATTCCAACTAAATGTGATGTGGATACAATGAACACGTTTTTCAGAAAGTGTGACTCCATGATGCTTGATGACAAAGAATTTGCATACCTCAAAGCTACAATATTTTTCAGTTCAGGTAAGTTCTGTATTTCATAGTACAGTGTTTTGTCTCTAGTAAATAATCAGTTTCTCCCACACTTTAGGTTTCCTCTGGACTTTCCCTTGCCAAGCTCCATGCAGACCTATAAAAACCCTCATAAGTAATAGAAAAAATGCAGCACTTAAGAAGGGATCCTTGATGACCATTATTACTCAAAAACAAGCTGCTTATATTTTCTTTCTCCAGTGTTTTCCTTGTGGGTACGGATCTTATTTTATTTGCTGCCCTAGAACAAAATTCAGAGTGCTTTCTCACTTGATCTCAAGTAGGGGATCATACTTGGATCTTATTCACTTCTTTTCTTCACCTTTGTAGTGTGAAAGCCATCAGACTAATGATCAGATCTGAAGATTTTGGTCCACCCACAGGGCAGATCAGATTTCCAAGCGGGTCCAAAAACTGTGTGTGAAAGCTCAGCGGCTGCAGGTCACCTGATATCAAGGTGACTTCTTACCAACAGACTTTGTTTGCTTGATTTATTTCATGGATCAAGTGTGAAATCAAAACATTTGATATTGAGGGCAGGATCTGATTGCCCCCTTGAGACCAGCTCTCAAGTCTGAAAGTAGCCTGATAAGTGCTGTTCATTATGTCACAAATTTGGTGGCAGTGTTGAACCTGTTTGCACAGTCTCCTGCAATGGAAATTAAGAGCACCATGCACCATAGGTTGTGCAGTGGGATCAAAGTGAACACTTGGGGAAATGATCATACTGTAAGTCACATTGATTTACCTCATTCCAGTATTAACTAGTAGTGTATGCACAGGGGAAACCTGTAATCACCATGTTGAAATATGGTTTTCTTGTAAGTAACAGGTTTCACATGATATGTTGTGTTTGTCATTTCCAAGAATTGTTTGTCTTTTTTGGTGCATGAAATTAAATAAAGCTACAGTGGATGATATACTGCACGTTTTTGCAGGTAGTGTAGGTCACTATTTATGCTACATTGTGCTAGCAGTGTTGAATTCTTTGAAAAAAGTTGGAAAAAGTTGCCAGCAGGGAAACATGTCAAGTTAGAGAAATGAAATGGACAGCGCCAAAAAGGTAAAAAAAAAAATCAACATTTAGCTTGAAAAAAGTGAAAACACCAGTTTCATCTGGCAACCTTGTGCTGAAATCTGAAACAGCCAGGTTAATTACCCCATCAAATTGTAAACTTAACTGAACCTCACTGAACATACTCTACAGTACAGTTGTTGAATTTCTTCATGTTTTTTCTTCTCAACTTGTATTGTTATTATCAAAGATGAAGTTACTGTCTGACAATGGCCTATAATGGGTTCTTTTGTTCGGAAAGGAATTTTCTCCCCTTTTACAATACTTAGCGATCCCTTTCCTCTGCCTTTTTTTTTTTTTTTTTTGAACATTAACTTCAACAGTTCTCTCATTCTACAAAAGTCGGACGCATACAGTACTGTTCAATTTTTACATGTACAGCATTGCAGGTTGGTGCAGTGTATTAATTTATTTTTTGTTCAATTTCAAAATTGATTTGGACATTATGCTGCGGTACCCTCATATTTTTATTTGTCAAGGTTGGCAGAGTTAAACTCTAGTACATGGCACTTCACGCTAGTGATAAATACATTTAAATTGCATGAATTCAGTAAATATATTCAAGTGAGTACAGACTTTAGTATTTGGTTACATGGAGCCTGTGGTGTACTTTTTTGACATCATTATACTGTAGCTGCA